>KK120439.1:462863-493510 GCA_000611955.2 Stegodyphus mimosarum
TCAGCTTTCTTCTACTTTCGAGCCAGAGAATGAAAGAAGAGATCTTGTTTGCAACTAACTGTTATTCTTTAACATGTTAAGAAAGAGTAAAATTGAAATAATCCGGCAGCTCAATAAATTAAGAAACATTTTATATTGCTCACATGCAAGGAAAAATCTTAGTCTGTAAACCATGCTTCCAGATAAAAACCCCGAACAATAAAAAAGAGCATTTGATTCGCTCTCCCATGCCTGTACAGTAAAATGATTTCAAATGGCAAGTGAAATGATGCTTTTCCAAAGCAGATCACGTACTCTTGCTAAGGGAGGAGAGGCCGTTCGGTGGAAAATCTCGGACTACAAATGAACATTTGCATTAGATGAAATAAATCAGGAATTACAAAATGCATACGAAAAATCTACTTGTCCTCTGGTATTTAAAGAATACGTTAAAATATTCAAAGAAGCAACAGAAGAGAAGCTGAAACATATAATCTCTTTTCTCGTAAAGAATTCCTGAAGCAAACAAACATAGTTATCTACTTACAGTACGTAAAAAGTTGACGTTTTTAGAGCTTTCTCAAAAGACATAAGATACTGTTGAATTATATAACTCTATCAACTTCACTAGGTGAATAAATCAGCGTAATAATCTGAAAAGGATGCACAAAGAAACATGCATGCATGCCATAATCACGAATGGCATTCCTAATCTGTTCCGTATTGCTATCATGACAGTTGAGCAAAATATGGTCATTTTCTGTCTTAGTCGTATATTTCAGTATGACAAATGTTTCAAGGCAAACATCTAATTAAACATTACTAGTATGCTCTCATCCTTAAGAATGTAACTAATCTCATGTTCGTTACATTATTGATAGTTTTTTGACTCTCAAATCTACTTACCTTGAAAGGACACGCATGCACTTGCTTTACAGATATGGGTACTTGCGTGGAATACGAAGTTAACTCAAAGGATTAAAATGAATTTTAAATGTATTTTTATAATAAAGCCCCACTATGTTTCAAATTCATATAAGTATTTTAAACAAGCTTTATTAATAGCTATTATTTATTGTTTCCTTAAATTGAAAAGCATATTTTACACCAATGTTTGCTGTACCTTATTTATTTAATTGAAACGTTTAACTCTAAGTAATATTTGAGTTCCCATAGTATAACTGTAATTCTTTCATAAATAAATACTGTTAAGATCTAAAGAGAAGCACGCATTCATTCGATATTTAATTAAATAATTTTTCCTGAAACATAAGGTGAAAATAAATAAGAAATACCTGCGCAACATCATCCTACAAAGAATACTAATACATGCTCCCTGTTTATTACTATTTTCTGAAGTTAAGATGAGCGGATGTGCGCAAAATAAGCAGATACAGAAATCTTAGCAAAATGCGAATTTCAACAGCATTATTTGTTAATTACACCACTTTCGCTGAAAATAAATGCATATATTTTCCCTGCATTTTCGTCTACTAAATGACATAATAAATTATTACGCTCTGCTGTTCTCACATATAACTGGCAAAACATTACTCAGTATTGAAGAGTTTACGGTTTCCGCTTGTTCATTAAGTCCTGGAATATATGAAATAATTTTTAATAATTTTTAACGAGCATGAATTTGAGCACACTACCTAAACGCATACTTTGCAATTCGTGACGCTATTTTTTTAAGAATATTTGCCGAATTATCATTACTTTAATGGTTTTTCTTAACAACAACTTTTTCAATAACTCTATTTATGATTACTAAATTACAATGCCAACAAAAGCAGCCATCTTCACGGTATGATGAAACATCATTAGATCAGTTTCAGCCCCGAAACCACACACTTTTCCTTCTTTTCCATATGGAATAGGCATATTTTAAAACAAATTCTTAAAGTATTGGAAAGAATGCAGTTAAATTTTATATTTGACTACGTTCAGCGTAACTTGAAATTTGAGTTTTGAAGCACTCGTATTTGCTTAGGGAGAGGATGCATATGGATCACAAGACATCATAATTAAGCAAATTCTTCAGTTAAAGGGTTATCAATAAGGGTAATAGATATAAAAAACAATGCTAACAACATTTAATAGATATGAAACTAAGCTATTTGAAACATAAGGGTTTGGGGTTGAGAATATTTCTTAAAATATATATCTTTACCTTAAACTGGCTTGCAAAATATTCCGCACGGTTTCCTATACGTTAAGACTTGTGAAACTTTGATCATAATATTCACTGATTAGTAAGCATTTTTTATAATTCAGGAAGGTATTCTATCTTGATATTAATTTGCTCAATGTCTGGAAGTGTATATTTTATATGTACAGCATTTGAATGAACATTTCAGTCTTCTTTTATCCTAAAAAACAGGAACAAGCTCATAATAAAATAAATAAATAAAAAATAAAAGTAAATAAAAAATAAAAATAAATACAAGATAAAAAGAGAGATAGAAAAGAAAAAAATGGAATAATTTAGTTTTTTAAAGTAGCACCAGGTTTTTTAAGGTTTTTTTGCTCTCGTTGAGCTAGTAGTTCATCAAGTCTAATACTGAACTTATTTCCGCCAACGCAACTTTTTTTTGGGGGGGGGGGTTAACTTAATTGTTAAAAAGCATTTTCTTTGCATTTAAACTACGTAAAATTCAACAGTAACATAAAAAAATGTTTAAAAGCAGCACTTTTTTAGAATTCCTGAAAGAATGTTAAATGTTGTTGTGTATTTTTCTTTTTCTTCAGCCTCTTCTTAGCTCATTGCAGCAGTATTCAATTTTCTTAACAAAATGACCTACACAATCTTTTTTGGTCTTTTAAACTTTGTTATTAAACATCACTTCCTTTGCGCTTCCTGCATAAAATTCGAAAGAAAAATCTCAAAAATTAAAATACTTTCAGAATTCCCGATACAGTGTTAAATGCTAAGATTAATTTCTTTTCTCAGTTCATCCTATTTTAGTATACTCAGTTTCTCAGTTCCCCATATTAATATTCAGTTTTCTTAGTATCGGAAAACTTATTTTGTCTTTTAATTATTAACTTTTTGTCTTTTAACTTTATTTACTAAACATCGCTTTCTTCGCCTTTACGACACCTAAACTTCAACAGCAAAATCGCAAAATATTTAAGAACAGCATATCTTTAGAATTTCCGATAGAATGTTGCGTGTTACTATATATTTTTTATATTCTATATATTATTCCTTTAAATAGAACACTTTAAAAAAAAGAATAAATTCTGAAAGGTTTCAGATTTTAAATTACGTCCAAAGGGGCGTTTTTAACGTTTTGTGTTGTTTTTAACCTTTATTTATTAAATACCATATTCTTCGCACTTAAACCATAAAATTCAGTTAAAGAACAATATCGCAAAATAATTTTAAAATGAGTATATCTTTAGAACTTCTGACACACAGTTCCGCGCGCTTTAGATAAAAAGGTTTTTTTCCAGTAGAGTGTTGCCATTCCTCACTTTTAAATGGTATGAGTCTGTTCATCAAATATTCATTAAAGGTTTACAAAATATGAAATAAAGCAAATTCCAAATTCGGGCTTCCAGACGCGCATATTCGGGTGGAGACGTACGTTATTCAAAATTGGATGGCTCTAGGTACCGTTGTTTTAGGACATTTAGAGAAATATACATACATTCATGCACATTCTTCATTATTTAATTTCTTTAAATATAACATAGAGCTGCAATATTTTGTGGCAACAATTTCAAAAGTGATACAGACTTTTAATGTTTCCGACGCAAGATCACAAATTGAAAACAATAGTCCTTCAGGGACAAAGCCCCTTTGGACTAAAAATAATAAAAATGGAGATAACATTTGATGGCATCATCCTTTTATTTAAGTGACAAGGGCAAAACAATTCTGACTAATAACATCTCTGGCACTAAACATTACTTTCTATAAAGAAAAGGGTTAACTCAACAGTTAAGTTTGTTTTATTTCGGATTTTTAAAAGATATTTGGATATGCAAAGATGTTATCTTATTTATAAATCAATATAGGAAATCTGTAAATCAATACAGTAAATCTGTTATAAATAAGCATAGTAAAGTATAACTCAATGCAGTAAGTCTGCTATAAATAAACATAGTAAATCTGTAAGAGCATATTTAGCGGTAAATAAAACAAAAATATCTCTTATAGAAAGAAAAGCAATTTCTGAAATCGTTATTGCTTTCACACATGGCTGCAGTGAAAAATGAAACTTAAATGATCGAAAAAGAGTAAGAGTGGTTGAAACTCAGATCAAAAGAATATCGAAAGTCATCATAACTTCAGAGATTTGCTATGGAGTTGGGAAAAAAACAATGAGAATAAAAAAAATATGTTTGGCTCAAAGTGACTAAAAATAGCAGCCTGAGACCACGAGCAACACCAAAAAAGAGCTTAAACGAAAATGAATGACCTGGAACAGTAGGAATTAGTTCTGAAAGGAGGAAAATGAGAGTGGTAAAGAGAAATGAGCTCAGATACTGGTTGAAAGTGATAACGAGGAAAAAAACATAAGAACCTTCATTTACTTCTCTAAATGACTGCAAGATAAGTCAAACAAGTTTGTTAAAAAACCTAGACAGTTTCATTTAAAGATCAATGAAACCCTGATACGCAGCATTCTTTTATAAAACACGTGTTTTACAAAACAAATATTTCCTTGAGCTGTGATTAAGTTCTTTTCCTTTAAAAATAAAATATGCTAAATTTTTATTTAATTAGTAAATACGCAAAAGCTTAAATAATACATTTCTTAAACTTTTTAATATTTTGAAAATTGATACATCTTCTTAGATCTTAATTGTAAGTTTTAGGAAAAACTACGTGAAACTAAAGAGGAAAATATTTTAAAGTTCAAAGCAATTGGAATATTTTCTTTAAATCCTGAAAATAAGGATATAAATTCAAAGCAAAAGATATGTTAATTCATCTTTTAGATGCAAAAGGTACGGAGTGAAATACTTCATTTTGATCTTAAATATTGCACAAAATTCAGCATTTAGTCGAACACTGAGTTTGCTGAAATAGTTTTGAGAAAAGCTGATGCACGCCTGTTATGCTTCTTGAGTAAGAAGGCCCACATCTAAATTTCGCAAAATGCATTGTTTTGTCATAAAAAGAATATGAACCTATTTATATTTCCCTAATTTTAAATACTGTGTATCATTTGTAACTCAATGCAAAATTTGAGAGTTTTTCTAAATCAATTTTTATTGCAAATGTTTCAGTTTGATTTTGTTATTTCAAAGTAACTGTTATACCGTTTGCTTAAAACATCATTGCGAAGCCTTATAAAACATATAATAAACATACTATATATGTGATAATAATTTTTCTGGTAACATGGACTTTGTGACTGGAGTGACACATATTAAGCTTTATGTGAAACAAACTGTGTTCTGCATGTTTAATAAAGAATTCTCCAAAATCTTGATTCATTCAAGTTATGCAAAATACACAGTTTCCAACCGCATACACGTTCTTTCAATTGATATAAAAACAGAGCTAATTAACCGGCTGAAACTTCGCAAGAAACTTGTTTTATAAATAGATGAGTCAACAGATAAAGCAAATGTATTCTTACGGATTTAGTATTTATTTATTAGTACCGTGTTAGTATTTATTAGTATTAGTATCGTGGTTCGGATCCGCAAGTCATCGAACTCTAAGCCTAAAGTCGTCCATTACGACAGGTTAGTTCCTTACTCTGGCCATAGTACGTAATGTCTATAATTGTAAATAGTAATGTAAAATAGTATAAGGCAATGAACTGTCATTTTTGTATTTAGTATTTGATTTTTATTTAGTATTTGATTTTTATTTAGTATTTGTATTTGATTTGTATTTAACATTTGATAGTATTTGATTTTTATTTAGTATTTGTATTTGATTTGTATTTAACATTTGATAGTATTTGATTGGTATTTAGTATCTGATAGCATTTGATTGTTTTTAATATTTTATAGTACTTGATTTGTATGTGGTGATTGATAGTATATGGTTTGCTGAAAGCTCTTATTGCAATTACTGTTTATTTTGTTATTGTAATGTAATCTTTATTATTGCCCTGATGCCTTAATTTAAGTTTGGCTTCCTATCCAGGGATTGTACTGCCTGGGACGTGCAGTCTTTGGGAAGGGGGCAGTGTTACGTATTTCGTATTTATTTAGAATTGTAATTAAAATTGCTTTATTTTCCCCTGCAACTCAGACGATTTAGCTGCATCGGAAAAGTAAAAATACAAGAGCGCATGCATTTAATATTTAATAAATAAATATCTAGTAATTATTGTTGCCATCCGCAAATATTTGAGAAAAATCGAGGTTTTACCAGAATATTCTAGTAAATAATTGAAAATCTTATAAAAAAAAAGCCGAATCTAAACACCTCATGTCAGTCGTTGTAAATGTAGCTGTTTTAAGCGAACTGTTTGCTTACTTAATGCTGTTATTGATTGTAGCGATTACTCTGGGAGATAAAATTAGTTTCTCTGTTTTAATTGAGTTTTGCTTAACGTTTGAGATATTGTGATGTTGTATGAATATCTCTGGAGGAATATTGCAACATTTTGATTTATTTCTTGTGAAAAGAATAAATTTTTGTTAACTTTTTAACGAGTTATGTATTCAGTCTATAACGAACCCGTACGCACGCAACAATGTTTGGTGTCAGGAATTGGAATTTTGAACGGCAATTACACGAGCGATGAAAGAACAATTAAGGCAATTTATGGCAGCCTTTGCTGCATTTGAAGAAGGAATTGAATCTGGCTAAGTTTCCGTTAAAGAAAACATGAGAGCCGTTCAAGAAAATATGGAGGAATCTGTTAATGAAGAAATGAAGGCTGTTCTGGAATCTGTTAAAGATGAGATGATAGCGGTTCTAGAGAAGGTGGAAGCTGGTGAAGAATCAGTTAAACAAGAAATGAGATTAAGTCAAGAGGAAATAAAATGCGAAATTGCTTGCATGATAGAAAACAAGTTCGAGGCTATGTAAGGAAAGATAGATACAGTTGAAGACAAAGTTGAGAAATTCAAGAAAGGGTTTCTTCGGTGGAGCAACGAATTCAAGAAAGAGTTTCTGCCGTCGAACAACAAATTGATGACAAGGTTTCTGCAGTTGCTAAAGAAAGTGATACTATGAAAAAATTCGTTGGGACGTCAGGGAACAATAGTCATGGTTTTAAATTCTTACCAATGACTGCTCGTCCCTCACTGAAGCTATCTATGCAGGATAGGAAGACCTCTTGGCAAGTTTATAAGACACAATTTTCAATAGTTGCGGATGCGAATGGATGGGATTCCCAAGTTAAGACCTGTCATCTCGCCTCTTCTCTGAGAGCAAATGCAGCGGATATCTTGCAGACTATTCCCAAAAACCAGAGACTGGACTTCGAAGCTCCATCCAGCGCATTGGAGCTGCGCTTCGGGGAGAAATGTTTTAAAGACTACAGTAGGCTTCAATTAAAATCCCGTCAGCAGAAGCCCACCGAAACACTCCAAGAATTCGCCACGGATGTAGAAAGGCTATCCCATCCCGCCGTTACGGAGTGCTCGAGAGAAATAAGGGAAATTGTCTCCCTACAGTACTTTATCGACGGCATACGGGATCCTGAAATACAGAAATCACTGAGAATGGCAGATGTCAAGCACTTGAAAAGCACTCTAGTGCACGCCATGAAATTTGAGGCAACACAGCAAGCCATTCGTACTAACCGCCACGCAGTAAGAGCGGCTCACATACAAAACCAGTGTATCAAATGACTGCTCGTCTAGACGATTTAAACAGAAATGTAAATGCGTTGAGACGGAATGTTTTCGTCAAGAAACAGACCACAAAGTGCTGGAACTGTGGTGCTGAAGGGCACATTCGAAGAAACTACAGAAAACCTCATGGCATGGATGTTAATACCGCGCCTGTGAAGAAGGAGGGAAACTAATTCGTGGCCATCTCGGGGGCGGAGGTTCCCAGATAATCAAAAGCCCTAGTTTAAAGAGCTTCAGATTTCTGCAGTGAGTTCCGGCAGTAACTGACGTTTCATCACAGGACACATCAATGGAGTTCCTTGTAATATGACGATCGACACGGGAGCCAATGCTACCATCATCCGAAAAGATTTGGCTCAACAATTCGAAGGTAAACTTATCTGGACGCCTCCAGACCATGTCCAGCGAGAAGATCGATATAGAAGGGAAATTAAACGTTAATATCACGTTTGGAAGTGCCGCCTACCATCACACGGCATATGTAGCAGAAATTACAGACCCTTGCATACTCGGATTGAACTTTCTAAGGAAATACAATTTTTCCTTGCACTTTAAAAATAACGAACTGCATTCTGCCTCTGAGCAGATAACCTTATTCGGGACTAATGATGAAGGAGGGAAATCTATACAAACAATACCGGCAAGAACTGAAATTTTACTTCCTGGATCCATAGCCGAAAATGGAAATTTTCGTTACGGCGTCATGGAATATCCCAAGAAATGTAATAGCCCTAAAGAAGTACTAAGAACCTCAGCACTCGTCGACCTGTCGAGGACCCTTATCCCGGTGAGAGTTCCCAATGTAACTGACAAGGCGACAGTTATCAAGAAAGGTGAAGTGGTTGCAGAATGTACTCCAGTAACCAGCGTTGAAAGAAAAAGTAACATCCCAGAAACCATGTCTTCAGAGAGCATTATATTAGAGTTATTGCAGAATGCGCAATTAAACGATGAAAAAAGGAATTCTGCCGAACGCGTGATTAAAGATCTTCAAAATGTTGTCTCCCGCTCATCCTTTGACGTGGGTCGAACCAGTTTGACTCAGCATAGAATTGACACTGGTAATCATCCACCAATCAAGCAACATCCAAGACGTCTGCCGATTGCAAAACGGGAAGAGGTACGAACACTTTTAAAAGACATGCCAGAAAGCAATGTCATCGAGCCTTCAGCAAGTCCCTGGGCACCTCTCATCGTCCTGGTGAAGAAGAACGACAGGTCAACCAGATTTTGCATTGACTATAGCCGGGTGAACGAGGTTACGAAGATAGATAGTTATCCTCTTTCTAAAACTGACGACATTCTGGACACTTTTTCTGGAAGCAAGTGGTTCTCGGCATTTCATTTAAAGAGTGGATATTGGCAGGTAGAAATACATCCTGATTCCCGAGAAAAGACGGCATTTACTACAGGGCAAGGGGTCTGGCAGTTCAAGATCATGATGTTTGGACTACGTAATGCGCTGGCTACATTTGAACGCCTAATGGAGACTGTTTTAAAACGTCTTTCCTACGAAGCCTGTCTAATATAGCTGGATGACATCATCATCGTCGGGAAGAGTTTCGAAGAACATCTGGAAAATCTTAGAAAGGTGCTTCAGAAACTGAAAGAAGCCAATCTGAAATTCAGTCCCGCTAAAGGCAAGTTATTCAGACAGGAAGTGACTTACCTCGGACATGTCGTCTCTGCTGATGGTGTGCGCACAGATCCTGAAAAAGTGTCAGCAGTCAAAGACTGGAGATGGCCCGAAAATGTCTATCAGCTGAGAAGCTTTCTAGGGCATTCACCTACTATAGGAGATTCATGCAGGATTTTTCTTCGATCGCAAGACTCCTTTACAAGCTAACAGAGAGCAAGCAAACCTTCGTGTGGATAAAAGAATGTGAGGATGCATTTAAAAACCTGAAGTAAGCAGCAAGTGCCTGTCTAAACCGGAGAGAAATTACAGTGTCACGAGGAAAGAGTTGCTCCCCATAGTCAAAGCCATAGAACATTTCCATCATTACCTGTCCAGCGGAAAATTCCTGCTCCTCGCGGATCATCCATCATTAGCCTGGCTTTTAAATTTCAAGAATCCTGAGGGTCAGATAGCCAGGTGGATACAGAGATTCGAAGAATATGACATCACTATCCGTCATCGCAGGGAAACGCTGACGCCTTGTCTAGAAGACCTTGCCCAGAAAACTGCCGATATTGTTCCAGGGTCAAAGTTAAATACCAGCTGCTTAATCCAGTAGCATGACAAAATACAACATCGACATCGGCAGATCCAGACCCATGGAGTGACAAGGAAATCAGGAAAGACCAGCTGGAAGACCGTGAATTTAAAGGCATAACTGATTTAAGGGAAATCTCAGACAGAAAACCTACCTGGCAGGACATTTCGAGCTGTAGTCCCACGAGAAAACAACATTGGGCTCTCTGGGACTCACTCGATATTCGAAAAGGCGTCTTGTATCGAAAATTCGAATCGGATGATGGAAAGACATCCCGATCGCAGCTGCTTCTCCTAGGATCCCGGATGTCCTTAAAGAACTACATAGCAGTCCTGCAGGAGGCCACTTCGGAGTAATGAAGACCTTGCAGAGAGTTCGGGAGCCTTTCTACTGGAGTAATGAAAAAGATGACGAGCAAAAGTAGTGCCGATCTTAGGATGCCTGTACAAGTCTGAAAGGACCGAAGAAACTCAGCCGATGGAAGCTGCAACGTTACAATGTAGGAGCACCTTTTGAACTTATAGCCTTTGGCATCTCTGCCACGAACTGCTGATCGCAACAAATACATCGTCGTTGTCATTGATTACTTCACCAAATGGCCTGAAGCGTATCCTAATCCTGATCAAGAGGCTGTCGCAGTCGCAGAGATGATGATACAGCAATGGATTTCCAGGTTCGGAGCGCTCTTCAGTTGCATTCAGATCAGGGGCGGAATTTTACCTCAGCAGTAATCAAAGAACTCTGCAAGATACTCGGCATTGACAAAACCCAAACGACGCCTTTACATCCCCAGTCGGACGGCATGGTAGAGAGGGTTAATCGAACCATCCTCAATAACCTCTCATTAGTGGTTTCCAGAAACCAACAGGACTGGAACAAGAAGTTACCAGTGTTATTACTGGTTGTCTACGAGACTACCGGCTATTCCCCATCTCTGGTGCTCTTCGGTCGTGACCTTCGTTTGGCATGTGATATTTTGATTAGTCACCCTCCGGATGCACCTTCATCGCTGAGGAATACATTCAAGATCTCAAGGCCCGGTTTGAAGTAATGCACAACTTTGCACGAGAGCGAGTCAATTTGGCGACGGAGAAGATGAAGACCCGCTACTACACTAGAGCTACTGGTCATCGTTTCAGCGAAGAAGACAAAGTGCGGTTATAGAATCCGACGCGTCGAAAAGGATTTTCTCCGAAACTACAGTCACCTTGGGATGGTCATTACACAGGTCCTAAACAGGCTAAACGACATCGTGGTTCGATCCGTAAGGCATCGAACTCTAAGCCTAAAGTCGCTCATTACGACAGGTTAGCTCCTTTCTATGGCCATAGTACGTAATGTCTATAATTGTAAATAGTAATGTAAAAAAATAGTATAAGGCAATGGTCCTTTTGTATTTAGTATTTGATTTGTATTTAGTATTTGTATTTAGTATTTGTATTTGATTTGTATTTAACATTTGATAGTATTTGATTTGTATTTAGTATCTGATAGCATTTGATTGTTTTTAATATTTTATAGTACTTGATTTGTATGTGGTGATTGATAGTATATGGTTTGCTGAAAGCTCTTATTGCAATTACTGTTTATTTTGTTATTGCAATGTAATGTTTATTATTGCACTGATGCCTTAATTTAAGTTTGGCTTCCTATCCAGGGACTGTACTGCCCGGGACGAGCAGTCTTTGGGAAGGGGGCAGTGTTACGGATTTCGTATTTATTTAGATATTTATTTAGAATCGTAATTAAAATTGCTTTATTTTCCCGCGCAACGCAGACGATTTGGCTACGTCGGAAAAATCCGTAACGAACCCGTACGCACGCAACAATATATTTGCGCAACAGATATATTCGTTTTACTGTTATTTAGGCATTATGCATATAATATCAGCATTGGAAAGAAGTTGCTTTTGCAGTTCTTCCATGAAAGAGCAAATGAGGAATATCTTTTACAGTCATTAGGATGTTTTTGAAGTAGAAGTCACGAAAAATGAGCAATGCATTCGTCGGGACTCGAACTTCGGAACTCTACAAAACGATCATCAGTGCAAAATTTTCACCACTCAAAAGCTAGATCATTTTATGTTTTACGCAATGAAATATTGCACACGGAAGCTATAAGGTATTTCTCCCGTCTTTTAGCTTCTCCCGTCTTTATACGTGGTGTATTGGTCAGCACACTCGACGCGTTTTCGAGAGATGGTCAGCACACTCGACGCGTTTTCGAGAGATGGTCAGCACACTCGACGCGTTTTCGAGAGATCCGTGGTTGAAGTCTCGGTAAGGGCATTGCTCATTTTTCACGTTTTTCGCTTCCAAAATAACCTAATGTATCTACGAAATAAAGGTGTTATCCGGGGAAAATTATCTGTCGAGGTAGTTTGAATTGCGTAGCTAATTCATTACTTTTCTTTCCATCAAACAATTTGGGGAAATATTTCACAAATCATACATGTTTGATGAGTATTGCTTACTAAGCAGATATATTTACTAAATGTTATGAAATTAATCTATCACTGCAAGGAAGAATCATTTCTGTTTTTAATGTGACGGTTAAAATTGTGTCTCTCAAATGAAATATACAGCAAAGTGTAGAGTGAAATATTATAAAATTTGTATATGACTTGCAGTTAACCCTTGGTGAATATTTTTCGCGGTGCCAGGGAGTTCTTGGATTCAAAAGTCTTTCAAGACATCAGTTATGTAGACAGATGTGAGCGCAGGTGATTTAGAAAAATTAATAGATTTAACAATTCATTCTGGTATAAAAAATTTGAATAGCTACTGGTAAACGGATTTTGGATAAGTTTGTCCGGAGAATATCTAAACGTATCAAAACGAGCTACGTGTAATTTGTAGTATTTTGTAATAACGTATTTGTGCATGGTAGGTTTTTTTTCATATCATGCTATAACAAAATCCAAATACAGAAATCGATATGATGCTGCATCTGATATAAGGATTCAGTTTTTTAACACTGTGTGTGATATTAAAAGAATTTGTAATTTGAAAACTCAGACCCATCGAACTAACTGAAATCTGAAAATGCTGCAATATTTTATATTATTTGTTTTATTTAATTAGTTTACATATAATTCTTTGTAAAATTAAAAACCGAAAACTGGAAATGTTTGTTTTGTTTTACGTAATATGTAGATATAAATAAGAACCTAAATTTACCTCAGTGTTTCTTAAAAATTTTAAAACTTTAAAAAAAAAGCATTCTCCGCTGAGAATTTGGCAAACACTGATGTAGAGCATGATCATGTTGCATGAAGTTGCAGTCACGACCAGTTAAATACTTTTTTACTCTTGATAAAACACTCTGAATAAAAATACATAACTTAGTTGAGCAAAAGCTCTCCCAGTTTCCAGTAACTGCATTCATGCCATTCATAATTTCAGTAATTGCCTGGGGTGGCATGCTTATGGTGGCTCTCTCTCACTACCTTTCAAATCATGTCATTTAAATAAACAGAAGTTAACTTCATTTTATTTTTTCGTTTTCCGAATACATCATGTTTGCTCCTCCTGATCGGCTCTTGATCAAGAATTAACTACTTAAAAGCAATTGCTATTGACAGATGATTTTCATTTAGCATTGTTGACTAAGTGGTTAATTCTTATCTCAGCACATCAAAACCTCGAATCATTTCCTCTTCTATCAATAAAATTCGTAATTCCGTTAATAAACATCACATTCTGGGTATGAACTTCTGGGATATATACTTGATTTCTTGTCGGTATACTTTAATTCACACTGGTCACATTAGTACAGCCTTAAAATTTTGCGCTAAGGAACTTAAGGCATATGTTAGGAAAAAACGAAAGATATAATTTCTCTGTTGCTCAAAAAATAACATTTTCCATTTTTCTGTGGGCAGAATTATTCAAAAACATCTTCCTTTGCAAATGAGGTTATCTAGAGGCTTTTCACGTTCATAAAAATCTTTCTTACTGAAACCATTTAGGATCTAGTTAACGATTCCCAATCCAGTCCGACTTTACCCTCAGCTTTTAAAGAAGCTATTTTATACTTGTCCTCATTTTTTCTTTTCTCACCCTGTTATTGCCTTAATGTATTCTTCTCTTTCGTCAATTGGATTTCAGGAGCTGAAAAAGAAGGTTCTATATCTAAGTATTCGAAACTAGTTCTGGAAATTTTTGAATATTGCACTGACTCTTGTTGTTTTGACACCGCTAAATGTTATTACTACTTTTAAGCTAGTGGAAGCTTCAGGAGCTCTGCGAACTGAAATTAGAATTTTATCTCATTTATTCTTCGTAATTTATGCACAAACACATGCATATCTCTTTTTCTCTTTCTGTCTCTCTATGTATGTCCATTGTAACACTGTAATATGTACATATTCTAAACATGTCAAAAAAGGACATTTTATTAAGAAATTTCCTCAATAATTAACAGTTAATAAGAGATAAGGGGATATTATAATGAATTTTATACCTAGTTTCAATTTTTATACCAGCTAGTTTCCAACTAGAGGAAATTAATTTAAACGGACTGCAATTAATAGTTATTGAAATCTTCTCCATATTTGAATAGTTTCCTAGTTTTCATTGGAATATGCCATGTCGTTTTAATCCAGAAACACGTAAGAAATTCATCTTAAATTTTCACTCACATGGCAGTAGGTGAGTTTTCATGACTATCATCCTAAAAGGCATTATTTTGCGTTTACGTTATACGCAAAGAAAAGCATAAGATTATCTGTATAACAATAATTTACATTCGAAATTTGAATTCCGTATTTATCAGACTCCGAATATGCTGTATTAAAAATAATTACATATTTAATTTTGGTTTCGTAAAGTTACGAAATTATTTCTAAAAATGCAGCAATTCCTGAATCTTTTCAGAATAATATATATAAATTTATGTCGTCAGAAATCAAATTCTCAAATGAATGAAAAATTCTAGGCGGCCCAACATTCGTCAGTAAACATCGTATTTTAGTAAAAAATCTGTTTACCTTGTGTAAAATAAGTTATTTACTCTAAATGTAATGAAAGTATTTCCTTCTAGAGAATATTTCGTGATACTTAATATCTTCTTTTCTTCCTTAGTATTTTCTACCATAAAATTACATTTCTAAAGAAACAGAAGTAAATGCATTAAAGAAATATTATGTTAATCTTTTATTACTTTTATTAATTTGTTAATCTTTTATTGTACGCATCCTCATGTTGGAAAATTCTAGCGAAGAAATATATGTTTCGACGTTTAAGTTATTGAGCTATCAAATAACTTCTAGAAAAATATTTGATAACTTAATAACTTAAAATTCGAAACACGTATTTCTTCGTTAGAACTGTTTTTAATTTTGCAAAGTGCGATAATTTACTTCACGTGAATAAAATTTATTTCTGTGTGTTCTAGAAACTCATGAGCAGTTCTTTTGCTCATATCCTGTTTTAAATATAATTATTTGACGCCTAATAAGGAATATATGGATCATGAGGCAGAACTTCAGAAGCTTATAGTTTTACTGAAGTTGTACTTATGAACATACGAGTACAATACCGGAGGAAGGCTTTTTTATGCTGCTATGCAGACTTTGATATGAAACTTGTCTTTCATTGCTGTATAAATAAAATATCTTCAATGAAATTTTGCGCTAGGTATCATAAAATTTTATTTATTTAGTGTGGTCACAGTCCATCAATCTGAAGCACAATTTTCTTCGTACGGAGACTGCATTTAAGGGAGATTCTTTCCTTTGGATATGCTCTCCGTTGTACAAGCTCCATTTTGCAGTACATCACTTTCATTTTAAAAATATTTCTTTCCCCTCCTCTCCTCAGTAAAAAAAAATCAAAAAATGCATTCCAAAGCGCTTTCGCATTCGATTATACCACAGTTCGCGTGGCACCTATTTTTCGAATTTTATTTTAATTTCCGAGCAGCAAAAAGACGATTCCCCAAAGAAGAAAAACCACATTTGTTCGCTAATTATGTGTTAATATTTCTTGGATTAGTCTTCCTCAGTTCTTTCATACGATAATCTTTATGGCTGTAGAACCATTCACTGTGTAGGTCGTATTGAAGGCTACGATCTCTACGTCTACCTTTTGCACTTCTAATTTTTTTTATCTAATGGCGGGCCCTTGCTTATTTGATATTGGCCACCTCTAAGGCCAGAAGAGGTAGCCATGTTATTGTGGAGGTACCTAATAGGCGGTCATTGTTGCCTCCTATTGAAGGGATAAACAGTTACAACCATGCCTTCTCCGGGATTCGAACCGGGCCCTTCGGTATCGCAGTCGGCTTCCCTAAAAAATTCATTTCCAACGTCGTTTCCTTCTTCAAATTCATTTACAACGTTGTGCAAAAATTCACATGCATAGCTTTGGAAATATACTAACACCATAGTGGTATATGATGCATGGTAATATGGGGTATATGGCACAAGACCGTTCAACATAAATAAATCGAATTGGTTTCCCTTAGCAAATCCTAGCAGAAAATGTTTCTTAGCAGATAAAGCGTTATTTACGCTCTCAGAAGTGCTGGTCACTTTCAAGTGTGGTGCGTTTAAAGGGTACTACACATTATACAGAGATCACCGCGTTAGGTTTCTTTAAATATATTCGAATATTTTAAAGGAATTGCACATAAAAACAAAAATTAAAATTGAAAAGTTGAAATATTCAAAGCTATCTAAAATTACAGAATTAGAGCTAATTAGTTTAAATATTTTTATTATAATTAAGAAAACAATTTGTACGTTTCTTGAGAAATGAAATGAAATGCTACAACTTTTCTCTAACTCAAGAGAAACGCCAGAAAATTCTATTGAATAAAGCATAATAAATGGAACGTAATTACCATTTTCTTAAAATCAGTATGGTAACATTGTGCATCAATAAATCTAAGCAAATGAAAGCCTTTCTTTTACTAACCACGAAATCATAAGAATAAGTTGAAAGAACCGTATTCATTTGAGCTTTCAATGCTTAAATTAAACGTTTAGCAATAGAAATAAAATTTTAAAGTTAAAATTTCGAAAGTTTTACAAAATTTGCAAATATTCATAGTATTAAAACAGTAAAATCTGAAAACAATTTTATTAAGAAAATTTAGTGTAAATCTTTAATTTTCATTTTAGTCTATAAATAAACAGAATAAAATAAAAATTTTATTAAAACATTATTTCCTTTTATTAAAACCAAAATATAAAATGTATGCATAACAATGAAATGCGTTGAAAAGCCAACCAATTTTTTTTCATTGCAGCTGATGACCTTAAGCATAAAATTCAGATTTCATGAAAACAGTCTTCTGTCGATTTGTGGTTAACCCAGTTTAGAAACACGATGCTTTAGAAATCCTTGTTTATTCAAACCGTAAGACTCAATAAGTTAGTACAATAGATTACCAACCGAATACAAGAGAGGAGTTGAAAATCAGGCTTTATTGAGATTAGAACAGAAATACTTTTGTGCACAACAGTTTTATTAGTCCTCAGAACTGCATAAACAAACTTGTTTTATTGAGCTGAAAGAAAGAACATTGAGTTTAATAGTAGGATTTTGCAATGAAATAGAGATGCAGATATTTTATCTAGAGCTTATAAAGCTTCGGTAAGTAATCTATTGTACTAACGATATTCTTTCGATTCAAAGAGATAGAGTTTAAAATTTGCTCGTCTTTCGATCTGTTAAGAAAAATTAAAGATTTCATGCATTGTGATTTGCACTAAAGTTTCTGCTTGGCAAAACTCCTCAGATTAGGACACCTCCTAATTAAGGGCAAATTTCCTGATAGTTTCAAAATTTAATGCTTAGATAAAAGATGTTCATTTCTGTCTAAGAAAAGAACAATAACAGCAAAGAGCTCACAAACCAGAAACTTTTAGCTTTTTGTTTAGGTCACATATGAGTTGTTGTGGTCTAATATTCTTATTTTGCTGATTGTGAAGTTTTCACACTGGTCAAAGACAAACAAGTAAATACCTTCTGTTCATTAAATATTAGGAATACTGTTTCAGAATTTAGAATCCCTTGTTTTAGTAAGAACTTTAAGATGATCCCCATCATTAAAAAATACCTACATTCATTAAAATACCACTTATATAATTAACTTAATCATAACATAAATTGTCCTGGAAAAAATCAAAATGTAGTCACTTTCATAATTGCTTATTAAGCCTTTTCAGTTATGCTTCAGTCTGTTTATTAATTTATCATAATATTAAACTGGAATTCTCTGGGGCGAAAATTTGCCTAAACCACATATTGTGTTTTAACAAACTGTGAATTTTATAGCTTCAACTATTCATGTCTTTCAAAGAGTTATGACGATGGAGGTGTGGGCTATTATAGTCCCTGCAGTCACTGTCATCCTACGTGACAAAAGGAAGGCACACACTCTTTTAATTTGAGAACCTGTATCTTATGGATGAAAATTCTTCTGGAAATATGTCAGCCTACAAAAAAGAAGGATGCTTACGTAAGAGTGCGCCTGACAATAAGTTATTATGCCATAAATATAGGCATTTATATTTTTTCTTTGAATATTAGAAAAAAGATGCCTTTCAAAGGAAATATCCCTAAGGCACTAGGCCATCTATGCTAATTTGAAAAATCGACACCAAAGAGCTAGAGTCCACTACCTCATACTTTGGATATCGTAAATTGTCACGTCTAGTGGCAAACACAAAATGGAACTGATTTTACTCCAATCAAGCTAGTTTATAGTCTTGTATCTAGTTTTGCTCAATATAGGAAGATCTTGAGATCTGGGGTCTAAATGAGAAGACCTCATATGGGTCCTATGCCGTGAAATTAAACTCTTGGTACTACGAACACATCAACAGGTCTCATTACTGTTATTGGTTATCTGGTTATTGGTTATCTAACATTACTGTTATTGGTTATCTGGCGAACTGAAGAACAGCTGTTCCTTTTCATAAGGCTATATGGTAGCAATTAGTGTTGTATCAGACTACTTGATTTCAAGCAGAGATCTTCTTCCTGTTTTTCGCATCACACAACACCTACTATAGAGGATTATTTTTCATTTAATTCTTTTTTATTTAATGTCTGTTGGATGGGTCTTTTGGAGGAGATTGGCACTAGAGTTCAGCAATAATTGCTATACTTTTTCTTTCGAAGTTGCTGAAATTACGTGTATAGTTTTTTAGTTAATGTTGTGCAGAGCTATTATAAATTACTTCTTCGATTTCAAAATATTGTAGCTCTAAAAACATTCTAAGTGCAATAATAAGTGATACATGAAAAAAACCGAAAGTGCATCAGTTTTCTTCACACACTACAAATATGTGCTTCTTAATCGTAAGACGTACTTCTAAATGGCAGGAACCATCGATCCTTAACGTTTCGTATCAAAATCTCCCCCAGCCTCGCAATTTAATGCCTTGCGACTTCTTCCTATGTAGAAAAGTTTAAATATGTTTTCGCGCATAAATCTGCTGCCAAAGACACTGGCAGAACTCGAGAAATACATCAGTACTGCTATATGACATTTAAAAGAGAAATGCTATGAAAGGTATTAATCTGAACCATGTGACATGTGACCAACGGGACAAACATAACACATTCGAATTGCGTAGAGAAAAACCCTTGAGTATTAAAATTTAATAACTGATATTTTTTCATTTATTAGTTATTACTGTAAGTGCAATACTTTTAAAAATACCGTGTCATGAAATCTCATGAATATTCATATTAACTCTGTATAATATAATTACACTATCTAGCAGTTTGATTAAAATAACTACTTATTCAGAACGCTCTTCACGAAACATGCTTTGTATCATGCTTACTGTCTTTAGAAGATCAGCTGCTGTACGAATGATACGAGTGTTGCTAATTAATTTGCATGTTTAAAGTACGGCTCTTTCCAACAATTCGAAAATTCTGAAAAATAAATAATTAAAAATGGAAATAACAGAAACTTAAGGTACAAAAGAAAATGAAAGTATGCTTATCTTAAATACTTCATTAACAATATTCTTTCGGAGAATAAGTGTAAGATGCGATGTTTGGTAATATTTCTCAAAAACTTTAAATGAAAATTTAAGGAGGTTTCAAAGGCATTGTAACATTGCAAAAAACACATAACAAAGAAACTCAGAAAAAAAGGAAAGAAAACGAAGCACAGAAAATATTCAAATTTTCATTGACGTAGCATAATTTAAAATTGCTAATTATAACTGCAATTCAGTATTTAGAGAACAAATAATCTTTCTATAAAGTCAAATACTGAGATTAGACAAAGAGAACAGAATATAAAACAGAATGTCTTTGATTACTGGAAAATTGTTCAGACGCTCTTTTCCTACATTTCGAACATTTTATGCACTTTTTTAAAGATTAACATTAACTTAGGAATAAATTATAAATCGAAAAGGAATATTCATGAAAAATTTACAGATTTCTAATAATTAAATTAATTTGCTTATGAAAATGAATATGATGAACAGCAAATAAGAGAAAAAAACTTTTCAAATCTACTTAATCCACTTACTTCGAAGCCCAAAACATTCATTTTGAAAAGGAAAATTTCACATGTTTAATTAGATACGAAATTTAGCTAACAACATAATCTTTTAATGGACAAGAAGGCATGCGTCTGTATTTCAGCAGCGTCTGCTTCGTTTACTCCCCTTTTTTCCTTCTTCTATATAAGCGTTTACTAATACAATAATTCTTTGTTAAAGAAAATGCATATTATTCAGTTATTTTGATGATTTCTTTAACAACTACAGTATAAAAATTTCCTTAGGAAAGAAGTCTTAATGATTTGAATTTCAGTGCTTTTCCAAATATAAAATACGGGATTATTTTAGATTTCTGTTTAGATTTTTTCGTACACATTCTTAGTTACAAGCAACTTTAAAAAACACATTGAAATGTATTATTAAGCCTTAAACATTTCCTTATGTGTCATTATCTCTCCTCAGATGAAGAAGAAAATGGGTATTAAATCATGATAGTCTGCAAGTGTGTTCCATAAAGCAAAGACGGGAAAACGACGAAATTAGACAAAGAGATTCTCCAAGGGGGATTCCATGTGCACATCCAAGCAGTTTTAGTGGTTCGAAATATTTTTAGCATGGTCTTTTCAGTTTCGTTTAGCTGTTACGTTACGTACTCCACTACATTTTTTGTGGTGCATGAATTGCTAAACACATGTAAACTTTTAACTTTCTGACACTTCTGGCAATGTGTGCCATATGACGTCAGAGGATGCTAAATACTTTGATGTAAGTGTACGCATGAGCGCAAACAGGTCAACCGCTTATGTGAGCTGTTGAATGTAGTACGGTCATAGTACTTTTAATAAATACTGTTCTTACAGCGTCTCTAAACAACATGATATATCATTCTTGGATTAGTTAAATTTCAGATGATTAGGCTATGTAGCTGTTTATTTATACACAGTGGAAAACTGACCATATTGTTGTTCCGTCGGATAAACAGGTGGCCCCATACGAAGGACGTCCCTTGCAGAAATTTATTACCAACCATTTGCGTCGACTTCCGCTTGCATACACTTTTATATCCAATATTGGATAAAAAAACTGTATCATTCTCACTGCATGATCATTTAGCAATGAAAACTATTTTGACTTTTGAAAATGAATTTTTATGCTGCGTTTCACGGCTGAATTAGTTTGAAATCATTATTACATGTAAATTTTATCATTTAGCTGAATTTAGGATTACGAAGTTAAGGACATTAATATTATTTTGTTGCATTTGAACAAGCTCTAAATTTTTAATTTAAATTCCCATGTTTACTTTGTTTGAAACTCTACTATTTTTCTATTGATTTTTCTGACTTGCTAATAATTTCCTCAATATACCACACATCATGGTGTGAGATTCCGTTTGTCAGATATCGCGTGTTGTAATAACCCCCTACGTTTTGGAAAAATAATTGTTATTTACAATCAGCGCAAATTGCACCTCTAGCGACTGGTAAATATGATGCATTAAAAAGTGATTAACTTACATTTATTCTAAAAGTTAAAGCGCTAAAATCATAAAGTTGAGGCAAGGTTTTGAATCTGGTGACCAACGTCCATGTTGCCTCTTAACATGTGTGCTAGAACTAGCGGGAAGACACTTTAGAGATGATATTTTGAAATGTTTATTATTGTCTAGACGTCCTCAAAAGATCACACTCTTGTAACTGCCTCGATCGAAGCTATAACCAAACTTGCTTCCACGGCTGAAAAATTTACTTACGTTTCTCTGTTGCAGATTCATGCTACTGGAATTACTTCATCCAGTGTTTTGGAGCAGCAAATTTTTGAGTGGATAAAATATGAACCAACTGCTAAAGTTGAAAACATTTTTCAATCGCGTTCCAAAGTTTTCGTTCTCCTTCGAGGCATTCAAGCAATAGCAGCAATTACTGATCTTCTAATGTAATTCAGTTAATAATGCTTATCATTGTCATTCTAAATCTGAAGACAAAGTAAAAACATTTAGATCCTGTCTAGTTCTTTAAAGAATTTTTAAAATTACTTTCTAACTGCTGGCCGACAGTCATAGTATTGATTCGCGGCCTATTCACAATCAAAATTAAAATAATGACAGTGGACCGGATATATAAGAGCTCCCAAAATCTTTCTCTGATGTTACAAAAAGGCCGGAAACTTAATCTTACACGTAGCTGATGAAAATCGAATCTTAAATTATGGTATAAAAAGTGTTATCCATAATTCTTATCTTCTGCATAAGTTCATTTGGTTGTAAGGTTTATCCTAAGTTTATGTTATGTAATGATTGTTATGTAATACATACTTATCTTAATTCATTATCAGTAACTGAAGTATACTTATCTTAATTGTAATGATTATCATAATTCTGTTATAATTCATAGAAGTTATTAATTTGCTTTTATTAGTTGATTTTAAATTTTGGCTTGTTGAAAAGTAGTGCGTTTTTGCATTTTGGCTACGAATCTCTAAGCTGTTACTACGCTCGGCCGTATTACAGGCCCTTGATAGTTTCGCTAGCTTATTCGACATTTAGGGGCCAACTACTTAGAATTTTTATAGCTTCGGCTATATATTTTTAGTTGAGCATCAGTTAAGTCTTAGTTCTTATTATTTTGAGTTCAAGCCCAAGAGGAGGTTTTGCTGTACCCCTTGCCGACTATTTAACTCTTATTTTGAGCAAACTCTTTCTTGAGTTTACGTCTGTGCTCCTAAAATAAAGCGATTATTCGCTTAATTGTGCATTCGCATTTTCCTATGCATTTAGTTGTTAGACAAAAAGGTGGAACTCCATATGGTCTTTCGTTACTTATGACATAACACAGCCCATAACTGGTGTTTTTTTTTTGACCCATTACAATTTATTGGTAGACATAGAAATAATTGCATTATCGACAGCAAAAAAAATTTCTTTCTTCTAGTCATAACTGTCAGACTACTCCAAAATTTCAGAGTATTTTGGTAGTACCTCATGACGATTCCTCATGCAACAAGCTCTTAATTTCCAAAATGAACTTTGCGTTAAAAGGAAAAAAAGTCAAAATCTTCTGGTGAGTAGGCAGATATTAGCAACTGTTGTTAACTAATTGCATTTTTCGAATGTTTGATCAGAAAGGATTGAAAAAGCATTATTTATTCTGCGAAGAACTTCAGAAACAAACAAAAAAAACGTATTTAAATGCTCAAAATTAGCTTGATACAAACAAAACTTCATAGAAAAATTGTGTAAGTTTATTTACGATGTCGCACCTTCTGTGACAAAAAGGAAAAGAGTTCAGTCCGAAGTTCTACTTCAACACCTTGATGTTCAAATAATACACTGCTTTATTCATACAGAAATTCTCAGATCAAAGTCATCTCAAATCTCAGTGTAACCCTGAATGTCGGTACTTAATGATATTATAAAAATGATGAATGTAGTTAAAAGTAAACCGCTTCAACCGCTTCTAATCTTTCAGATGTATGTGATAAAATGAGATCGCTTTGATCGGTATAGTTCTTAATGATGATGGCTGCTGCATGCGATTCGGTTTCCAATCCCGGAAAAGGATCTGATATTTGTAAGTCAAGAGTGTCTGTGCGGCATAGGAACACTAGGCACATTAAATGCTGTCTAGCAGAAAATCCTCTTGAGAGGTATAGTGGAAGAAGGTTGGGAGACGACTCATCTAGTGGATATTCCCCTTCAAACATTTGAAAACAACAAATAGGATATGAGCATCAATCGTTGTTGCTTCATACAAAATTTCATACTGTGGAGAAGAAACGTTTTGTCCAGAGTTCACCGAAAGAAGAATTGA
Source organism: Stegodyphus mimosarum (assembly GCA_000611955.2). Classification (NCBI taxonomy): domain Eukaryota; kingdom Metazoa; phylum Arthropoda; class Arachnida; order Araneae; family Eresidae; genus Stegodyphus; species Stegodyphus mimosarum. Next base: position 487,134 of record KK120439.1, read on the forward strand.
AGCATTTTTAGAATAACGCTCTGTATTCAATATGAATGACTAATTCAAGCTAAGCTGAATGACAATTACTGGTCACAAGAAATCGCCTACCTGTATATGAATACCTAAATGAATTTAAGCAAAATATACAAGGACTGTTTGAGAATAGATTGATTTGCGTTGGCAAACGCAATAAATTAAAAATAATTATTCAGTTTTGGAAAGACATGGAGAAAAATTATCCTCATATAAAAAATTCAACATCGTGTACGCAGTTCGAAGAGTAAGATTCATTACGACTTTAAATTAAGAAAGCAAAGACTTCGTATTGAGTTTGAAACCCTTTTAAATCTGCATTAGCACAACTGAGGACCCATAGCCCTTGTGAAAAGACGCATGCAAGGAAGAAGAACCTCGTTACAATAGCAGTCCCAGGTGACGAACCTCCTTGGGAGATATGAAGGTCGGTCCGGCTACCAAGCATTATGTCTGCTCGAACGAGAACTCCGCGACCTCCAAAACAGTCCCTTTTGATGATGTTGAAGGGGTTATTGCGTGTTCCCCGCTCTGTCCAGATGTGTATGTGTCTGGAATCGCAACTCAGACTAAATCTGCTCTCATCTGTAAAGACTACTCGTCCCCATTCATTGTCTCTCCAATTCCGGTGTTCCCGGCACCACAGAGAACGCCTTCTCCGATGGGCAGGCGTTAGAGGTACACACCGTACAGGGCGTCGTGCAAACAGACCACCATCGTGCAGTCTTCTGGCCACGGTAAAACGCGATATCGGTCGTACAGTCGCCTGTGTCGTGTGTCTAGCGATTTCTCCCGCTGTCTGCCGCCTTCTGGCCTGTAAGACAATATACCGGTCATCTGCGGGTGTGGTTCCTCGTGGACGACCACTACTAAACCCCCGGATAGCTGTTCCTGTAGTTTCAAATTGTCTCCAAAGTCGTGAAACGATGCTGTGAGTAATTCCGAATTCTGCAGCCACACTTGTCACACTGCGGCCTTCCTCCAACTTCCCAATGATTCGACCTCGCGTAAAAGCATCCAGATGTCGTCTAACAGATTGATTATTCGCCATTTCTCGCTGAGGCAGCAACTCGGTGTGATTTTAACTGCTATACGGCGTGCAATCTCTTTGCCAGAAATGTTGATCTTACACCGACAACATGCTTTATACTACTCAGACACTCCCCCATTACGTCTACCTGCTTATCTGCGCATGTGCTACCGTACATCACCTTACTTAATCTCCTGATTTTTCTTTCTGTCCGGTCTGCCTCTTCGTTCAGCTGATATGCTAATTTTTCGACTTCGTCCTTAATTTTTGCACACCAGTGTAGCTGAATACTGGTAGTTTGACCTATGATAGAGTCCTCGCGAAAGAGCTAGATGCATGGTTAGTTTTCGAGTTTTCCCCGCGTTTAACGTGTACACGACCCGGTTTCGTTACAAAGTACACCACGAAAGCATCCCTCCCTCATAGGCAGATAGCCCTAAAGAAAGATTGCCCTAAAGATTGCTTTACCTTAATCAATTAACCTAACCTAGCCTTAAGAGTTTTAACTTAGCTAAGATTAGTCTAGAAACTTACGCCTCACCTTTCTTTATCTATAAGTAAACATTTTAGGTAGATATAAAATACTGCCTTTAAATTAGAAAACAATAGTGGTTATTGTAAAGTTCACACACTCATGTAGCCAGAAAATACAATATTCTAACGCATTAGTAACCAAACAATATCCTACATTTACTCAGTACTCTATAATTACTTTATTGTCTATTTCAACTGAAGTAAAAACACCATGACAATCAAATTTCTGTAGAGTGTGAGGCTTTCATTACAGCCTTAACCATAACAAAGGTGATGTCGTTTTCGTGATCCTATAACAGTCACTGAAGCGTAGCTGCTTTGCTAGGAACCTAATGAAACAAATGAAGCGTGAATTATGTCGATGAGGCACGTCTTTATCAAGAAGCAACTGGAGCTTAACTTATGGCTGAATATATTGCAATTCATTCTGGAAATTCTTCTAGGCCGTCCGATATATTATCTGTTTGCTATGGGAAGACAAACGAGTTATTGTAACATATTGTCATGTAAAAGCATTTTTATTAACAAGGAGGAACAAAAATTAAGGATACTTAACATTCTTAAAAAATAATTATTGCAGCTTATTGGTATATTCTAGGAATGGGATATTGGAGTCCTCTAACTCCATCAATTTTCTGAAATATTGGCGTATTTTTCGTCATTCGAATTGCTGGAAGTTTAAACTAAAAAGCCATTCGATATTTCAAGCTCCTAAATTTGGGAAGTTTAGTTTTGTGACATTCAGTAAGAGCATAAATTAAAAAAAAATTAGAGAGATATAGAGAATACGATGGTCTCAATTTCAGAAAGATTTTGGAAGTATGCAAATTATTTAAGCTGCTACTCAAATATCTTTTGTCAAAATTTACTAAGAAAATTAATGTCAAGATTTAGGGGTTTTAGATACGTATTTCACTTGCTAAATTTTTGTATAATATTTGTAAATAAAGTTATGTTTTTAAAAATATGTTTTTCATTAGACGCAGATCTGAAAGTTTGTTCTCATTATTTTCTCACTCCTTACCGCATCCCTTGGTGGAGGAATTGGAAGCATGTCCAGCTAGGATTTGAAAGGCGAGAGTTAATTCTATCCCTTTGTAAGGTTTCAGTTTAAACTAACAAAGTTTTATATTAATTTTCTCTTTCCTGTGAACTCTTGTTTCAACTTCCTGTTAGAATGAGCGCGCGTTTCAGCTTTATGCCAATTTGAAGTGGAGTGCGCTTTCCTCGCTAACCTTAGAGGTTAGCGAGGAACTTCTCAGTGTGAGAGAGCTTTTAGTCTCAGATCACTGAGGCTCTGTTCGACGTCCACCTGACTAGTTAGTATTTAAGTTCTAAGCCTTAGCGCTGTTACGCTATTACTTATTGAAGAAATCTAAGTGCGTTAGTATTAGCTAAATCTTGCTACGCACCATTGATAGTTTAGCATAGAGGCCAACCTCGCGTTTATAGCTCTGTGAGCAACGACTACTTAATTTCTAATCACTTTATTTTAAAGTATTTGATTGTTCAGTTTAGACCCAAGTACGGTCATTATTTTCTGTTATCTCACAGAACGCTCAGTCCTGACAACTTTTCCTGCTCCAAAAGAAATCTAAATAATTCTACAAATAAAGTTTTTGTCATTATTCTTATTCTTAGATGACAGAACTAAGAAATTCGAGAATCTCTTAAATCTCGGATTCGAAAAAATTAGAATTCTTCTCATTTTTAATATTTTCCATGAAAATAAGCAATTGTTTGAAATGGTGTTTCAAATTTTAAAGAACGGTACATGAAATTTTATGTACCATTATTTAAAGAACTTAGGGTTTTTAATAAAAATAATAATATTTCATATTTTTACTAGTTAAGAAAATATAGCGAAGCGTTACAATGTTTTGTGACAGTTTGGACTCGGTTATTCTCATGCTACAATCGCAAAGCTTAAAGCTAGCCACAATACATAATAAGACTATAAGATATTTTCTCCCTCCTTTCTACATGGCTTCGTGGTATAACGGTAGCGTATTCGAGAGGTCCAAGTTCAAGTACCGGCGAGGGTATTGCTCATTTTTCACGTCTCCAGCATCAAAATAACTTAATGACTCTACAGTGGCGGCTGAACTAAAAGGTGATGGATGATGATTCTTCACCACCAGCATTTGACGACTGAGTTCCCTAATGCCCAGTCGCCCTTTAAAAGGGGATGTACATAAAGAATTTTCTCCCTCCTTTCTGCATGCCTTCTTAGTGTAACGGTGACACACTCGAGGCGTATTGAAGAGGGCTACGTTAGAGCCCCGCGAGTGCATTGCTCATCATTTTTCATGTTTTCTTCATCAAAACTCCTAATGACTCTATTAAGACAATAAAATACGTATTTCTGTTCAAATGAAATTGCTTTGATTTTCCTTTGATTTCTAAAGCATTTTACATCAGAAGCTGGAATTTATAAAGCAACGAAAAGCCTTTAGAATTGATGTTGAAAATTTTCCGGTATTTCTCCCAAATGGTAAGGAAATCAATAGCTTTGATGTAGATATAAGAAAAAATTGGGATATTAAGCGAAGAAAACAGAAATAAGATTATATTAGTCAACATTTTGGAAACTTTCTCTAACTTAATTTGCCAATAAAGTAATATTGATCTTTCAAAACACACTTACATCATCGAAACTAAATTTTCTTTCGTTTGATAACATTTTCTTCCCGGCATCTATTCAGTTCTTTGAATGGAGTCTCCTTCAGAACTCCGAAGTACTCCGTAAACATATATTAGTTTTGATTACTTTCCCGCTTCCTTTCATAAAGCGATTCAAAAATGCATTAGGATCTGAAAATAAGAGCACTCATAGCTATTTTAATATTCAGATTAAATTTTGACATTTGCATAAACAGCTCCCTTTTTGTGTGCGCTTTTGAAAAGAACTGCATCAGCTTTGAAAAAATTCCAAATTCTTTCAAATAAACGTATCACATCTCCTAGACCGATATTAAACTAAATCGAATTTCTTTTACAAATGAAAAGTATACTGTAACGAAAATTTGCATCTATTCTTTTATTATAAATGTAGAAAATTCGAGATAGATTTATTTAATTTAGGAGTACTTTTCCAGAGGTAAATAATGAGATTAAAATTTTACGTTTAAAATTATTCATTATGAGCAAAATGTGAGTAAAAAATGTGAGTAAAATGTAGCTGTCTTAAGAATTAATATCATAAAATAACTTTAAGGTTTTTTATGGATTTATCTTAGAGCATACATGAATACCAACAGATAGAGAATGAGAATGAAGGGAGAGAAAAGGGGAACAAAATGAAAAAAAAACGGAAATGGATGTACTGAAATAAGGTAAAAAACAAAGAAATTTTATTGTTTTTTCATCTTACAATCCTGTGAGAAGGAGTAGCTCTGCTTTTGATGTTGAGACACGCACATACGCATAATCATATCCAATGTCAACTTGAACATTTTTCAAAGGTTGTTCTAAAACGTTTGTTACCAAAGATTGTTTTCTGATTCTAAAGCTGCTTTTCTGGTCATTTCTTCTTTTGAATCACCAAAAATCACCAATGTGGGGCTGAAATTTTAAAATGTCCGCAGTTTCCATACGACTTAGCTCTGGCAGGCAAAGAAGTTGCCATGCAATAAATACCATCACACTGTGTTCTTCAAGGAAAAGATAAGGCACATTTGTTGGCAAAGAAAGGGGCCAATATTCTTCGAATAACTGAAAATGATATCTTTTTTACACTACCAAATGATTATTAAAAAATTAATGCAGAGAAGCTTTTTTGAAGGACGTTACCTAAAGGAATGGTGATAAAGTATGGGTTAAAATTTTCGACCCCACTTTAGGGTCCAGAATGAAATCTATTGCTATTTTGTGTCTTGTTACTGACCGTAATTGTTGCAATGCAAGTTTTCTCTGGCAGAGATGTTGGGAGGTGAGCACAAAATAGGTTTATAGAATATAATGTGGACTCTTTTTTAATTTTGTAGTTCTTCTTCATCTTTGCTTGTTCTGCCTACAGTTGTTTTTGTAATCTGCGATTAGGAATAAAATAGATAGTAATGTCAATAACTTAAAAATATTGTTCTTCTCTGTATCCTGGCTAGTAAATATTGACTATTACGCTGATTAGATCTTAATCAAGTGTTGGATAAGCGGCAGTTTTTATGGCAACATATAGTACTTTTCTTAACAGGAAAACATAAATTCAGTTGAAGGTCCTCTTAATATAGGTGTGAGAGAAAGAAACGTGCAACTCTGCTATCCTACCTTCTTCGTACTCTCCATCAAAATAAAAATGAAGGTGAGGAGAAATGTAAATTTACCACTAAGACAAGACTCAAGCCTATAGATTTCAAGACGGAATCCTACAGACATTACACTCACTTCGAGACTAAAGCCTATAGGACTTGTCCCAAAGCAGACGGACTTCGAGAAAGGCATATTCCACGCATAATATAAAGCGTCCACAAATGCTGAACTACTTTACTGTATTATTTGTAAGCACCCTGTAGAAGGATAGTGTTTATTTTGCCTTTTTGTTTTGCTATATCTAAGTTTTTTGTGTCTAACAGTTTGTTTTGGTTTGATATACACATAATGTGAGGATTTGGGGCTGCTAAAGTCTTCATGTCATAAGGGAGTTGAAAAGGGGAACAGCGGTAAAGTGGAGGTTTGGTGAGAGATTCTGATGACAAGATTTCAGGAATATTTTTCTTCTTTGGACAAACAATAACAGCCTTAGTTTACCTCGATATTCTGCATAATTACATTTGGCCTCAATTGGAGACCCGTTATCCAG
>KK120439.1:493542-543883 GCA_000611955.2 Stegodyphus mimosarum
ACCACACAGGAGGATGTTATCCCGCTGAAACACGTTTGCAATTTTTCACAGAATATTGGTCAACAGAGGGTTTGGGGGTTGTACTCATTCCACGGCTTCCACGTTCGACATAATACCTTTGGATTTCTTTCTATGGGGCTAAAGGCATTGTTTACCTTCGAAAGTGACAAACATTGCAGACCTGAAGACCAGAATCATCAATGCGTTGGAATCACTGATCACGCCCTTTTACACAGCACATGTACAGATCTGAAATACCTGCTTGATATCTTGCATGTCGAGATTGTTCAGCTTATGCCAGTTGTCACAAAAACTTTTAAACTTGTTTGTGAAAATACGACCAATACCTAAGGTATACTGTATTCCAGTCCCAAATAATAAGCTGTTAAAATTGTTCAGATACATTGTACACACAATATAGATATCGGGACTGTCTTGTTTTCGAGTTCTCATGAGATCACTGCTTTTTAAACTACACTGCTGGCCACCGTAAATGCAACACCCTGAAGGAATCATACAAATAACATGAAATTTACAACATGCATTAGCGGAGGTGAGATATTCAAATGATTAGAATTTCAGCGCAGACGCACATCACGCGCGCCTGTGTCGCCACTTCAAAGCGCTATTTAAGGCTTGGAGTTTTCGACGATTTCAAGTTCGCAAACTGTGTTTTCTTGTGTTTTTTTCAAAAAAAACGATCAATTATGCCTCGTAGTAAACAGTGATCATCGTTTGATAAAGTATACGAGTTCGACAGAGGAACGATAGTGGCCTACCGAGAGTGTGGATTATCTTTCAGGGAAATCGGTTGTCGTGTTGAACGAAACCAAACAACTGTAATGCGGATATGTGACCGCTGGTTGCAGGACGGTTCGACGGACCGTCTTGTTCGATCGCATCCACCTCAGTTCACTTCACGTGATGACAGGAACATTATGTGCATGGCAGTGACGGATCGCTCAATCACATCACGAACCATAGCACAGCAAATTCAGTCTGTAAAGCATCATCCAGTGTCTGCGAGTACCATTCGACGCCGTTTAAAGCACAGGGATCTGTACGCAAGAAACACCGCCGTTTACAGCTCAGCGGTCTGTCCGCTGAAATTTTCATTACTGACGAGTCTGCTACACCACGACGGTCGGATTCGAGTCTGGAGACACCGTGGAGAGAGGATGCTGAACAGCTGCGTTATGCAACCGCCACATTGGTCCTGCACCGGGTATTATGATATGGGGCGGTATTGGATATCACTCTCGCACTCCTCTAGTACGCATTGCCGGTACTTTAAACAGCCAGCGCTACATCTCCGAGGTGTTGGAGCCAGTTGTCCTTCCTTACCTTCAGGGCTTGCCCACAGCCATATTTCAACTGGATAATGCGCAACCACACGTGGCACACATTGTCCAAGGGTTCTTCGTCAATCGCTAGATTGAATTGTTTTCTGGCCGGCTCGCTCTCCGGATCTTTCGCCGATAGAAAACATGTGGTCCATGGTTGCTGAAAGATTGACCCAGATTACATCCCAAGCTGCCACACCAGATCAACTTTGGTAACGTATGGAAGCTGCTTGGTCTGCTGTACCCCAAGAACACATCCAAAGTCTCTTTGAATCAATGCCGAGACGTGTGGCAGCGGTGATCTCAACCAATGGCGGCTACTCTGGCTACGGATTCTAGATGGAACCACACTTCACAGATGTCTATAAATTTAATCATTTGATACTTGGTAAAGATGTTATCTACTAAATAAATTTTGTTGTGATATCTCTTGCCTTTCTTGGTGTTACAATTTGGATGGCCAGCAGTCTATAGCATAATAAATCAGTATAGCTTCAATGTAGAATTAACCATATAACACTCCTAAAATAAAATTAAACGCAAAATATAAAATAAGAGCAAATGTAGTGAAAAGAACTTATAAATAAATAGCAAACATATTATAAAAGCAATGCTTTTCTTGTTTCACTTCATTTTGCTTTGCGTTAGGACAGTTACTAAACCATGAAAAGTTGTAAGCGCATAGATTTTGCAAACTGGAAAATATTCCAGTATGATATTTAGTGTTACAAAATGTGAATGTTGGTCGCGTGTTCTATTTTGATGATTTCGAATTCCAATTTTAAAAATAACTCTAGAGTTTTGGGAGTAGTCTGATAAACTTTAATCAATCCAAAATCTCTAACAGGCGTGAAGAAAATTATCGCTGTGTCTGAAAGTAACTTTCTTTCTTTCCACCGATAGCGATGCAGCCGATCCACTGGGGCAGTTAGCATATCGGCCAGGTAAACCCACTGACGGAATTAGCTTTGTCCACACAACACACTCTGGTGCATATTGTGTTCAAGACTAGAACTGGGAGTGCAAACATACAAAGACTTGGAAAGGTTTAAATAAATCGTTTTATTTAAATAGATCCTTGAATATAAATGCACGTTCTTCTGGTAACAAAATCGGCCACAATTCGTGATGATGCAACTAAAGGTAACAGTCGGTTTTTACTTAAAACGTAGAATAGTACAAGACTATACAATTAAATTTTAATCTCCAGAAATTCTAACCGGCGTATCAAACTCAAATGTCGACAGCGATAACACAAAGTTGAAGGTAGTAGGAGCTGACCTAACGTTCCTGTGAAACACGCTCTATCTTACAATCCAAAACCCTCAGTTTAAATACTAGCTAACTGGTTTGCATTTTGGTGAGGAAATGGAAAGGCGATCTCATAGTAAAGGTTGAAATCAGGAATAACTGGTTAATTAAGTAGTAACTTAATATAACTATAACATTAACAGTGATTTTCTTCACAGAATGAACGAAAATACTCCTGAACAAAAATTATTGCAGTAGTGATCATAAAAGAATAAAAGAAAACTATATGTAATTTTCCTGGACTCATTTAGCTTTCATTTCTCATTTTATTTTTACTGTTTAGAAATGAAAAGGGTAAAAAATATTAAAATTTATCATAAAAGTAAAAACATGTTTTAATGAATTTAGCTGCTAGACAAACGATCAAGCATCGAATTTAGGCTATTGATATTGTTTGCTTCTACATGTTCTGTTTCTGAAGTATTATAGCTTCTATATAAATTCACACATGAAGAAATATGATTTTTATGCAGTCATTTTTAATGCCTAGTTACCAAATGCTGCTTTTAAGAAAGATAAAAACTTCATTTTTGATTAACTTAAAAAATTTCCTCAAAACCTGGTTCAAATGAAATTAATAAAGAAACTTCCTCTTCATTCCTATTATTAACCATACTTATTTTTCCCCGTTAATGCTTGTTACGAAAGGCAGATAATGGTATCAACAACTTAATGTTAAATACAACCACTTCATTCAATTACAAGCCTAACAATGGCTTCTCTTGTCAAGAATAAAACATAGAGAGCAGGATTAATTAAAGCTACCGACTCAAACATGCTTCTTCATCACCGCTTTTAGCATTCCACGGATTATGAGCTTTACATTTCTTTTAAAGACTCGTTATATAAATTCCTTTTTAATTCCTTAACGAGAAGCTTAGTATGAGGCGATTATTTTCTTAATCTCGAAGGAATGCGATTAAAGTTTCACATTATTTGTCCCCAGTCCTCAACTGAATACCGAAGTTGGTAGTAATTAAAAAATAAAAGCATAAAACGCGAGTATGTAATTCTCGAAATTTTTGTTAACTGAATTTGGATACAGTAGCATACATTATAAAGTATAGTGTTCGATTCATTTGCATTTACCTAATTGTAACTTCATTTTGCTTTAAGTGTATAAGTAAGACTCTCTTGCCTGGGACGCAAAAGGCAAAACTATGTGACTACTAATGCTACGGATGTGAATATTGTAGTTTTTAAAATACGGATATAGTAGCCATTTTGAAATTTGACTAATCATAGGTATGATGATGTCACCCTGAGGATGCTTATGTTACCTTATAATACGTATTTTACATCTTTATAATTAGTTTAGAGGTTGTTGTATCTTTAAATATTCCAAATAAAGTTTAATAAAATAAAAATTATCTATTAGGCTGATAAGATATCAAATACGCAACTGACAAAAAATATTAAAATCTGCTTCTGGAAAACTCACAGATCCACACAGATATATTTTCTTTCGATTCTGCGTACATAAGAATAATTATTTCAAAACCAGCAGTATAATATTAACAAGTCTAATAACATAAATATTTATTAAGCTTGTTAAAGGAATCTCTTTGAGGTTTTTTTGTTTTCATATATGGATTTCTTGGCCGTTTAAAATAGCAAGTATTTTGAGAAAAATATTTTTTGTAAATCTTGCAACAAGCGATCCAGTTAAAAAGATTCCCACCTCTGATTTGAAAATTTCAGACATGTTTTTAAATGAAATAATTGCAAAAGTCTTCAGATGTTAATTTACAATTCAATAATGTAATTGCAGTTCATTTTTTCTACCACTTGGCTTTGCCAGTTTGAACAACAATTTTAAACATAAAATCTAATGTTCCATGCTTTTTAATTCCTGGAGAAATTTTTAAAATAGTAGGTCTACCGTCAATTTATCTCTTTCGCATTTGCAAGTGTTGGCTGGTTACACGGACCTCAAGCAGGGGGCGCTGCAAACGCCACCCACGAAAGCCAGGGTATTTACAACTCGCTTCACAGCTAGATAGATATACACGCATCTTACAGACGTCAAGGCAAACATCGTCATTAAAATAATAAACTAAAAAATAAAATCGGGAGCAACCGGTTCACTATACCAATCTTAAAGGATGCCATGGGATCGGCCTCGTCTAATAATATCAAGCGGCGACCACAACAAGCGACCTTCGCTGCAGGCATAATAGAGGTTATGTTCGATATTACATACTGTCAGTGAGTACTTACATATAGGAAATCTAAGGGAGAAAAGGTTGCCGAATTATATCGATGAATTTCGCTCTTATCAAGAAATAAATACAATTTCACTTAAAAATAGATTACACTACTGGCATCTCAGTTATGAGGATGCGAGGAGTTTCAACAAGCCCGTAATTACAAATTCATATGTAAATGAGGTCTTCCCCAAAATTTAACTTTCAACTTACTGCCAGTAAAAGATAACAGAAAATAATAATTAATACATATTTTTATGTTATACGTAATGTTATTAAAGTTAAACTTGTAGAGACATTAGGTTATTACGAAGCAGGAGACATGAAAAAAGGGCAACGCCTTCGCCGGGAATCGAACCGCGGACCTCTGAAATACCGGCTCAGTGTGCTGACCATTACACCACGAAGGCACGCTAAACATGTAGGAGATGTACCTTATAAACTAACCAAATGTAAAAACTTCTTAGGAGATGAAGATACAAGGAAGACTATTGTACTTATGTACTTTATTCTTTCTTGTTCTTCCGTACTTTAGTCATGAAAATAAAATAAGGTCATCCGTTTACGGCAAATCATCTTGCATTCAGTACTACATCAGAACTTCTTTATAAGCTACAAAACTCTGTAAATGCTGATTATATTACTAACAGTAAAAACAGAAACTAAGAGAATAACCTCAAAAAATAGTTTTACACTCCACATTTAAAATAAGGTACACCCAGAAGGAATTCTGTAAGTTGCGCGATATGCATAAGAAAGAAGTACATACATAATCAGACAAAATGAATTTTATATGCATGTCCATTATATAGTACTCGCCACTATATAGCACTCAGGAGAATAATGTTAATATTTCTTGTAGCACTCTTCATATAATTACACTGGATGACCCGATTGTGATATTACGTTTCTTTAAACGTTTGCTTAAGGTTTTGTTTGTAACTGTGAAAGGCGACGTTTAATGTATCACCATCTTTCCATGTCAATCTTTCCATGTCATCCTAGATATACTTATTTGGAGACAGATTTTGGCAGCCAAAGTGAGATATTCACCACTAAATATCGCTCACTATTCTGCTGGAACACTCGGCTTTGAATAGAATTCATAACAATAAAATACAGGGAAACTAACCACTTAATATGCATGTGATTACTAGGTTAGATTGTTCACTATAAACACAGGAGCAAACCTAGAGTCGTACGATATGGTGCTCCACAGGTGAATCCCTTTATTGCCTAAATACATCTTGAATTTCTACATTTGTAAGTTACAACACGCATTCTCGATCATCATTTGTAAAAGATAAAAGCGGGATTCATCTGGAATTACTACATACCTTCATTCAGCTTCTCGATCGCATCTTGTTTGGTACTAATTTTCTTAGACGTATTTGTTGAATGAAAATTACCCATAGTCTCTGACATAGATTATAGTGCTGGTAGACCCAGATATATGCAAAAAAATCTGATTAATTCCTCTGCATGTCCGGTTGTTGCATGTGTAATATGAGGATCGTCTTCTGCTTTCGTTAGTCGGGGATAGCCTAGACGTACAGATGTTAACACAATCATTTAATAGATGGGAATTTTATTGCATAAATTATCTTATTTAATATTTACGAAAATAAAATTTTATCACTTTCAAAATAGGAATGGAATTCCTTTTCCATAGCAGTAGTAATCTTAAAATAGAACGTATTATTTATATTTATGTTAAAGATTAACAAGTTATTGCAATAGAAAGATACGATTTATGTTTTAGATAACCATCTATATTTTCTTTTGTTTTGCTCTTTTCATTTCTTGTTTTTCGAGGGTAAAGCATTCCAGAAGTAAACAAATTTTGTGAGTACGAAGGAAGCGACACAAGGTAATTAAAAGATTGCAGTTAGAAGAGCTTGTGCAACTGTTTAGCCTCGAGTCTGGTTATACGACTTCTCAGTGTCTTAAGATCATTTAACTGCCAGAAGGATGGAATAAGTAAATCAACTGATTCCACTCCTAATCCCCACACTAATTTTAGGGAAGAATTTTGCAGCTTAGTTTTACTGCTTTATAAATATCCAGATTTCGTAATGATTTGCATTCAGCTAAATCGCTGTCAACTAGACTGTAAATAGTAATATCGAACTTCAAGCAGCACAGCACTGAATCCTTTTACTTAACAGTTTAGATGAATGTTTTGCATCCTTAATTATCATTAAATGTTTCAGTCATTGCATCTATCGGCAGGGTTTGTTTAGGTTTAAACTTCGTGGCATCGATAACGCGTGTTGCAAAGAGATTGTTCAAAGAATGCGGAAGTTGAAATTTAAGATCAGATTTCACGGTGAATTCAAACTGCATTGTTTTGCATTTATGGTGAAAGACATCAGTAGTTTTTTTTAAGCAGTAAAAATACAATAAAAGACAGTAAAATTTCGAAATTTTTTAGTTACGTTTCTTTGTTTTCGCTTTTCATTTAGAATTGACTGCACACATTTTCGGGTCTAAATGTCCAGGAAATCAATAGCACCAATAAATATACAGGAAAAGAAAAAGTATGTAAAGGGAAGAAAGCGAAAATAAAATTACATTAATCACCGTTTCATAAGATTCTAAATCTCAGTTTGCTAAGACAGAAATAATCATGCTAGAAGACACATTGACGCCATTAAAACGAATTCATTTTCTTTTCATGATATTCCTCCTTGGAATCTTTTAAAGTATTTGAATGAAATCTAATTCAGAATTCCCAAATACTCGTAAACAAGTATTAAATTTGATTATAATCTGACTTCCTCTTCATAACATGATTAAAAAAGGCATTAGAAACCTGAAACTAACCCCTCTTCATAACTTTTTTAATATCTCGGTTTAAGTTTGACATTTACTTAAATAGCGCGCTTTTCCCATCTTCCTCGAAAGAGGTGTCACAACTCTATAGATAAGTCGAAATTCTTTTGTATTGAAGGTCGCATTTCCAGAATTGAAATTAAACCAAATCCTTTTTTGAACAAAGAGAACTGCAAAAAGAGTCGTAAATTTGCATGCATTTGTATTGTTGAAAATATATTTAATTTAAAAAAACATTTAGTTCATTTGGAAATAGTTTCCTTTACTCGAGATAAATAATGAAATTAAGTATTTGCATTTAAAACATTATTAATGAATAATAAAAATAATGAGTATTCTTGAAATTTGAGTCAGAAGCGATGTTGTGAATTCATATTTAAAATCAGTTTGACATTTTTTGTTTCAGCATATATTAGATTGCATAGACAATAGAGGTCATTGGGGACGGAGACGATGACAAAGAAAAAAAATGAGATAAAATAACATAATACGTAAAAACCAGATTTCTCCCTCGTACGGCTATGTGAGATTAACACTAAAAAAATTTTTAACAATCTCAGCACCAGTACCTAAACAAACAAGGGAAGAGAAAAGAAGCGGAGAATGTTAAAATATAATTAAAATAAAATAAAATCTGTTGTAAATGGAATTAAAACGGAAAGTAGAAACCTTGTCGTTCACTCTTTTAGAATTATTCCCTAAAGAGCTAGAAGTTCTTATTTAGATGTAGCGTGGTGAAATATTAGAGCATCAGGAGAAAAACATTCTATACCAAATACGTAGCATATGGTGTTAGTACTCGGAGGATTTTAGAATTTAGAATATTTAATTTAAAATATGTAAAAAAGTAATATACTTTAGAAATTAAGTCATCTTAGTAATTCTACATGATATTTTAAAATTCTATGCTATATAAATAGTTAAGTTTTGATGATGAAACATGAACATTTTTCATTTTATAGGAATATCATTTTAGTAAGTATAGTAACAATATAGTAATAGTATAGCTACAATTGTTTCAATTTACATTAATTAGATATATTATTAAAAGGAAATAAATTTCTAAATTATTATAAATGCATTTACTCTTTTTAACTCATTCTGTTCCTCAAGTAACTTTTAAAGAAAAATTAAACATTTCGTTTATTGGAGGAGCTTAGCAACAAAATCGACGATTTATTCATAAATTTTTGCAGGACTAATTTTGAATGTTTAAATAGACAGACAGCTTCTTCAGCTGCAAAAGTGCAAATGAGAAGAAAACGCTAGAACAAAATGGAAGCACAGCACGTGGAAAAGGCAACAAAAATAAGTTTTTTTGGAGCTAATCAAACTGGAGTTAAAATAACAAGCCGAATAGTGATTATTGGAGGAGTTAAAGCAATAAAAATCAGCGAAATATTCATAACTTTGCAGAGCTAGTTTCGTTTAAATGTTATAAATTTTAACTATAGAACCCGTTTCTTCAGGCGTAGAAGTGCAAATGAACTTCATTTGTACGCATGTATGATTTCATTTGTACGCTTTTGTATGCAAATAATCAAATTACTAAATGAGGCTAACCTTTTTATTTAGGTTAAAAGGAAACACAGCAATATAAAATTTAGTGTTAATGGTTAGGCAAAAAAACAGCAGTCCGAGAATAGCGTAGCTTTTGAATAAAAATATCAGTTCCGAAGGCCATGAAACACAGGCAAAATTTTAGAAACAAAGGTAATTATGTTTGATCGTCTACGAAATCAATAAACTTTTATTGAAAATTTAAGGCATTCTGAGGTTACTTTTTTATTCTAATTTTAAATACAAACTAGTTTAATTTTTCTTATTTTACATTTTTTGTACATAACATTAATTTGATACGATGTAGTTTTTTTTTACCAATTTAAAATCAATTTTTGTAATGATTAGTAATTTATAGCTTTGCTAATTTTTTATGTATTTCTATATTGCGTTAAAACTCTTTTCGCTCAGAAAGTGAAAGAAAGATGTGGAAAATTTCAGACTAAAGCAAAAGCAGATTTTGTTATAATATTTTACACGCTATAATATTGTGAAATGTATAATGGCCCTGTTTCTACTGATGCTAAACATATTAGATATTCATACTGCTTCGTCTGATTCCCCTAGAATATGACAAGATTTTTAAATATGGAGTAAGATTTTGAGAGGAATTTTTAAATAGGGTAAGATTTTAAGCTAAAGAAGTTTGGTTGGATACAATATTTCCTTTTGGCACCTAAAAAGAAAATTTCATTCAGTGCCGAACAGAAGTTATATCAGTTCTATTTAGTTTAAACCACATACTTAACCAACGAACATACCAACGAACATACATAACCAACGAACTGGTGAATGCAAACTGATGTTCTAATGAATGCAGGCTTCAAACTCAGTGAATAAATACACATACAAAGCCAGGGAAAATCGGAAAGCCTTGATATTGATTAAAAATATATTAATGACAATAACCCTTATTAACTAATAATAGAATCCCTATGGCTTTAAAAACTTCAATACATTATAAATAACTTCCTCCCAGATTCATCGGTCAAGTGGTAAGTTGCAGATATTGAAGTACTTCAAGCGACGCCGTTTAAAATATGGAAAGACGGTGTGCAGAAAAAATGTCACCCGGAAAAAAGGGAAATGGAAAAAAAGCCTCCGGAAAATAAGGAACGGAAAAAAATGTCACCCGGAAAATAAGGAACGGAAAAAAAGTAACTCTAAAATCTCGCCAAATAATGTCGCCAATCGGAGTTGGGAAAACCTGCCAAATTCTAATTTAACCGGCAGGGTTACAGCGGGCTCTCCTGAGGGAGGTTTTAAGGACGTTGAGGACGTTAAGCTAGTTGCAGCCGAGCAAGGTCATTTCGATAACAGGTTTTAATATTCTTATCGCAAACTGTGTCTAAATTTCATCTACAACGGTTTGTTATAATACTGCTTTTAACGCCCAGTTATGCGACAATGTTTCACCCCTGAATCTCAGCTTAAGGCTATAACTACAGGGGGTACGAGGGGAACAATCACTAATGACCATGACCCGCTGGTCAACCCTCTTTTTTTACCATCGGACAGGCCAGCAGCTCGCTTATCTTCTTTCAATCATCGTCAGAATATTTCCCTATTCCGCAGGTATGGTTGTAATGATACAACTTTTATCTCCCACCTTGGCGATATTTCTAAACATCCCTTATTTTTCCCATTGCAAAAGAATGGTGACTTATTTTCCGTTTCCTAATTTTCCGGTGCCTATCTTTCCGTTCCTTATTTTCCGGATGACATTTTTTCCTACAACGGGAAAGATAGTCTGTAGAATAATTAGATTTTTTGAAGCAGAGGCATAAAAAATGTGAAGTGCGCTTACCGCGACTCGAACTCTGGACATCTGGAATACGCTTTGAGTATGCTTCTGATTACTCCACGAAGGCATGCGGAGCAGAGCAAAGGTGAGAAATTAATTGAAGAGAAACTACAAATTCGAAGTTTGTGAAAGGTTTAGATGAAACTGTAATGCGCAAAATGTTAAAGATAGTTTGCTAAAATACATTCCCTTCCGAGATTCCTGGAAGCAGATAAGTTACATTTATAAAATATTGTGATATCTTGATGACATGACCAGTGAAGAAAATCTTCTATAATATTATCAAATTTAGTTTTAGACTTGTGAACTCATGTTTGTAAAAGTTGGGTTATGTTGTAGGCTTAGAATTTAAAATCTTAGCAAGAGTCATTGGGAATTCTTAAATTCTGATGGAGAAAGATATAAGATTATTTCCAACAAATCGGTTATTTATAGTTTCAACCTTTTCTGTAACTTCTTTGCGCTCCCTGACTAGAATACAAATTAGTTAGATGGTATTTAAACTGAGGTTTTGGGAATGCAAGGCAGAGCATGCTTTTGCCTATCACGAGCACGTTACATTCGTTCCTGCCAGCTCTGATAAATTTTTAATTTTTCACCTTTGCTTAGTTTAGCGGTAGATTTGTTGAGCCAGCTTACATTAAAATTTAATTGTGCAGTTTCTGATTACGAGCCTACGTTTTTAATTGGAATTTATTGCTTTAGTTGCAGCGCCACGAGTTGTGGTTGATTTTGTTAACCTAAGAATGTGCATTGACGCTCTAAGTTTTGTTTAAATAAAAAGGCTTATTTAAACCTTTCGAAATCTCTGTAGCTATTTCAAACACAGCAATAGTTTTTAACGTCATCAGGGTTTTGAATTATTTAACTTTCACCAGATTGACGAAAACCATATAACCTATAGAGCCTGAAGGCAGCTTTAATGAAAATCAGGTATTTTGATAAAAGTCATATAAGGGATTTCGTTGAACTTAAAACTCAGCCATAAAATTTGAATGCAAAATCAAAACAAAAAGTATTCAAGGGCTAATAAAAACGAACTTTACATCCAAAACACGGTTTTTTTTCCCTAATTTCTCTCTAATAAACCACTTCAATACTTTTCCTTTCCTTTTTGACATGAAGTGCAGTTAATGATTTTAACAACTTAGTATTGGAATACAACCACTTCTTTCCATTACCAGCTTAAAAATTATTTCTTTTTCCCAAAAAGGGATATAGATAACAGGATTAATTAAGACTGTCGATTCAAAAAGTGCTTCTTCAAGATCGCTTTTAGCTTTGCTTTTCTTGTTAAAGAGTCGTTAAGCAAGTTCGGTTTTTTAACTTTCTTAATGAGAAACTTCGAATAAGACAATTATTTTCTTAATCATGGAGTGAAACCATTAAAATTCCATTTTGTCTGTCCTGAGGCCATGATCGAATATTGAAGTAAATAACATCTTTAGAACAAAATTATGAAAAGCTTGTACATTACGCTTGAAAATTTTAAAACTTAATTTGAATACCAATATATATTCAAGGAAAGATTTATTTTCCGTTTCCAACAAACAAGGGGAGTTTGAGTGTATGTTGAAATCCTGAGGTGAAAAATAACGTCAGTAAAAATAAAGATTTATCACTCATTTTGGATCCGCAAATTTACACATTTAATTACTGAGTAATTTAATCCTGAAAGGAATTAATTATGAAAGGAATATTTTGTTATTGATAAATGCGATGCTAAATATGATAGGCCTTCATGGGTAAAACTAAATTTATAATAAATAAAGAAGTTATTCTTAAACAATAAATTCGTAATAAATCATAAAATTATGTTTAAAGTTTCAATAAGGCATAGCAAATAAAGATCATGTTTATATAATAAAAAATGTCTAACTTTTTATTAGATTTCTTTAAATATATTTAAGTACATTTACTAGACAAAAGCACGAGATAAGTATAGAGTAAATTTTTTATGAAATTACTAATATGAATGAAAGATGATAAAAGATGGGATGATATTATAACATGGTAAATTGACATAACTAAAGGTAACCATAACCCCACAAGTATTTGTAAGTTCATAACAGTTCGCGTAATACTGAGTAATTCTCGCACACCATCAGTCTCTAACAGTCTTACAGACACGTAAGCTCATGCCTTGAAAGACTACATCTATTCTCATCCATGGCTAGCTATAGACAAGCATCGTCCGCTTGGACTCGGAACCTAAGCCTCGAAAAAACTCGTCTGTTCCCTACCAGGTCTGGTACTCTTCTATCTCTGGGCAAAGAACCTCTATGTAAAGAAGGAAAAGCTCAATAGACGTAATGTAAACCACTTTGTCTGCAACGCCGCTACAAAGAAAAGGGAACATTCGCCAAGGGATTTGGCGACGGAATCTGTTGGCGAGAATTTCCCCTCTGTGATATGCCGGTTCTTTGGTACCTAGCCGACATTTTACCCCTCCGCGACGTGTATAGGAAATTCAGGAACACGGGTTAAGATGAATCGTTCTTTGACTTGTCGCGATAATTTAAACTCGGAAATGATGAAATATTAGGTGAAGTTTCACTTTCACTGGTTGTTGAACTTCCATTGTCCATATAGCTACTTGAAACCAAAGAACCTATTCTTTGTTTAAACTCTTGCTAAACGTAACGGTCGAACCTGTCCAAATTAACTTCGACATTCAGCTTAGAGCTTTGGCGCTTTTTGGCGACAGATATTTCACGCATGCGCAGTTGTTTCCCTTTTCGTTGGAAGGGAGCCACTTCTGCTTCTGCGAAGTTTTCTTTCTTAACAGTACATATTCTTTGCTGTGGGTGTTGTCTCCGCTTCTCTGCGCTGCGCTGGGCTAGCGGCAGATGACGTCACCTAGCTGACGGTTCTGATTTCCCACATAAGATGCTTTTCTAAAGACAGACACAGTTCGGCATGTTCTGGGATAAAGTTGCTTTTGAACATCTACCTAAAATTTTGAAAATATCGTTGAAGGTATGACGTGTTAAATTTCTTCTACATTAAAATTAAATTTAAATATCAAAACGGCCAGCCTTCCGACACCTGACCAACAGCTGTTGGTGTTATTTAGACAGCTGAATCTATTGAAAATCTTTATTGTAATCTCTGCCAATGATAATTAAGTTTATCGTACTTCAAGGAAAAATATGCTAAATTTTTAACTTGCAGAACAAAAAACTAACTAACTGAAATTTCACAAAAAAGGGAAATTATTTACTAACTTTCACAATGAAATAACTAAATATACACTGGTGTACAAAAATTAAGGACGAAGTCGAAAAATGAGCATATCAGCTGAACGAAGAGGCAGAGCGGACAGAAAGACTAATCAGGAGATTATGTAAGGTGATGAACGGTAGCACATGCGCAGGTATGCAGGTAGACGTAATGGGGGAGTGTCTGAGTAGTATAAAGCATGTTGTCGGTGTAAGATCAGTATTTCTGGCAAAGAGATTGCACGCCGTATAGCAGTTAAAATCACACCGAGTTGCTGCCTCAGCGAGAAATGGCGAATAATCAATCTGTTAGACGACATCTGGATGCTTTTACCCGAGGTCGAATGATTGGGAAGTTGGAGGAAGGCGCAGTGTGACAAGTGTGGCTTCAGAGTTCGGAATTGCTCACGGCATCGTTTGACAACTTTGGAGACAATTTCAAATTACAGGAACAGCTATCAGAGGGTTTAGTAGTGGTCGTCCACGAGGAACCACACCCGCAGATGACCGGTATATTGCCTTACAGGCCAGAAGAAACAGGCGGCAGACAGCGGGAGAAATCGCTAGACATACGACACAGGCGACTGGACGACCGATATCGTGTTTTAACATGGCCAGAAGATTGCACGGTGGTAGTCTGTTTGCATGACGCCCTGTACGGTGTGTACCTCTAACGCCTGCCCATCGGAGAAGGCGTTCTCTGTGGTGCCGAGAACACCGGAATTGGAGAGACAATGAATGGGGTACGAGTACTCTTTACAGAGGAGAGCAGATTTAGTCTCAGTTACGATTCTAGACACATGCACATCTGGACAGAGCGGGGAACACGGAATAACCCCTTCAACATCATCAAAAGGGACTGTTTTGGAGGTCGCGGAGTTCTCGTTCGAGCGGACATAATGCTTGGTAGCCGGACCGACCTTCATACCTTCCAAGGAGGTTCGTCACCTGGGACTGCTATTGTAACGAGGTTCTTTTTCCTTACATGTGTCTTTTCACAAGGGCTATGGGTCCCCAGTTCCTCTTCATGGACGACAACGCTCCACCTCATCGTACAGTTACTGTCGAAGAGCTGTTGGAGAATGAAGATATTGAACACATGGATTGGTCGGCAAGGTCTCTGGATCTAAATCCCGTCAAGCATGTACGGAACCTACTAGGGAGATCCGTGGCAGCACGTAACTTATCGCCAGTAACGATTCCGAAACTGCGATTGGTGCTACAAGAGGAACGAGCAGCAGTGTCTCAACAGCTCATTAACAACCATATATCCAGTATGCATAAATGATGTGAAACCTGCCTAGCAGTCAGGGGAGATCATAATCCCTATTAAAGACCGAATGTTTCTTGCTGGACACCCATCATAGGGATGTTTCGGTCTTCAGTCGCATTGCGCTCCATGCTACTTTTTCAATAAAGCTTCTTTTTATCCCTCTGATTTTTTTTAGTAAGTGTTGCTTACATTACTCATGTCCTTACGTGTTGGGGATCTTACGGTATTAAATGTGTTGATTTGGAAAGCTTTTGTACAAAGTTATATTGAAAAAACCGTCTCGTCCTTAATTTTTGCAGACAGGTGTATATTAAATTTAATTTAATAAATATTAATTGTTATGTATAGACATTTTATTCGAAATTTAAAATATTTTAGATGTATTTGAAATGCTTTCTACGGAAAACTTTATTGTATGTTGTACTTGGAAGTACATTTATTAGCAATATGCTGTCAGTTAATTAGCTGTAGGTAAATCTTTAAACTGTATTAATACTAATACTACTTTAGTTCACGTGAAATGAGTAGGAGGAAAACTGATAATAAATATAGTTAGCAAAAATTTCTCATATTCTTAAGAAATTCCAGCTCTTTTCGAGTAATAATAATAAATTTTTAAAGTTGAAAGCTTTTCCTTTTCTTAGTCTGATGGAAAGCGCTAGATGCTGATAAGATGATCTAATGTTTTTCCTCTCCCTTTTTTAAATCTTCTTAAAGTTGCGCTTAAAACTACCAATAGGTTTTAAATCAGAGAATTTAAAATACGATAGTATGTATATAGATGAAGCAAAGTACGTTTAATATTCTTTATAATGCTTTCCTATATTTCTGATTCTTAATACAGTAAAAAGCTATTCTTTTAATTATGTCTTTATAAAAATATATGTCAATATATTTTTGAAACAAAGTAATGCTCGAAATCCATGCATGAATTTGTTTCCGGAATAAACAATACACAGTTTACAAATATATAAGCAATTAGCTATTTCACAAACCAGGACTCTTATCCATTTAAAATCCTTATCAAAGGCATGCAGTGTCTTTATATCTCGTACTGAGGTCCATAATATCTTCATTATTCATTATCAGAAATTGGAATATGGACTATGTTTAGCAACATAATTACAGAAAAATCAATAAAGCCCCCTTATTATTTGAAATATTACCCATGATATTGCTCTAGTATCCTAACTAGAGGGTTAAGTACTTTAATTTATGAATAATTGATAGCTAATTTCAACTCCCTTAATAGTTGGAAGCGATTATAATTATCTTTAGTTACACATGCTACGCATCATATTGCTCTCTTTTAAATTAGAATCCCAATTAACAGATGATTAAAATGTTATTATAAAAATAAATGATTCTGTATCAGGTACGTATTATGTGGCGTTAGAAACATCTGTTATCCATTAAATAATATTTTTAATATATTTTAATTACATTAATTAAATATATTATTAAAAATATAATTTTTAATTAGAAATGCGTTTGTTTCTTTAAATCGTTCAATTAGATAAATAATTAAAAATGATTAAATTCAGAAGATAAAGATTTTATGTTTTGCTGAATGAAAACACTTAATAATGTTTTTGGTACTTAATATAATATAAAAACATTTTGCTAAGAAGGTTTCGAGATCACAATTATGGAAACATTCTCCTAAAGACATTCCTGTTGTTAAAATTCTGTCGAGAGATACGTTGCTGTCATGGCTATTGGGCTATTGATCCATATGATCATTGTTATTGCAGATCCATCTATATGTCATCAGTATGTGGCAACTCAGTAAATTAACATACATTTTCCATTAAAATTAAATGGGAGCACATTCCTGTTGGTCAAGGCTGTTGAACGCCATTGACTAATAGGCTGAGTTCGATATTGGTCAACTGGAAGGTTATTGGTGGTTGTATTTAATTCAGGTGTATGTTTTAAAATAAAATCTACTTAAAGTACTCTGATGCTGTATGACTGCTAGTCACCAGTGACCTACAGGCTAGTCAACATTGTGAAACAATGCAGTATGTCTAAATACATTTCTTACAAAAACTAAACTGAAGGACATATGTGCCATGAAAAGTTGGTTCTCATTTGTGAATTGTAGTCTACGCGTTTCATTAGTATCCTACAAGTTTCGCGTCATTGGTGTGTAATGAATTAAGTAATTTAGTTGCATTTTAAAGTTAAAATTAAATCAAGGCATATTCGTCAGTGTGGATGGTGTAACGATCCTCAAGTGATGAAACGTCAGTTTTAAATTAGAGAACTTCCTGTTCTCATGAGAACTAATCACCAAGTGTCCACTAAGTGACCGGAAAGTAAACGACAAAGCAAACGCGTTAAGGACATCCCCCCATGCGGTTTCCTTGCGAACTATCAGCCAGTGTCCGCTGAATGACCAGAAGGTAATCAACAAAGGAAACTCGTAAGGCCACCCCGTGTGCGGTTTCCTTGCGACATTAACGTAAAAGGAAAGGAAGAGGTTTTTTTTTTTGTAGAGACAGAGGGGTTTTTTTGCGGACAAATATACGCTAAGTGAATCAAAATGCTTGATTCTGTTTATGTGAAAAATGCTTATTCTGTGTTCTGGGATATACATCTTGGATACAAATCCAAATACAAGATGTATATATGTATAAAAGATGTATATATGTATTTTTTGTTAACATTTGTTGTGTTCTGCATTTATTCTGGTATTTTGCAACTCTTACTAAAAATATTTGCATATTTGCTTCCCCGAAATATCTTCGAAAGTAATGATGAAAACATGATTCTGTTTACACCAACCCATCACTTGATCCTGGACTTTGAACTTCGATACACAGGACTTCTAGACTGTATTAAGAGATAAAATTTGTTTTATTAAATAAGATATTTCTCTAAAGAATACCGGGAAAATTTTATTTTATGTAATGTCTGCAATTTTGTAAATTTAATATTTTCTTCAGCATTTCTAACCTGAAATCTTGCAACGTATGAACGACTGCTTCACACCTCACTTGACAACGTAGTCACGCGTTCCCAGCATCTGCAATCCTGACTGGCGGCTCATTCATGCATTCTCCTACTTTCAGAACTCTAAAGCAACTGACTCAGACAGCCGGAACAAAACTTGAAAGTCCTGCAAGTTAATCAGTGGCGCATCCAGCGGAACTTGAAACTCGGTTTTTGTAGAGAATTATGCTTAGATAAATGCAGTAGAATTCGCACAAAAGCGATTGTGTGATCCGCGATGTGGAATTTTTGTTTGCTATGGCTGTACTGTATTGATGTTTTACTTTTTGTTAATCCAGAAATCTTTGTTAAGTTTTAAAATAAATATTTAAAAGACCAATGGTCTGATTATTCATCCATCTCGAATGTTCTTACCGTACAATAGTCAGCAGTATCGAATAATGCAGATAGCTGCTGATGATCTAAAGCTGTGTTTCCTAAACTTTTCTAATCGCGGAATACTATTTATGTTCTAAAATTTTTAAGGAATACTGGAGGTAATTTAGGTTGCTACTTGTAATAAATGGTAATACAGATATGTTATGTATGCAAAATAAACATGTATTCCAATTTATATATTATAACTATAAACGAAATCTTTTTCAGTTCTTAATTTTACAAAAAATGACACATAAAATTTGTGGGGTTTTCCTATTTAAATCTAAAGTTCTAACTTAGAACTCTACGAACACTAATAAGCGAATAATCTCTTAAGTGTGTGAACAGAACATGTAAGGCTTAAGAAGAGTTTAAAACCCTTTATTTTTCAGTATATTTACAATCAGTTCCGACTTGGAATTTTACATAAAGCCGCCACTCGGGTTTGAACTTAAAATAATAATAATTTCAACTAAAACTAGCTTGACTAAGCTATTAAAGGGTATAGCCGAAGCTATCAGAATCTAACTAGTTGGCTCCTAAGTATTAATTAAATCGGCGAAGCCAAACAAGGGCCTAAGGTACGGCCAAGCGTAATAACAGCTAAGAGAGACGTAGCCAGAAGGCAAACGCGCGCTAGTCAGGGAATCAGATTCTCTCTCCTGAAGTCGGTTTAGTCACGACTTAAATAGTACTCTTTTTCATTTGCATTACCTGCGTTTAAATTTACATTCTGGCAGGAAATTGTAAGCTGAAATTAGAAGAAGATAGGAAAGATATAAAACTTAAAATAACTATTAATTAACTTTGGAAAAACCTTAAAGTAGTTAAACGCAACAAATAATATAAAAAACTGAAATATTTAGTATTCAATGTCTTGAATCTTCAAATTACAATTACAAAGGGAAGTGGACATGTTACTTTGTACCGTTACTGACGCTTTTGCTTTTCACCTTATTTTCTTATACCAGGCGGCAAAACATTATACTCTGACATCGCTTGCACTGAAGAAACTGTTAATATTACTTAACAAAATAAGCTT
The DNA here is from genome assembly GCA_000611955.2 of Stegodyphus mimosarum. Taxonomy (NCBI): domain Eukaryota; kingdom Metazoa; phylum Arthropoda; class Arachnida; order Araneae; family Eresidae; genus Stegodyphus; species Stegodyphus mimosarum. Next base: position 513,514 of record KK120439.1, read on the forward strand.
GGCTCGCTTTTCCTAAACTTGAAATCTTTTGGAACTGAAACATCGCAAACTCAAACTTAGGGACCGCATATTATAACTGGAAAGAAATAAACCTCCCTAAAATATGTAGCGGCTTTTGTTTTGTATGTCACTTAACAAAGAGGAACTCAGTTCACTTACCCATGCTGAAAACGTATCTCTAGAAATCAAATACCTTTTGGTACACGCGTTTTGAGCTTTTGGTCTACGCGAGCAAACTCCTGGGACCTATACGCTCACAGCTCATAGATTCTGTAAGCATGATTATGGCCGCCGTTGCGGCAAGGTTCCCTCTCGCACAGATGTGAGGTGTACAATAGGCAGTCTTTTAACAATCATTTACATGCTTATATTACATTTACCGTTCCTCAAGTTACACACTTTATTAATGTTTTGAATATAAGTAGCGGTTATTTTGAATTATTTTTAAAAATGTGCTTGTATCTTTAATTTTGGGCACAAGTGTGTAGTGCGCAAAGCGTTCTGGCACTTCATTCTGCTACATGGATAAGAATTTCCTTAATGCTTTCATGGTGTACTTATGAGCATCAAATCTAAGAATTGGAAGTTTTCTAGTTCGATTTCCAGCAAGGCACCCTTTTCCGTTTCCGAGAAAAGCTGATCTATTTTGACCACAACGAATTATGGCGAAAAATAACTCAGCGTCATCAGATATATTTGTCTGGGATTGATCCAGTCTTTCAAAGGCTTTTGTGCAAATATGCCCTCTTAATATAACAGTTAGCCAATCCAACTGCCAAGAGCAAGATAAGGGATTTTATTACCTGAAAGCTCAGATGATCATGTTTCCTGTTTTGAAGAAAACTGATAATCTCGTATAGTTGATGAATGGCAAAACTATCCTAATATCCTAGTTTATGCTTAAAATGTCATCAGAAGTTAAGACAGTAAACCAATTCGTTTTATTATAAAACTTGGCGAAATAAAATTATTGTCAAGAAAACAATTGCCCTTTGCTTTCTGTCTTTCTTTAAAATTTAGTATTTTTCTTTGTGTCCATATCACAATTCAAAGAAACATGGAGTAACTTTTCGCTTATCTTGCTCCGAAAAATCCAACATACGGATACGGAGTTTGATCCAATTTATTTCTCCAATGGTTTAAAGAATCCCTGGGCTTTCTTACCCTCCGGGGTATTAGAGGGCACAAAGAGATTTCACACTCCAGTACCTTTTTTCCTACTGCTTGGAGCTACACTTTTTCCAATTCCGGAAGCTCTGAGTGAACTTCCTGGTAGCCATCCCGCCATCCATCGGAAATCGAAGTTTATGGACTCGCAGATGAATGCTTTTCTTTTTTCCTGTTCTGCCGTTATTCTTTATGTTTACTTTCTTCTGTGATCGATATGGTCAGCAGCGAAAGTTATGCTTTGTACTTCAGTTTGGCAAAGAATGTAAGGAATCGGTTTCGAAATGAAAGATTTGTATAAGAGCTGAAACATGTTGAATGACAAATTACGTTGTGAACAATTTAAAACGGTTTATCTGGATGCTAAGATACATAAGATAATGATTAATTTATTTCTACATGTGCAGTTTTAAATTCCTTGTGCATATGTTTTAGATACTGCTGAATTTCTATGGAGGTGACTGGCTAGGCGATATTCAGTACCAATACTTTATAAGATATTTCTCCCGCCTTCTTAGCATGCCGTCGTGGTGTAATGGTTAAGCACATTCGGCGCGTATTCGAGAGGTCAGTGGTTCGAGTTGCGGCGAGGGCATTGCTCATTTTTCATCTCTCCTGCTTCTAAAATACCTAATGTCTCTAAAAGTGACGACCGAACAAAAAAAAAAAAAAGATCCACCACCGAGATTTGGCAATTGACTACCCTAATCTCCAGTCGCCCTTTAAAAGCGGCAGTATATAAGGTATTTCTCCCGCCTTCTTATCATGCCTTCGTGGTGTAATGGTTAAGCACACTCAGCACGTAGTCGAGAGATCCGTGGTTCGACTCCCGGCGAGGGATTTTCCGCATTTTTCATGTCGCTTGCTTCCAAAAAAATACCTAATGTCAATACAACTTATGTTCTAAGAAATATTGGTTATTTTTTGACGCGTCGTAAACATGAATTTGAATTTCGGCTGCTTTAATTTTTTTAGAGAAAACCTTTATTTTATTGGATTGAAAGGGTCTATTTTTCTCCTCAAATAATTTTTCGTTCGTTACACAGCCAGATATGTCAATGGTTGCTGTGAACGTGGTTTTAATATATGCTTTCAAGTAAGGTAAGTTCGCTATTCGATTGCTGTACACATCATTTCTGAAGTTCTCCCATAGTTAGAAATCGCAAAATGGCCAGGATATTGAAAAAACGAAGGTCCATTCCTCTATCATTTCGGAACTGAAAGTTCAACAGCTGCTTCTTTTGTGTTGCAGTTGCAGAGGAGTCCTTGCATAAAAATTTTGCTAGCCACACACTCCAGTAGCTGAAATGCCGAAATGACATGTTTGCTCAAAATAGATTCATACCTTTGCTCAGTAACGGAACTGGTAACCAGGCCCACAGGATGTGTCTCCTCGAAAAAGAAAGATTTAATAACAAGCGTCGCAGTAAACCGTATCACATTGCTGTAGCACCACACGATTTAATTTTTGGACACAACTTCTAACGAAAACTTGTTCGACATGATTTGACCGGCAAGCACGTTAAGTTTCTAAACTATGTTTTGGGTCACCCTGTATAACGTCAGAGAGACTGGAACACACTAAATTATTTTTTTCTTAAGCCTATTCCTCTGATAATGTTCAGGAAGAAAATTTCATTTCATGTAGAATAATTAAATAAAAACATGAATTTTGAAGATGTAAATAATGTAAATAAGTAAAGATATTTATACGAAAGAAGGCGTTAAATCAGATTAACTATCTTACGAAAAACAAATAAACAAATGTACATATATAGTGTATAATATTTTCAAAGCACATAACACTATAACTGAAAAAAACTTTTAATTTTATAGAAAATAGAGGTTCTGAAGCAAAGGACGTATGTGCAATATCTTAACCAAAAAAAAAAAACTAAGTATATGCATATAATGAATATAATCACAACTAAAAAATTAATAAATGACTTATGTTAGTTTTGCTATTTTCTCGAGTTTGAAAAAATGAATTTATTTCAATTTCAGCCCAGCTAAAAGTCTTTAAATGCACTGCTTCGCTTTCAAAAGTACTGAGAATGAAGAAGAGGTTCAGTTGAAAATTCAAATTCCAAGCAACATGTTTAAATGACAACAAATATTTTAAATTGCAAGCTTAACAAAAAACCTACGAGAACATATAGAGAGTGGTCACTAAAAATCTTCCTAGTTATAAACTCCTAGCGGCCTTATCCGCTCAATCAGTCCAAATGTAATTTGAGATACTGTTACTTGAAGGCATGCGTTCGAAATTGTGATGACTTAAAACAATAGATCTCTCACAGTTATGGTTATAGTGAAAAAATTTCGAAAGTTTCGAATGGCAACACCCACTGTTTCTCCTGCAGAATTGATAAGGGCATTGAAAAAATATAAATGGCATTCGAAAGATACGCATATGAAGAAAATTGCCAGCATAAAACAATTCCAAAGAAGAGCTTTGTAAAGAGTCCATGATACCATAAGGCAGAAGAGGAAAAAAAAACCTTTACTGGAATTACAAATTTTCAACGTGCCCACCTTCGCAGATGATCACACAATGCATGAAGGAGACTGTTGCCAACAATGACGAATGCAACATCGCTAGAGGAATCTGTATACCTTCACATTTTATAGCGCCTTTCAATCCTGAAAAACCTCGTGAATTTGATGTATACACCTTAGATTTCAGATAACCTGAGGTCAGGGATTGTGCTAGCCCCGAAACTGCAAAGTTGTGAGAGATGACTCTACCTCTAAAGTGTTGTTGCAGCACTTTTCGAACACATGTGGCAACGAGTAGAGAAGCACCATCTAGTATCCATACAAGGTTATTAACGATATTTCGGGAATTACGTAATTTTGTAAAATTGTTGTATACCGATCACTTGCAATGGAGTATTTTTTTATACCTGTGGAAGAAGGTTTTTATATCTGTTTTCTTAGAAGCACGGGCCGAGGATGAGTGAGGACAGTCACTTAAACTTCATGTAAAGGCGCTGGTACCACATTATGAGGATTCTCGTGAGCTCAGTGAACACAGTTCTTGTAGTTTACATTCCCAGCTAATGAGGAATGCGCCCCCTGCGTCCGTAATATCTGTACACTTGCTATCTTTATTATGTCTGGTGAGGAAAACACTCGTAAAGTCGACACGCTGTTGCTACATCTGGACGCACTGGAATCGATAAGGAAACATCCGCAGAACACAGCATAGAAGCTTGAGGCAAACTGCTGGCAACACTTCTTGCAGTATGCAATGGAACTGAAGTAATCGTATTATGCACTTCTGTAACAACTTCAAGAGAAACACTTGATCATCCGGATCGCAGTCTATCACATATACATCCAGTTACTTCATATTTGTGTACCAAATCATGTACAATTTTACGGAACATTTGCCTTGTCTTACCTTCGCTGATTAATTCGCCCTGCTTCAGCATAATTTCTTCATTCAGATTTAAAACAGCTTCATCAATTCACCTCATTGTTTCCCTGTAAGTGTCATCTTATAAGTACGTTCGAACACTTGATTGAAGAAACAATTTTCTAATATTACTCATGCAATTTTTCACGTAACACTTAATTATTTAAGTTAGACTTAAGATTTAATTTTTATTATTCTAAATTTATGCTACACAACGTTATTTTATTTAATATCTTGTATTTATATTTGCTTTAGTTTAATTTTAATTAGGGGTTTTGGTACTTTAAGATTCGTACGTTTCTTCCACTGGTTACTCGTAAACGCGTTGAAACAGACAATGGAATTAGGTGCTTTCCTACGTAATAAACTTGATTTAAAATTACTTAACTTAGGTTGATTCTCATTTAACTTATATCATTGGATGCAGAAAAACTAGCCTTTTAATTTAAGAGTACTTTCAAGTCTCTAGCTTAAATAGTTTTTAAGTTACAGCTAATTATTTAACGAAATTTTTGCACTTCGTGAGATTTTTTTTGGTTTGGCGGGGGGGGGGAAGGATTGGAAAGCGTCACTTTTGCAGTTGATTTCTAAGCCTTTGCTTAGGAATTTTTGTCCGTTGCTTTAGGTTTGTTAGTTTTCCCACACTGCTTCGAATTCTTGGTTTTTCCTTTGGCGGGCTTGGCGAGATTCGAATTTTTGTTCCAGTTCAACTCCTCGATTTTTGGACGTTTTTAGCAGGGGTTTGTTCGAGGTGTAGAGTTTAGGATTTATTCACCCTTTTGGCGAGATTTGGCGATATCTGGTGTCCTGACCTGACAAAAAGGCTGTGCAGGTGGGATTTCCCTCTCTTGGGACGTCTTCGCTTTTCCTTCGGCTGACGAGAAGATATTTTCTCGGGTGCCTTGAGCACTTTGTTTCTACAAAGGATGATATTGCCTTTTTGATGGGGCTTATGGCTCCTTTCACTTGCATCTTACTTCTTGGCTTCTAAGCTTTACCTTAATAGTTCTTCAACAATGAAAAGGATCGCATCTTCTTTAAAACTTCAATAGAAATAGTAGTTCTTCAAAAATGAAAAGGAAATTATTCTTCATCAATTCGACTTTATGATGAAATTTCTTGGTCAAAATTTTGCTCGTCAGACTCCGCCTGCCCCTTCAATTTAAAAAGAACAGAAAGCCTCAATAGTCAAGCTACCTGTGTTCCGACCTGAGTTTCCTGATGAATCTGAAGTTCATAATACAGAAAACGCCGCCACCCATAGAAGCTACAAGTTCCTGCGTACCTGGTATTCTTCTGATGTTCGGTCTCCGTCATGCTGCCTTCGGTGGACGAACCAAGACTTCGTTCCTTCATCTCCAAGTTTACATTATCCATTAGATAAGAAGTTTTCCTTTTTGAACTTTTAATACTAACTTAAATTCTTAAAGAAATTTATTTTTCTTTCAAAATTTACTGGTTTAATTATTTCTTCAAAATTGTAAAGAATTTTGAAATGTGAGAAATTTAAATCTTTAATATATTTTGAGGATTTGTTGATTTAACTGAGATCTGAAGAAAATTTGTGAGCAGTCTTAAATTGCTCTTGTTTAAAATCTAAATTTTTTCTAATTAGGGGGGATTTTGGTGTAACTCAGTTGGATGAGCATGACAGAAGCTTCTTTTATATTTTTTTTCCTTTGGTGCAATACTATAAATATTTAACTCTGTACTTAATTATTAGAATTTTTACATGTTCTTGGATGAATAAGGTAAAGAACCTTACAACTGTTAAATGAAATAGAAATTTTAATTTATATCTTAACTCATGAAAATAGTTATTAACAAATAGTTTTGAATTGAAGTGGTTCTTGCATAAGTTGCAGTATTTGTGAAAACCCATATAAATGTTTAACAATTTGTTTTCTAAATTAATGGTTGGTAGTTCCCGGGGACTAATATAATTTTATGATAATAGAAATTTGATTGATATCAGTGTTTAAGGAAAGTAATAAACTATAGTTTAATATTACTGATTTATGTGTTTACTTGAATTTTCTGTAACACAACATAGATTTCACTGGTAGCAAGGCTCTTCGGGTTATTGAAACGAAACGTAAAATTAAATCACAACGCAAGGTCTAAATTTGTTTGGTCAACTAGTAGTATTTCACAACTAGTATTTAACAATTCGCCCTACTTCAGCATAATTTCTTCATTCAGATTTAAAACAGCTTTATCAATTCACCTCATTGTTTCCCTGTAAGTGTCATCTTATAAGTACGTTTGAACACTTGATTGAAGAAACAATTTTCTAATATTACTCATGAAAGGTTTTCTGCAAGCATTTCTCTGCACATAGTGTTCTGTGATTGGAACTTCTGTTTCTATGAATTATGAATGTGCGTCAATGCAATGAATCCACAAAATGTATTAGAGTATCCTAGTAGAGAATATCACGAGACATTGTTGAGCTAAAATCATTATTCCAAAAGACGAAATATAATTGCAGTTTTTGACAAATTTACGAAGAATATACGAGTATGATACATTTATGGAAATTAAATAAATGACATATCTTACAACCTGTCAAGGAAAACCTTCATCCTACTCAAATGCTTATATTAGCTCGCCATGATTATTATCTTAACTCACAGGAGAAGACCAAAGCTTCAGATTTCAATGCCCTTTGAAGAAACATTAGGACTTTTGTAACACGAAACATGAGAAATCATCGAAGTAATTTTCAGAATTCGGACCGCAGATTGCCAGATACCTAGCTGGACGCGCTACCAACCAATACAATGCCATTCACGAGACAATGCGATAGTTTCTTATACTCTTAAAGTCTTCGATAATTATCAATAATGCTGTTTTTCCCTTCAAACAACTTAAAGTGTACAGCAAGAGATTTTGACAGAAAGCGGTACCTAAGCCTCAAATTATCTTGATCGGGCCCTATATTTTAATGGATTATCCGAACATTTTATACAAGATTTCTATAAAAAAATCCAAAATAACATGAGGCTCATTATCCTTCTAATATTTTTAAATAGACAATTCCAAAAGAAAATTTAAAACTGTAAGACTTGAATGACTTTTATCCGCTGAGAAAAGAATTCCAGAAATATATATTGCAGTGATAGTTTTTATAGTTAAACATCACCAACAGTATTTAAAATATGAATGACATAAAAATTATTTTTTAGAATCTGCTTCCAAAAAGTGGAATTCCATAGCTGTCCCTAATATACGAGGGCTATCCAGAAAGTAGATTACGTTTTGGAATAAAAAAATAAACAAAGTATAGGAAACAAATTTTATTATATACAGATGAAAGCCACACTCAAATACTACTTTTCTACATAGTCACCATACAAATTAAGGCATTTATCGTAGCGATGTACGAGCTTGGAAATTCCTTCGTCGAAAAATTCGGCCGCCTGCGCCTTCAACCACTTCGTTACCTCTTCTTGCAGCTGTGCGTCGTCATCAAAACGCTGCATAGCCAGCCACTTCTTCATTGCTGGGAATAGGTGGAAGTCGCTCGGTGCCAGGTCGGGACTGTACGGCGGATGAGGAAACAACTCCCACTTAAAAGATTCAAGAACTTTACGAGTGACATTTGCCGTGTGGGGCCGGGCGTTGTCGTGAATCAACAAGATCTTAGAGCTCAACATTCCTCTGCGCTTGTTTTGAATTGCTCTTCTGAGTTTTTGGAGAGTTTGGCAATACCTTTGAGAGTTTATTGTAGTGCCTCTTTCCAGGAAGTCCACCAAAATTACACCTTTTCTGTCCCAAAAAACAGTCGCCATCATCTTCCTTGCCGACATTGTTTGCATGCATTTCTTGGGTTTTTGGGGAGAACTTGTGTGCCCCCACTGCATTGATTGCAATTTCGTTTCACAGTTCACATGTTTCACCCATGTTTCGTCACCAGTAACGATGCGATCGAGTAAAGAGTCACCATCCTTATGGTAAGCGTCCAAAAAGTTCAACGCTGCAGCCATTCGCTGATTTTTGTGGTCCTCTGTCAAGATTTTTGGAATCCATCTTGCACAAAACTTGTGGTAACCAAGCTTTTCGCTGATGATTTCGTGCAACAAACTTCGCGAAATTTGTGGAAAACTCAAAGAAAGTTCCGTTATTGTGAAATTTCGATTTTCACGGACTTTAGCATCGACTTTTTCGAGAAGTTCGGCGGTCACTATGCTGGGTCTCCCACTTCGATCTTCGTCGTGAACATTGGTTCGGCCATTTTGAAATCTTATGACCCACTGACGCACTCCACCTTCAGTGATAATGTTGTCCCCATACACTTCACGAAGCTGCCGATAGATTTCTATCGGTTTACAGTTTTTTGCAGTCAGAAACCTTATTACTGAGCGCACCTCGCAGCTCGCGGGATTTTCAATTAACGCAGACATTTCAAACCATCACAGTATCTGAACGGAGCACAGCACGAACCTCTCACTAGCACGGCTAGATGCAGACTGAGCTGCGCAACGCTCTGACCCCAAGATGGCCGCGCTAGCCCCGCCCCTAGCGGACACAGACGGAAACGTAATCTACTTCCTGGATGGCCCTCGTATTTTGAGCACACATATTTTATGTGTTCCAGGTTACCATTTTTTCGGGTAATATTAATCATACGAGTATTATTTGTTCACTAATTCATTATGAAAAACCACTCTTGTATTTAAATTAAATTTTAATCATACGCTACCAAGTTTTATATAATTTTACGGTTTTCATAAATTATTTTATGCATTTTCATACATTTTTATTAATTGAGTTGTGATACATTATTAAGTTTATAAATAACTGAAGGTTCCATGTTTTCTATCAGATATCGTAAGGTGCAGTAAATGTTAGAATTAAACACCTGTATAGTTCTATTAACAGAATACGGAAAGTTGAACGAAAGGGAAATAATACATAGAAATAAAGGAAAGTGAACGGGTGTAACTGAAACACCATTTAGAATATAAAGTCACGTATTCTCATAATTTACTTTGACAAGGAAGCCATTTGAACATAAAATAACAGAATTACTCGTGTATTCCCAGCATCCCAATCGAATCCATTTCGAGCCTTTAATGCCTTCAAGACAGAAGGTGGTACGTAATGTTTATCTTAAAGACTAATTATCCCAATTCGAGGAAAGCAGTTTTGAAAACCTCGGGTCTCTTAACTCCTTGAGCGAATACATAAAAGTCGCTGTAAGCAAACAGCCAGGTTGAAATTAATGTCTAGAATAAATGTTTGCATGAGTTGAATTCTATGAGAGCTTGTGTGCTTTCCAGTCAAAGCGATTAGGGATGATTTGTTGGCATAGTTGCGCAGCATTTGGCCCCAGAAGCTAAGATATGTAATATAAATTTATTTTAAGGCATGCTGAGAAAGAGCGCTTGAAATGTGTATTTGTTTTATAGTTAAGATCTTTTCTGGAAAGCTAGTAACACAAGTTTCAGTGTTAAGTAAATGCGCAAATAAAAGGAAATGCGATCAACAAAATTAAAACATTTCCACTTGCAAAATCTGAAAAATAACCGTCATTGTTACAGAAAAAAATAAACAACAGTATTGTGGAATAAAATAAATGCGTTTAGAACATAAAAATGGAGTACTGTATTACGGAGCTTGCTATGTTTTGCAATAACAATAATTTAAATTTAATGCAGAACTGAGCATATTTAACGTTAATTGTAAAACTAGAAATATATATGCATGCATTTAATTTATGGCCTTCAAGTAATTGCCGTTTAACTTTGGAAGCAATTTTTATTAAAATTAAATTTTGTCTAAAATGATTACAAAATTAAAACGATGATATCTGAAAGCGTACGAATCATCATTTATTTTCCTAAATAATTTTTTTCTTATATATTAGATGTGCTATAGACGCACAATGTTTGAGAAACGGCATGACTATATTGCACAGAGCTGCTTGAAAAATGAAGCGATATTGTAATCTCTGAAAGCGCAAAAAGGCTAATTTAGTTCAAAGGATAAATTTCCAATATTAACTCATGCACTTCTGATCTAGAATTCTTTTGGAATATCAATAGGAAATATTGCGTACTTTTGGAACAAAGTTATCAAAGACATTGTTTAAAGAAACAATGTTATTTTTAGCAAGAATATTAAGAATTTCAATTTCCAAAATAACATGGGCCACTATTTGTCTTTTCAAATAAGGTTTTTGTCTCAAAAATTAGATGTACGAAGGTAAAATGTAAGAAGAAATGGCATGATTATGTCTCGCTGAGCTGTTTGACAAATATGAGCATATAAAGCTTTGAGAGAGCTGTAGCTTGTAAAATTTTAAAGTATTAACTCATGCCTTTTTCCTCAAACTGGGCCCATAAGTGTGGCCAATTGGTACTTAAATTAGCAATTGTAGCACCGTTGAATATTTAACCTTTGGTCACATTCCGACGAACGGACTCTGCTACATACGAGTTTTCGCAGTCTTCTTATGTGTGTAATACAAATATGAGCCATTTCTTTTATAAAGTTCTCCATAAAGCATTATGAATTATAACGTTGTGATGTGTGTGAATTATAAAGCATGTCATCGTCATGCTTTTAAACAGTCTTTTTCACCTCCATGATGATCCTAACAATTTTCTTCGTTACTCGACTTTTCCTGTAAACTTTCCTGAAACTCGCTGTTAATAAATTTACAAAAAAAAAGGGGGGGAAAGTTTCCAGATTTTATATTGTGCCCAAGGGACTTTTTTTTAACATTTTGTGTGTTACCTTTATTTAGTAAGTTTCGTGTTCTTCGAACATAAACCGTAAAATTCAGCTCAAAAGCAATATCGCAAAATAATTTTAAAATGAGCATATCTTTAGAAGAATTTCTTATACACAGTCTCATGCGCTGAGATAAAAATGCTTTTTATACAATATTGTCATTGCTTGCTTTGAAATCCTTGAGTTTGTTAATCAAAAATTCGTTAAAGTTTACAAAATAGGAAATCTATAATAAAACAAATTCTAAATTTCAAATTTGCGCTTCCAGATGCCTATATTCCGGTGGAAACCTTCAATATTCAAAATTTGATAGTTCTAGGTACCGTTGTTTTGTCACAATGTAAGAAACATATATACATTTATGCAGATTCTTCATTATGTAATTTCTTTAAATATAATACAGGGCGGCTGTAATATTTGGTGGCAACAATTTGAAAAGTGAATCAACGCTTGTAGTGCATCAACGCAAAATGCCAAAACGAAATTAATAGTCCTTCTGGGCAAATTGCCCTTTTTGACTAATAAATCTAAGGAAAGATATTTATATGAAGGGACCTAAAAGAAAAATTTAGAGTAATTCTTTTTAGACAAGACTTATATAGCTAGAATGACACAAAACTGAAAATCAAATTATCCTTATATTCAATTTTAAAAAAAAATCAACTCTGTTAAATATGTTAAGAATTTTTTCAGCTGTTTATGATCTATGTTATGGAACAAAGTGTACCAAATTTATGCATTGCATCAGTCATGGGTTATAAAACATCTTCAACATCAATTAAACGCTAACTTATTTAACTCTGATCACATGAAAAATTTATTGACGATATAGCATTGCAATAAATATATTAATTTTACTTCACAATGCTGTGGTAATATTAATTTGCAATTAAATAACTTTGGTTTAACTCTTTGGATAATTTTGTTGATTTGCCTAAAAAAGAAAGGAACACTTCTTGAAATCTCGAACTCGTAAGTTGTTCACTTAAATTGTAATGTAGTTTATCAAGTTAAGAAAACGTTACTTTCCGAGGGGCAAATATTTTTATCAATGTGTTATATTCTTTTGGTTTTGAAATCTCATTACACTTTCATAAAATTCCATGGATGCGGCACTTTCTCGAAACATCTCACTATAAGTGTTTCTACCAAAGCAATCAAAAATGTCTAATAAAAGAATTTTTGAAAATATTTTACAGGGTCTTCTAATTTTCTTGTTTAGTTTCTTCAGTGCTCCTTTAAAGGATAACACACATGAAAATATTGGTCGGGAGGAAATTTAAAAAACAAGTTCAGAGAATCATTTAGACTTGACGTTGTGCTCAGTCTACGTCTGAAGTCTAGACAAAGTGACTACTTTTATAGTGAAAGTCGATACTAATTAGCTGCATATGCATTTATTCATTCTCAATTAATATTCATAGTCAGCAGGTGATGTACAACAATGTTTTCTCGCTTTCTGAATACCATTCTGAGCGGATATTTTGAATATATTTCTGTTAAATTGTTTTTAGACTATCTTATACATGTACAAGAAGTTTGGATGATATTAATTTATCATTCAAGATTTACCATATTTTTAATTTTCAGAAACTGTGTCATTTTTAGGATATCTGAAGTAGCCTAGGAATTGCAAGAAATCTTTTCATATAAGGTATTTCTCCCACCTTCTTCGCATGCCTTCCTGGTGTATTGGTCAGCACGCTCGGCGCGTATTCGAGAGGTCCGTGGTTCGAGTCGCGGCGAGGGCATTGCTCATTTTTTCTCTCTCCTACTTTTCAAATATGCCTCATGTTTCTGCAATCGTTTAATCTCATCATGATTTGAATTGAAAAAACGAAAAATGAGAAATTCATGAAAATAGACTTTCGCATTTTGATGTGATATGAATGATATATGAAACAGGGAACTTAAATCAACAAAAGAAAAAGAAAAGTAAAGCTTGGTTTCTAAACGTTAATACAACTATTATATTTACTCTTTAAAAGGATAAGAAATGTATTTGGTAAGGGTGCAAATGAAAAAATATAAGAGACTTAAATTTATTTTCTTCCTGTCTGTGCTTAACGCAGTTGAATATTTTTTTTCTTTCAGTCAGAATAACCGCTGATTCTGATCCTTCTTCTGGAACGTTCTCATTTATAGGAAGTACCTCATGTGAAGATAAAAAATGTCGTATTTCCCTTGGCTTTCGATTTCTTGTCTGCAGTGCATAAATTTCAAAGCATGAAGAAATGCTCCTCGAATTTTGGTCTCCTTACACTGAAATGACTTGTATTTAGATCATAGAGCTCCACTCTGGTTATGTCCTCCTGAGCGATTTTTAATTTAAAAAGTGGAATTTATAATATTTCAATATTACCGTCGACTGAATTTCTGGATTTTCAAAGTTATAGTTTGGAATTCCTTTAAAAGGCTGCTGAAGTAAAATTGTTCTTGAAACTTGTCCGAAGGAAACCATGGTGTGATACTTGCGCATAATACTTGGATTCTCCTTGTCCTGTTATTACGTTCATACTGATTTCTCATCGCTATTTCATTTATTGCATTTTATCTATATTTCTTTTCTTCATTTTACCTAATACAAAACTTCACCTACTTTGAGACCGGGTATGTACACATAAACGTACAAAATAAATAACTTCAAACACTGTACAACTGTTTGATGAATAATAACTGAGTACTGTGCCTATAACAGATGCCCCTAATCAAGCAGACAAAAGTTGGACAAAAGGAAATTGTAAATACATTTTAATTGCAATTATGCAATTACTTTGCAATTACAGTTACAAAGTAATTGCTTTTTTGATTGAAACTATAGTGTAACTGCTACTGTTTCCCTAATAGTATTAAGATAGGATCATACTTTTCACTGTCCCTCATTAACAAGATCCCTGATTCTTCTTGGAATATATCCTTTTCCTTCTGAGAGGCTCTATTATGGGAACATCACTGAAATAACTGGCTGTGTTTTGTCTACACATTAGTGCGTTGTAATCTGTTTTGGGTTCCCATGGACAGAATAGCACCGCTACTGTAATTGCAAACAAACTGTAACTACAGGTATATGTACAGTAATCGTGAAATCTAATTACAATTAAAAAGCGATTGCAATTCAATTCTAATCCTAGTTATATTGTAATTGTGAAATATAATTACGGTTACCATGTAATTTTAATTACATTCTAATAGTACAAAGATATAGAATTACATAATAATTGTGAAATCCAATTACAACTACAATGTAATTGCAGTCATATAAGCTAATCACAATTGCAATGTAATTGTGGCTGTAATTAAAATTAAGAGATTTCATTGCATACCTAGGGAAATCGCGGTCATAATTGAAAATTACTGTAAATCAGAGAATATCCGAAAGAGTTCACTATTTTGGATAACGAGCTGTTAAACGACATAATGGAAAATCACCTACAAGAAAGTTATTAATATTTTCCATCTGGAATCCTCTTGCTTAATCTCTGCATGTACTCCAGCCTGTAATAATAACATAAATTATTAACTAAGCCTTTGTTAAATACTTCACATATTTTTAGTAAATATATAAAAGAAATATAGTTAAGGCGGTGCGTATATACAGCAGCGATTGACAACCAATGGTAAGCCTACCATAAGTAGTAACCAAAGAAACAAAGTATTTTTAACTATTAAATTCACAAATCAAATACCCCAGCAACCTGTTTAAATTTTTTCCGTAAATTTATGCGATCTGACCTTTGTTCTAGTTCAATAGCCGCTCATAGACATTAGCAAAATAATCCTTTTTTATTTTCACAATTCTTTTAGCCATAGACAACATTTGTCATAAATGCTGCTTTTGAAGGGAAAAATAGAAAGGGGTGTTGTATTTAGTAGGAAATAAAAATAAGTTCCTACAAAGAGGTAATAGCATCTCAATAATTCTTTTAAAGTTGATCGATTTATTAGCATATCTACACTTTATGTCGCCACCATTTTCGGGCTCATATTGCTCTATTTTTAATTAGAATAACTTTTCTCGTTCATTTGCTGTCTAGCGAAAAAGTAATGAATCACAGGTGATAGATTAAGGACAATCTACTATCACTAAAAATATCGAAAAAAACGTATTTATAAAAAATATAATGAAAATTATTTATCATTCGGGTTTACTTGGAATGGAGATGAAATGGACCCTCAACCTCAATGTGTTGCTTGTGGTGAACTATTGTCCAATGAAAGTGTAAACCCATCGTTTGTTAAAAGACATCTTGAACCTAAGCATAAATCTGAAGATTTAATCTGACCAATTTAAAGCATAAATCTGAAGAAAATTTTAAGAGGAAATTATTGGAGCTCCAAAATAATAAACAAGTAATGAAAGGTTTTGTTAATCCAAGTGAAAAAGCTTTGGAAGCTAGTTACATTGTAAGCCTAAACTGTCAAGACTTTGCAGGCTCACACTCTTGGAAAACGCCTTATATTGCAAGTAGTTAAAGATACCGTTTTAACATTATTCAACGAAAATGCCGCTAATAAACTTAATAATATTCCGTTTTCAAATGATACAGTAAGTCGACGAATTCATGAAATGGAAAATTCCATAAAAGCGGCACTTATGATGAACTTTGTTCAGTTATTAGTTTACATACGTTTCGAAAAAGATAAAGAACTGTCGAAGAGTATTTAGTTTATGAATCTCTTCGTGACAGAGCAACTGCAAATGAAAGTTTGAAATGAATTGAAAATTTTATGTCTGAGAATGATATTCCTTGGAATAAGTGCATTGACGTATGCAATGATGGAGTTTGGGCTTTAATAGCAAAATATTCCAGTGTTATCTCTCAAATAAAGAAAAGTCGCGCCTGAAACTAAATTTACTCGCTGTTCCATTCATCCTGAAGCTTTAGTAATCAAAACATTTCCCGAAAACCCGAAAATCGTTTTGAATGAAGCTGTGAAAATCGTTAATTTTATTAAAACCCGAGCTTTAAATTCAAGAATATTTACGATTTTATGACAACAAATGGGCAGTGAACATGAAACGCTTTTGTTACATTCCATAGTAAGGTGGTTACCCAGAGGCAAAGTTTTATATCGTTTTTTGAGCTCCGATCAAAAATTCAAATTTTCCTCTATAATTCAAAATTTGAATTACAAAATTATTAATTTAGTGAATTATGGCTGGCGCGTTTAGCATATTTAGCTCATATTTTTGGAAAGTTAAATGAATTAAATTTAGGATTACGAGAAGTGTTAATATGTTTACCATTAGAGATAAAATAAATCCGATGATAAAAAAACTCGAGCCTATAATCAAAGAATAGGGTAATAATATTTTAAGCTTTCTACCACTTTGAGAAAGTTTTCTAACCAAAATTTACTTGAAAATAAAAGAAGAATTAGCATCCGAAATTAAAAATCATTGTGTTTTATTGATAAATCATTTCAACAAGTATTTTCCCAAGGATTATTAAAAAGAAAATTGGTTTCGAAATCCATTATGTTTAAATATACCTGAAATTTCGTATCACCAAGAAAAGAACAATTTACAAAAGATTTAAAAAATATCACACTTCTTAACTTTTGGCTGAACCGAAAAAAAAAAGAATTTAAAGGAATTTCAAATAAAGCTATTAAATTTTTATTGCCTTTTTGCACCACCTATTTGTGTGAACAAGGATTTTCTCTCATGTTATATTTGGAAACAAATACAGAGCAAAATTAAATATAGACTCTAATTTACGATTAAAATTAAATAAGACCAACCATAAAGAAATTGGTCTCTCTTAAACAGGCCCAAATTTCAAAGTAAATTTTAGAATTCAAGAATTATAACTGAAGATTTAAAAAAATAATACACATATTAACTTTTGGCTGAATCGAAAAAGGAATTTAAAGGCATTTCAAATAAAGCTACTTAATTTTTATTGCCTTTTTGCGCAATGTGTTTGTGCGAACAAGGATTCTCTTCCATATTATATTTGGAGAATAAATACAGAACAAAATTAAATGTGTATCCTAATTTACGGATAAAATTAAATGGAGTAAGACCAGCCACAAAGAAACTGATCTCTCTTAAACAGGCCCAAATTTCGCACTAAATTTTAGAATTAAAGTATTACAACTTAAATTTTGATAACTAAAATAGTAACCAATTTTTTATTTATATACTTTTTATATGTGCATATGTAATTCAAATAGCCAACAGATTGTGCAAATGGCAATGTATATTTTTTTAATAGTTTTATTGAGAAACTGAAAAATAATCATTGTAAAATTTAGTGGTGACACTAAAATTTTTCAATTTTTATATAGATGGTTCGAGTTAGTCAAAAGGTTGAGAGCCACTGATTTACAGGAACTAATTTCAGCTGTTTCATATAGAACTAAATACTCATAACTTTATTAAACAAAATATGATGTTCGCCGGGTGATATGCAGATTTCAGTTATTCGATTAAGGGAAAGAAAACTAATTGTGCGCCTATGGAAAAAGATGCCTTTATGAAAGATTTGTTAAGAGAACTTGTTTTATTGTTATTAAGTAGGAAACAGATCACGGTTCATAACAGTGCTAAACTAATTTTCATAATCTTATTGAACTGAATCCAGCTGGTAGAAAATTTTCTGTGGTCCATAATCATCCTGCTTATGCTATGTGTACTAAACGTTTCAGCAATGGTAATCATTGCGCGGCAGTCTATTATTAAATGCAACACATATTTGCAATAGATAGTTAAATTGAAAATATGATCCTGTCTGATCTATTTTCCAAAGGTTCAGGTAAAAAAAAGCATAATTTTATTAAGTGCTTGTAGATTAATTACTGTTCCAGAGAAGGTTAGGTTATATGGCAAGCACACAAAGGCTATCTACCTAAAGAGAAAAATCCTTTTGTGGATAACTCTGCGGGAGAAGTTAGCTGGTATTCGCATTACAGTGCGGAAAAAGACACAGAAAAAGCCTATTCGCCATGATTTAAATCAGAGTCTAACTAATAATATTAGCACTCTTACCATTCTTCCGCTGCTAGACGTTGAATGCAGAAAAATGGCCTCATACTCTTCCCGAGATCATTTGCACAACTACTGAGTGGGCTCCAAATTAAAGTAACGATAACTATGAAGGCCTTTATTAAATATAACCCGTATTTTTCTGAGGTAGTTATAGCACTTTATTTTTTACAAGTGGATGCATCTTCTCGAATTAACAGAAAAATGTAATTATTATCTATTCGAGATCATCCTGCATAATTACTGAATAAACTCTAACGTTCAGTAATGATATTAACTACGAAATACGCGTTTATTATATATAACCCATGTTAACTGCATGTACTAATAAATTTAATTGTAATTCTAGTTAATGTACACATACAGTATAAATATAACTGGAGGTATAATTTTATTCCAGTTGTAATTGTTTTGTAATTGTCCTTATAAATCATGCAACTGCTGTTACAGTTATGTAGCTATGGAATTTCGTATTCTTGGCTAACAGATAAACTCAAGAGCTCTAGAAGGACTGTACAGAAATTATCCTCGTGTCTTTAAACTGCCGGCACACAAAGTCAGAAGAAGGGTGTAAACAGATTGTTTAACATGACTGATATTAAATGTATTAATAAATGCATTACAATTTTAAAACGTTTACAAAAGCAGAAAACTTGTTACCAAACATTGACATAGTATATACTGGTGTAATCCAACGTTTACAAATTCCCTCCCTTCCAATCAACCAGTGTTGCCAATATCAGAATGTAAAAATGCCCATCGGTCAAATTTACTGATAAGTAATTATAGGTGTTAAACAAGTAACGCTGAACTCAAAATAAAATGTAATTAGACTAGCCTAACTGCTCACAGGATAAAGTAAACGTACAGGAAAGCTCTGGCTCGTGGAAGCTGGCGAAACAAGCCTAATAGCTAGATGCAGTCAACGACACAGAATCAAATCGCTATTTATTCACGGTAACAACCGTGACCTCAAGTAGGCAGAACACGCTCTAAAATCAACTTGCGAAACCTTCGCTTAAATAGCACTTCTTTCTCTCTTAATCTTAATAAACGCCCGCTATGTAATTGACATTCTAGCATGTAAAGCGAGGGTGAAAAGGAAAGTGACAAGAAAGTTATTTTACTTCAAAATTAACTAATAGTCAAAATAAATAAATAAATCCTCACATTGCAATTGTGAAATTTCTAATACATTTACACTGTTATTGAATTAATTGTAATTGTCCAATTTACAATTACTTTGCAATTGAAGGATTTCAAATTACAGTTACGTTGTAAAGGAATTAGTTATATTTTCAATTATATTATTAATCAATTACACTACAAGTGAATTATGCCCAACTCTGTTCATAAGTTCACTCATGTGCATTTATAGTTACGTCATATAACTGTGATGTTCTACAAATTTTAAGCACTTAAATTCCTAAAATCGCAAGTATTTTGTTAGTTTCAAAAGGTTTTTCCTATTTTAATTTTATTTAATCTTTAATTCTATTTAGTGTGAAAATAAAAACCTCTCTTAAAGTTGCTTAAACAGAAAAATATCCAGCCGTTGCAGGGGAAAAACTTCTCAGTTACCAAATCTTTATTTTTAATAATAATGCATTCCAATCATTATGGTGTAAGCGCAAGGATTTTTACTACTGAGCTTTGTAACAGTTAATTGAAGTCTATGGCACTTTGCTTCGAAATATTATGATGATATCACTCACACGATTTTCAAAACATTTGATTTTTTAAAACATTTAATGATTTAGGAACTTGAAGAGAGTGGAATGAGCTGAAAGACAAAATTCTTTACTCATTTCATGTGTTTATTCGTAGACATTAGCTGTGCCATAAATATGTTATAATACTATTAATATAAAACTAGCAGTCTATTGACGATTATTGTTTTCTTTAAGAAAGAGGTATTGAAATTACTGAATGCTGTCTCGTTGGAACGAAACAGTGACAATAGAAATTGATGATATTAAACTTCTTTAAACGGTATTGCAATTGCTAATGCAAATTTAAAACTCCCTTTAAAACTTGCGAGAAAAATTAAAGGTAATTAAGTATTAAAACTGGTCGTTCTCCCTTATTACTATCACTATGGTCTGACATGTGCTTACCGAGGAACCAAAAAGAAAAGTAAGAAATAATCTTTCTTTTCCTAATCTAAGCTACGAGACAGAAGTAGATATCTGGTGTCTAGTACTTGTTATCACGTTCAAGATGTTAGCAATAAAAAGACAGAAATAACAGAGAACATCTGCCGATAAGAAAATGCATCCTGGAAGAAATAATCCCGTAAAAGAATTTCGATCCCATGTCAGCACTTGAGTAGTTCTGTAAGTGTTGAGTAAGCAAGTTAAGAAAATAATTTCTCTTTTTTAGGTTGTGGAAGAAAAGCTAAGAAATACACTGCCATGGCTACCGTAGACCATCTCTGAAAGTGAACTAACATTTCTTAGAGCAAAAATAAACCATTGGTATCATAAATTATTATTCTCTAAGACAATAACCCCGTACATCTACAAAGACCAGCGATGATATATTTAAAGCAGCAACGGTCGAATTGTTTGGTCGCTGGTTCAAATATATATTTGATAATAAGTTTTAATTTCCTTATAATCCTAAAATATTCGTACTTTTAAACTAAGAAGAGGAATTGCATTTGTAGTTGGTACAACCATTAAACTAGTTTTGAAAAACATCAATTAATTCCGAATCATTATTTTCATATATTATCAAAGCAGTGAATTTTATCTATGTTTTATTCGACGATAATGACACAGTATTATCTAAATAAATCATGACATTCCTGGAGCTGTTTACATTCGCGTTTTCATTTCTTCTTGCAAATTGTTACACTTACTTCGAATTTGAAAGTTCAGTACACCTATGCATGTAATCCAGCGCCAGCTAACACTATTATGGACTTTCGGGTAAACCGATGAGCTGGAGCCCTTACGACAACCACTGATCATATAAGCCCCGTTCACAAGAGCAGATTCGACCAGTGGCGAAAACCGGTTCTTCAAACCTGTCCCATTCACATGGCGAAGAAGCATTAACTGCTTCTCGGAATGGAGGAGGAACCTGACAGAATTTTCCTACCTCTCAGGGGCAGGGCAAATGGGGAGATTTCCGATACTGCACTGCGAGATTGCGCGATTTACTTAATTTTAGTAAGCAACATGGCTGACCTGCAATCGACTGCTCGCTGGACTGTCAGCGAAACAGTCGCGTTGATAGATGTCTGCGGATGTGATAGCATCCCCCCAAAAATAGATGGAACTGTACAAGATACGGATATTTATAAACAAGTACAGACAACATTATCTAATGCTGGATAATTCAGAAATATCATTGAAATTAAAACTAAAGTTAAGGAGCTCAGACGCGCATATCGGTTCAAAGCGACAAGGGGCTCGGTACCTTTTGAATGATTTTTTTTTTTTTTTTTTATTTAGGAACTTTCATCTACTTTTTATGAATATTATTAAAAGTTTTTTGTACGACAAAATTATTTTAATTTTTAACAAAGAAATAGTTTTTTAATAAAAATTTAACAATTAAAATGTCTTTCTTCTCCTACAATTTTCAGTGTTCCCCCCAGATTTTTTTATTGTATTTATTATTCTTAATAACTTCAAGGATTGATTTTGCAATTAATGCATTAGTTTCTGAGAAAAAAAGTAAAAACACTTTTCCATGTAAAATCTTTAAAACAAATATGATCTCCGTCACATTTTCATTTCAAATAATTTTTCTTTTCAGTATTTTGCAAAACCCATCCTTGTTTCTATAAAGTATATAATTTTAAATAAGCAGTAAAAATATCAAATAATTTAGTCCATACCTGTATATGTTTTAGGACTTAAAGTAAAAGGATTTATAGAAAAAATTAAAACTGAGAAAATGCAGTTTAAAGAATACAAACTGTCTAAATAGTCATTAAATCATTTCAAACTTCCTAAACATTTTATTACTGAATTTCAGTTCATAAATATATGTAAACGTTTAGTGCTATTTATACATTTGTTTAGTATAAATATAAATTACAAGATTTTATTTAAAACCTTATTTGGCCAGAAAGATTGCAAAAAATCATAAAACGCAAGTAGAATTTTTCTTTATATGTTTTTGTTTTGTGAAACACGTTCAAAACAATTTTAATACATGAATTAATTATAATATTGTTGCATGCGTACAGGTTTGTAATAGATTGATAATAGTTCGTAAATGATTGACATTGCACACAGGTTCGATAATAGTTACCTTAAATTTATTTTATCAACCTAAACACTTCAAAGTTCTGGAATTTTCCACAGAAATACTCGTACAAGTGTTTAGAATGTCACAAAGTGTACTCAGTAGTTACGCTTCAAATTACTAAGAACGTTAAACACAACGCAGTGCAAAGCGCATCTTAAGAGAAAGCTAACTCGGAAATACCTCCGATCTCACGCTAAACTAACACCTCGCAACAATAACAAATTATATAGTGTAAATAATACCATGAAAATAGTGTGGTGTAATGAAATTATTACTTTGAAACTGATGTTTCGCAATGATTCCCAAGAAAAACCAGTATTTTTTATTCTGCTTCATTGCATATATTTTTAAAAAAGTAAAAAATCATCCATTTAATTTTATTTATAATTTTTATAAATGCGAAAAGTTTGTTTTATAACTTGTAAAAATTTCGGAAGTTTGTAACCGATATATTTTTAGATATGAAATTTTAAAATTAATAGGTGTCAAAAAGTCTAAAAATACGAGCGATTTTCAAAAATTGTCCCAAAACAAAACAAAAAACAATAAAAAAAAAAAGGGAAAATTTTTTTCCCACTGTGTCTTATGGTACAAAGAGTAATGTTCTGAGATTCTCAGTTTATTTAACGCAAATACTTCCAAAAAATCGTTTCAACTTTAAAGAAGAAAAACTTGAAAAAAAAATCTAACCCTCTAAAAATCAAAATTGTGACTCCACATCCAAAAGCAGTATATGTGCAAAGTTTGAATTCGATTCTTATCGGGAAACAATTTAAAAATCGATGACCATCTTTTAATCATAGCGACAAGCACCAAGAGTGAGCTAAATAAAAGCCTATAAAATAATAATAATTATAATTATAAAAATTATAATGCACGAATTTTTTAGGAACCATTACGAAAGTTCCGGTACCAATTGCGGAAGTACCGATTACGAATTAACAACACAAACAACGTTAAAAATGTGTAAACACTATTATAAATCAAACAATTCGCACAGTGGCGTATCTGTAAAGGGAAGGAAGACGGCGGTCTTCTGAACAGGTCCTAAAAGTAAAACTCCTTCTCGTCTCCTTTTTCTCCTCTTGCTAACGGCAGCTGTGCGAAGGAGCGTTGCATGTAAACGGCAAGTCAAAAGAAAAACGCAGATTAGTATGAGGCCCCTAAGCTCGTAGAGCCCTCGGGCAAACAAATGTCCAGCAGATCCATGCTTAAAGTTGGCCTTGATATGACCTTTCATTTTAAATTCCATAAATCGTTAGTGATTAAATTTGAGTTTCTATAACTTTGGTTAAAATATATTTAAAACAAAAAATAAGAGCACTAAATTTAAATGAATTATTAAAAACATTGGAGCATTTGTTAGAAGACAACTGCAAGGAATCTGTGCAATAGTAGTAGTGAACACTTCTAAAATACCTAAACAAAATTTATAACGTAAAGTTCATATTGTGAAGGGTATTCCTACAATGCAAATTTGTTTAACTCGACCAAAGAACAGGGAAAATGCCATTTCTTCCTTGTTCTGATACTATCTAGCATTAATGCAATTAAATTTTTTTCATGCTTTCTAGAACTATTGCATGCTGCTTTTGATCAACATTACTTGATTTTAACTAATTATACCATTATTCCAAAAGAATACGTTTAAATAGTTACAAAATTAAAATATCTTAAAAGAACTTTCAGCATTAGTTCTAAAATTTATAATTATGATTTATTATGTTTAAACATTTTATAACAATATTTTATGATAGCATTACCACAAAAATTTATGTCATATATAAAATTTCTGAATGCTAACAAATTCTTTTTCAATTAAGTATTTCTTCGTTTGCATTAAAATGTACTCGAAGCGTCTGTAATATGAATTCTTTTCTAATTCTTAATTTTACACACCTCTCATTAAATCTCTTTAAATATTTCTAGCTTTTATTGCATTAAATTCTTACCCAGGTTTTAAAAGAACGTAAACATTGTTTGGATAAAAGTTTCTAATGTTGGAACTACCGGCATTGTGTTATTCTATAGAAAATATCCATTTTCATAAGGAAAATTGAACAACCAGACATATCGATCATGCAGTGGACATTTTGATATTGTTCCTTCACTGACCGTTTCCTCCTAACTTTTGAATATAATAACTAAAACTATAGTCTAATATGTTTGAAACCTAATATGTTTAAAACCTAATGATCATAGAGTCGGTTGTCGTAAACTGTAATGATCGTCTAAGAACAGAAGAATATGAATCATTATATGAATAGGCATTGTATGAAAAACTACTGCAAGGCTGAGAAGGCGGGCTCATTAATATATGATTACTCTAAAATTTTTAACAGCTGAAGAATTCAAATGATTTTTAACTTAAAAAAAATAAATTATCAAATAACTGAAAACGTGATACCGAGAAATGCCTAATTTCATGTAATCTGTAAAAGATATCAGAAAGTGTAAAAAAATTATTTTTAACTTACAGAAGCAGAACTTAGTCATATATATGTCTGTGCCCATGCGTTTGTGTAAAATATAAAACGTAAAAAAATCATTAAACTTAATTGGAACCAACTGGTAAAAGTATCAGGACTGGTATTTCTTATTATCTGCTTGGCGAACATGACGTGTCCTGACTGGACAGTGAGTTTGACTGCAAACTATGTCCTATGGAGTGTAGCAAAGACGACAAGAGGAGAAGGGCTAAAATTATCCTTTATTTTTCTACGATTTCCCAGTCGCTCCCGCACTTCGGGATACAAAGACCAACCACTTATGGTCTGAATGTAAAAATATAAGACTAGCAGCTAACTAAAATTTACACAAGAGCTAACTTTTAATATTTTACACAGGTGTCTAACACTAAGACTGGCCATTTAAATTACTATGTATGAAGTAAGCAAACTGCGGAAAACTAGAATACGTCTTTAGCTTTCAAGAGGACTAAAACCTCTGGCCTTAAAGGCGGACAGTAACTGATGGCAAGCTCGCGTGAAGTCTCGTTGCCAGACGGCTCACTCTCTCTCCTTCTACTCTGCTCTTGGCAAAAAGCCACTACTTAAATACTTAAACGTTAGCAAGTACAATTTGCATAAACATATTCGCGCATTAATTCTGGCCAGAAGTAGAAAATAAGAGATGATAGTAAAGTTTTAAAATAAAATAAACGTTAGCCAAACTTAAGTTCCTTACAAAAGATCTTTTTTAATTAAACACATCCCCGCTTCAAGGATACATTTTGCACCATTTTGCATGTCACATCGCTCTTTTCCTGCAACTTTTTCTGCATTGCGAGATTTTAGCTCAGTCTCTGCTCAGGATTAAAACAAAGACTTTCAGGGGTATAAAAATACTGCAGCTTTTACACATTACTTTTTCGCCTGCTCGCTGTGTGTGGGAAAGTCACGTGTTTCCGCGAAGCTTCCTTTTCTATTATCTGAAATGTAAACTGTGTATGTATCGTTGAAGAATTTTCCCTGGTCAAAATAAAAATGGTGTTTTAACGATCAAGACAGTTGTGGTTTTCGCTCCAGTCAGATTTACGCTTTTTTCGTGTTTGCCATCTTCAAAATAAACCTAATGTTAGTACAAGGAATTTCCGAAGTAAAATACGGTGGATGGTAATTCGCCAAAGCAAGGATTTCAGTGGCCACTCACTGAGTCCATTCTTTATCAGTTGCCCTTTAAGAAGGGGAATGTAAGGTATTTTCTCCCTCCTCACCGCGTCCCTTCCTGTTGTAATCGGAAGCACATTCCTCTGGCATCAGAAGACCTGGATTTCGAACTCTGAAGAGGCCATTACTCCGATTAAAATCTAATGTCTCTATACGAACTAAAAATGTGATAGAAGATAATTCTTCATCACCTAGATTTGACAACTGGGCAACAAGTCGCTTTTGTGGTAAAGAATTTAAGCAGTTTTATTCTTCCTTCTGGAATGCCTTTCTAGTGTAATTGGGAGCATACCTATCTAGCATCAGATGATCTGCAGTTCGAATACAGGAGAACGCTTTGGTGATTTTTTTCCATGTTTGCCTGGAAGCTAAGGAAATGAATGTACTAATTCCAACATATTTGTAAATAAATGAGATAAAAAAGTTAAAAAATGTACCTAAAAAACATGCAGATTTAGTACACAGTAATTCAAATTTAATCTGCGAGCATGCGCAGTTAACTATTATGTATTCTATAAACTTAAAAAGATCCAGATAAATTTTTAAGTATGCACTATGTGGAACTTGCAAAAACAACTGAAACAGCTTAGCGGAAAGATATGACGTATGGGTCAAGATGGCTGCAGATATCACTGAAACGATAACAGCATCGGGGAGGCCAAGCAAGGCCTCCTCGACATTTTTGTTTAATGTCTATTATACAAATATTTGTTTAAAATTAATTTAGGGATGATGAGCATAGTGGATAAGCTCAAATATGGTATCGAAATGAAGATAATCTGAAGGCACACCTCAATACGTCGTGGAATTGTTGATAAGTTGTGTTTTCCTACAGATGCAACTGGATTGAACTGCTAAAAACAGGAAAATTCAGATACATTTCTCACACACATGCAAAGCACACTTGGATATAAACTGCAGAGTCTTCGGGACGTTTTAGTTGGTCTGTGGTAATCTTGGAATGGAACATCCAGCAATAATTAAGAAATCCGAAGGAGTCGTCGCACTACTACTTTAGCATGCTGGTTGGTGAACCTAGTAGCTTTCCTTCATTGTATCGAGGTCATCTGAGTTACCTGATGAAATGCTAATTTTATTAATAATTTTCCATCTAATTACCCGTCTTGAAAATTTATTCGGTGTTTTAAAAGAACTTGAACTGTGGCTTTCAAAGATATATCGCTTGGTGTCGTGATAACACTTATTTCGATGATTGCTTATGAATGGATTGAGCGACTAATAATGAGGTTTCTTGGTTTAGAAACCTGACATTTTGCCATATAGATGGGCAAGAAAAACTGGGAGTAACTTTTGTATGTTTGTGTTATCTTATCTTTTATAAATTCCCTTCGTTTTAAAATTGAATCGTCTACAGCTTAGTCCTCTTTTCTATATATGTATTTTTTCCTTCCCTTGAATCATGTTATATTTGGTTAACGGATGGCCTTCAAAAATGTTTACCTTCTTGCATTAATCATTCATGGCTAGGAAAATTTCACTTCTGAACAGGGTTTCGAATACATCTCTCTTTACATAATTGGTTAATCTTTATAACAATGTGTTTTATTAATTTATAACAGTTAATAAGTCGTAACAATTTTTGCACCATTAGTGGGTTAATAATTTAACATGACAAATATTTCTATTATTAGTCGAGTTAATAAACTAATATGGTAATGTTTTTTCAATTAGTGCAGTGAATAAAAGACGCCGTAACGTCTTCGACATAACTGATATGCCTTTACTACAGAACTTTAAAAATTAAATAAATTTTGCATAGTATAAAAAATTAAGTATTTTTGTAAAGCATAAGGTTAATTGAAAATTTTGAATAAATTATTATTTGGTTTAAAAAACACAACAGAATTTATAAAATTTTACAGAGATATATAAACACTATATTTATGTAACAATATATCTGGTTCCGATCAAGCTTCTAGTCTTCCATTTTTTATAAGATCCTGTTAATTAAAAAAATTAATTACTAAAGATTCAAAATGAAGCAAACTGTCGACTTTGTTTTTTCTATAGTTAGTATTCGGAAGGTAAATTGAGCTGATCAGAAAACGCCTCAGCTTCCTGTTTTACTCTCGGATCACAAGTGAATTTTATTTCACAGATACTTATAGCTGCGAATTTAAGGCAGCAAAAATCGTTATCAATTAATCATTCATTGAATCTGTAGGTGGCGCATTCGAATGAGGTAGTGAAGCAAAAGTAGACTTCGAAATGACGCTGGGAATCTCATGCGGAATGGAATTAAATTTATCTTGTGGAGATTTTTCTCCCGAGATTATTGTTCGCAAGAGAGGCTTTTGCTTTCAAAAGATTAAACAGTGCGTGAGTTCTTGATAAGCCGACTATATTAAATTCCTTTTCCATTCGATGGTATTGGAGAGAATAACTTATGAGATCCAATCACGTGCATATAAACTAATCAAGAAATCTCAGCTGCACTGAATCTCTGTATTTCATTTCGATTTTTGTTAATACATTTTATTCGTTGCCTTTGAAATACTTTTAGAATTTTATGAACCCAGTTCGGATTTTTAATCATGTGAAGCTTTGAGGTTTATATATAGTAGCAAATTCATTATAAAGTTCTTTATAAATAATGCAAATATTTGCATGCATTTGTATATGTTAATATGTATGCAATTATTATGTCTTAAATGGAGAAGGATGTCATTTACATATAACAGTTCTGAGTTTGTAGCTTCTATCTAGATATTAAATTCGGCATAGTTTAGCGATTTTAGAGAAATAGTATGACAACGTATCAGCAAATTTGACGAAGTTTTAGAGGTACTAGAGATTTGCAGTAACATTTGCAGAAAATATACGTAAAGCTGTTCTTCTACTTAAAATGTCAAACATTAATACTTAATCAACTTCTAAAAAACAATCAATGGAACGCACACACTTGTTTAAACGCTTCTGTCATTCCAGAAAGCACCGAGAAGATAAATGCTTCTTTAAAAATGCATCTCTTACTGAGAAAATAATGCCTTTCTCTATTATAGAGTGATATTTGCCTCATTTTGGATAGCTTGAATTATGAGAAAATAATGACCTCTTATAACCATCTTGATAAAAGAGGGTAGCAAATGTAGAGTGTGGTAATTCTGACAAACAAAGATAATAATTTCATAGCAGAGAATCGTATCTGAGCAAAGAAATCCAAGGACCTTTGCTAAAACTGTGACATTAAGCTGAATGGGCGACAGATGCTTTAACTACTACAATTCGGTAGATTAGAACGCGAACTACACGATTGATTACAGGTACAAATCGAACTATACTCTTCCGGGCGATGTCATTCCACACGTTTTTTCTACGGAAAATGTTCTAACGCCTTCTTACCCTGATTCAAATATTGCAAGTTACACTGTGGCAAATCTTTAACATATACAAAAGTGACAATCTTTAACATTACGAAAGTTTCGAAGACAGCAAGATTGCGCGAGTCTTATTTGCTTTATTTCCATGAAACTTTATTATAGGGTTTCATTTACTTTTACTAATAGTTAGTTTATACAGTGAGCCTTTGCTGAATCGTTTAGTTCCCCTCACTTTTCTTGCCAGGATGGAAATGAGTTAGGGTGAACGAGAGTATTTAAACTGATGGAGCGAAGAGGTTAGACAGAGCGCGATTTCACTATTGTGAGCGCAAGTTGTTAGGTTTTACCATCTGTTACCCTTAATATTGGCTACGCATTCTTGTCGCCAAGTTATTAACCTACCAGTGGAGGTTATTGAGTCAAGCTCTTAGCTTAAATTGAACAATGTAGTCTGGCACTACTCTTTACCTTTAAATTTTGTGTAACATTATCTTTTAAGCTCTCACTGCAAGTGGTATTTGTTTTTGTAAGTACGTAAGTCCGTACCATCTATTAAATGTTTTATGTTCAATAAAAGGGTCTTTCCCATGTGACTTTTTTTCAGTGGATTTATCCGCAATTGCTTCAGGCTTTTTACAACGCACCTCTCTTTTAAAACTTTAACAAAAATCAAATTTTTGCTACCATTTTGTGGATTATTAGGTAAGAACTGTACTTCATTCAAAAATTCACTGAAACCTTAAGTTGGAACTTTTGAAGAAATTATCTTATGAAC
>KK120439.1:543925-581935 GCA_000611955.2 Stegodyphus mimosarum
TGCCGTTGAAATCCCCATGCAATTGTCTGAAATGTCGGTCCAGGTTAAATTTGTTCGGCACTGCTACAGAATTTCTACATATCAAACAAACAGGTTTGGAAGTATTTTGATAAGTAAAAAAAAACATTCTTCCCAGACACTTTTAAAATCCCGAATTGAAAAATCATCTTCATATTTTCTCTTCGAAATCGAAGTTTTACTTATGGACGCAGAGAAAATATTTTTTTTCAAAACAATAATGCTTGACGCCAAAATCTAAAAAGAGGTTAAAAAAGCTTAACGTCTTGTTCGGCAGTTTCAAATCCACTCAGCCAGACAGCCAAGGTTGCATTAGCTCTCGTTCGAGCGGACAACAATAGCAAGACAACTTAAACCTAGGACCAAGCTATCTTGCCACATCGGTGCACTGGAGTCAAACAGTGCCTCCTTCCGGCACTGTTGTATTCAGTAGCGTATGAGAAAGGTTTTTTAAGGATTTTGACAGAGTTCTTAAAGAGGATTCTATTATGTTTCAAATTTCTTAATTTTTCAACAAGTCTTCACGTGCTACGGTTAAAACTCCGCCGTGCCACACTGTGGCACTCATGCTGCGGGTTGATCATGTAATGTTTAGATCAATAACTTCAGACTAAGACATAAACCAAACAAAGTGGTTTGAGTTTTGCGAAACGTTTTAGTAAAAGAAGTATACAAAATAACTTTTTTTGCCTTCTTTGTATAGAAAAATATGTATTTTGTGTGTTGTTCTGTACATTAACAGCATTTCAGCGAAAACCTGCTCTTGTAATACGGAACAATTGTTTCCAGTATGCTTCAAAATGATGTGACATAAAACAAGTAATCTCAAATTGCGTGTGAGTCGCACGACCTGAAAACTGTTGGCGATCCGCATGCACGCCTGAAACCAGCTAACGGACAGATCTCTTTAACAAAATATCAAATAACTAACTAAATTTTAATTTAATTTCAAATTTCGTATTCTAAATATTTATCAAAGCATACGTAAACAATAATAAAAATGCCGCAAAGGAAAAAATTCAAATTTGTCAGGCTTATTACATTTTTCATCTGTAACAATTTTCTCTTGCTTATATTTCTTAATACGCTCATTGCCATAAAAATTTGCGCACCAAGAAAGAGTTGTCAGAATGAAACAAAATTTACATATGTAAGTACTACTTTGTTATAAGTAAGTGATTAGAAAATCAAAGAAAAAAGGAGATTTATTGCAGAAAAAAGTACACATGAACGGAAGCTTTAGTACTCTGTTGGACCACCTCTAGCGCGAATGCACGATGCGATACGAACGGGCATTGAGACATATAAGTTCCGTATGGTGTCCTGAGATATCGCTGAGACATCTCGTTCCACAGTTGCTGTAAACACGCCTCTAGTTCTGCCAATCTCGTAGGCTGTCCAACTTGCCGTCGCAAATGATCCCAGATATGCTCGATTGGTGACAAATCTGAGAAACCAGCAGGCCAGGTAAGGGTGTTAATGTGGCGGAGGCAGTCTTGTGAGATCCGTGCTGTGTGTGGCCGAGTATTATCTTGTTGAAAACAGGCTCCTGGGAGCCCTGCCATGAGTAGCAACACATGTGACTGAAGGATGTCATGGACGTACCGCTGGCCTGTCATTGTGCCATGTATCAATATTAGGGGTGACCGTGTATCGTAAGCAGCGGTATCCCATACCATCACACCCCCCGGGGGTCGACGTAGAGTACTCTGCGAAGCTACTGGCTAGGATCTGTACCTAGGCAGTCTCGGCCACGGGGGTATAAAATTTATGAACTTGGCAGTTCCCGATGGTCCATGGGGTAGGTCTATACTTGCCTTTCATGGGCCGGGAGGAGTAAGACCTCTCCACCAGGGTATTGGTAGCCAAATAGCAAACTGGACCATTGAGCGTCTGGTCACTGCTGTCCTTGGTATTCCATGTGAAGCCTAAGGAGAGGGGCATCCCGTGTAGTGCTGGCAGGTAGCCTAAATCAACGGCCAGTCATCGCTCCAAGTTTCCATCTCCCACCCCACTGTGGTCTCTGACCTCTGGGACGGTGGTCTTGAGGGGCCAGTTCAGCGGTGGGTTTTTCTGGAGTTGTTTTGCGGCGGTGTTCGGAGGTGTGGGCTCCTTTCCCGCCAAGTGAATTTGTTGACCACCCTTCGAGGGTGGAGGCCAAGCCCGTAGTGCCCTTAATTGGACGAGGCGGGGGCTTTTAATACACATACACATACCATCACACCAACTATGGGAACGATGCGTCGCAAGCGAATGCAGGATTGAGACGTTCACCACGAGGCCTCCACACACAACACGGTTGCCATCACTGGTTAGATTGAATCTAGATTCGTCGCTGAAGACGATCTGGTTCCATTCCGTTAACGTCCAATCCTGTCGTGTGCTACACCACTCGAAACGGAGGCGTCGGTGGGTAAATGGCATTGGCAGCACACGTATTGGACGCCACGATACCAGATGTCCTTCAACTAGGCGCCTTCCGATGGCTCAGTAAGACACAGGGGTCGGTAATGAAGCTGCTGCCTGTGTCTGAATAGCGGCCAATGAGGCATTTGCCTCTACGCGTGCGTGTCGTATGATGACACGGTCTTCTCGACGACTGGTCTGTCGAGGGCGTCCTGAGCCTGGTCGCAGTGTAAATGACATCGTCTTTTCTGTCACTGGTTCCAACACCTCTTCACAGTCTCACTCCTCTCAGAACTGCCTACCTGACGAGCTACTCGCGGAGCTGATCACCCATTTTCCATCATCCAGATGATTCTTTCCCTCTCGAACTCTGACAGCTGCTGATATTGGCTTCGATTGCGGCGTAACGGCATGTCTACTTCAGCGTTTCCTTAGCAAAAGATTAAGTACACTCGAACCAATACCAATACCAATATTGAATTTATGCTGCTTTATCGCGCGACGTTACCAGCTCAGTTGAAATATTGCCGTAAAAACGGCACTTGAGAGGGATGAGCGTGATTTGTATTGTGTCCAGGGGATGGCGACTTCAAGTCGGGGAGAAAAAGAGGGGTGAAGATGATTCACCGTATGGAGACGAGCAGCGCAGCTTCATCTGTCGTCGCTCAGGAGGAAATGAGGTTCCAGGTCCAGCGCTGAGGCGGGAGAAGGAGAGGTCATGTCATGTAGTACACTCGAACAAGCTCTGCTTACTTTTTCATACTCTAAGAAGAACGAAGTTCTGCGCCCTCTAGTGGCTAATTTCTAATCATTTGCATATCTTTTCGACATGTACCTTCATGACAAGTTTCGTTACGATTCCACAATTATTTCTTGGTGTGCAAATTTTTATGGCAATGAGTGTACTAACAAATAAATATTAAATTTTAAGATTGCTATCATTCCAAATAATTTTAATACTTTGAATTAACTACTAAACAACTTTTAACACAAATTTTAAATAAAAAAATGATGAAAATTTACCAAATTTTCAGTGAAATCTACTCCAGCAGAATAACCTGAGAATAATTAAAGACAACCTTTTCTCTTTCTTCTCTGCATTAATTTTTAATCAACAAGTGCAGAAAAAATACATGTGTCTGTATGTAAATAATTACACTTTTCTCTATTTTTACTACACTTGTCAGGAGTGAGTGTTCTGTGCATATCTTTGGCGAACATTGTCGTAACCGTTTCAAGGTCCTGATCTCGAACAGGGAGCTGAATGCAGCTATGTTCTTGTCAGTGGTAGAATAACTGCACGTAAGGAGGGTTTAAAATAATCTTCTTTATTAAACTAACTATTTACAGCGACTTCCCAACTCGGAAGGGATAACAGAAAATGATGACCGCACTTGGGTCTAAACTGACAATCAAATAATTTAAAATAAAGTAAGTAGAAATTAAGTAGTAGTCAGATCTTTAAACGCGAGGTTGGCCTCTATTCTAAACTATCAATGCTGCGTAGCAAGATTTGGCTAATACTAACGCACTTAGATTACTTCAATAAGTATTAGGGTAACAGCGCTAAGGCTTAGAACTTAAATACTAGCTAGTCAGGCGAACGTCGAACAGAGCCGCAGTGATCTGAGACTAAAACTCTCTCACACTGAAAAGTTCCTTGCTAACCTTTAAATACAAAACTTGGCTCCACTTCAAATTAGCATAAAGCTGAAACGCGCGGTCATTCTAACGGGAAGTTGAAATAAGAGTTCACAGGAAAGAGAAATTAACATAAAACTTTGTTAGTGTAGCTAAAACCTTACACACTTGACATCACTTTGATAACGTTTATAGCGTTGGATAAAAATTTCTGGAAACTGTCTTCGTCTCGGATTGTAGATGCTCAACTGTCAATAGGGCTATTTTATTAGACTTGTTAATTTTCAACTGCGAAAGAAACTTTTCACACGTTAATGTACTCTTAATGTGCTTTTCTATTTTCTAAATAAGCACTATATTGCAATCCATTCCACAGTGAATTTATAAGCTATCCAAATACAGAAGTAATATATTAAAGAAATTCGTAACTGAAATACATTGGCTGGCTGCATAAAATTGCTTCAAAGGCCTCCTGTGGCCGCATGCTCGCAGTTTGAGACCATTGACTTCAACCACTTTCCCTTTTGAAAACAAACGGCAAAACTCAAAGATTTTAGTGGCAATATAAAATTTAATTATGGTAAATAAATATCTTCGTATTTAGTCATTCCTATTTGAAATATTTGCTTATATTTTTGTATTTATGTCATGGATAGGTTTTTTTTATAAACTTAAATTGAGAAATTTATTTTTATCAACGCCTTTAACGATATTTGTGTATGCAATCCCCAAATTAATTAATATTCAAAAAAAGGTAATACTAAGAATTCTTAGCAATTCAAATACGCGGAAGTCATTTTGAAATTTAATTAAAATCTGAGAGTTTAAGAAATTCCTCTTGTTTTCATTTCTCTTACCATATGTCACATTTCACACTTCGCAATATAATAATAGCTTTAGGAATTTTACTCAGAGATTATGCTTCGATTAATAGTACTGAAAGATTTCTTTCTCCATATTTTGATAAATTACCATGGCTTGCGTATGAATGAAAATAGAAGACTATTGTTCTCTTTTGACAGCTATGACCGCTGAACTAGAGTGTTAAGAAAAGGAAGAGATGTCTTTAAATAAACAAATAAATAAATTTAGCTAAATATTAAAAATAATGTAAAGGTCAGTTCTGTTTATTTTTAACCAATCATAACTGAATTAAATTTACACTTAGAAAATACTATGCATATCATGAATTTTTGTATAAACAATTACCATATAATTCAAATTTAATTTTTAGTAAAAATTAAAAGAGAATTTTTTTACTCTATACGAAATTAGTGAAAAATTTTTTTAAAAAAACACAAATTTGAGTATTTTATAATGATCAGCAAATTCCACAGGGAAGCTATGTTCTTAATTTGAAAATCTTTTGTTACGTACGTATGCATTCGTAATGGATTGAAAGCATACAGAATCGATGGTAGTTTGATGAAATTAATTTTCCAAAAGAACAAATTTGCAGTTCTGGAACTTTTCACAAAAGTATTCGTACAGCTCTTCTGAGTATGAAAAAGTACAATTAATAGTTACCACTTGACACTGCTAAGAATTAAAGACAATATGAAAAGCCTCAGATGCGTAAGCTTGCGCAGCGATCTCTCAATACGCTGATCTTACTGGATTCTGAACTAAAGTGAGAACTAATGCCCTCTCCGGTCTTATGCAATTTTCTCTTCTCCGCCGAGAAATTTCTAGTACCTTCAATTTCTCGAAATTTCTGAAAGGCATCTACAGTTTAACGTACATAACGTCTCGATACAGTTACAATTGCATAGAGATCGGACAGTTACAACTATATAGAGATTTTACCAAAATCTCACCAGGCTTGTTTTGGTTTGGTTTGACAAAAATTAGTCTTCAAAACCATCACCACCTTTCTCTCCAATTTGGCGAGATAGCCATTTACCTTAATGTTAAATACACTTGCCCCTGTGACCTTATTTTCCATGTGAAACTTCGCATTCTTGAGGCATTTAATATTATATTATACAAGATACACTAAAATTTGAGTGTAATTTTACTAGAATTATTTACATAAACACAAAATTCGTAACATTTTGTTGAATCTTTTGTGCAGTTACCAGATGTTGCAAATTCGCTTATAAATGACAATCCTAGGCAAATGCAATCAGTGCTCTTGCATATTTTAAATTCCAAAAGCTCATCTCTAGCTCTATCTTGTAAATGAATCTTGTTTAAGTCTTTCAAGTATGCCTGCAGGAAAATTTTTTATTCTAAAAGTTTCAGTTGAAGAAAAACCGTTTTGCGAAATTTTTCTGCTTCAACAATTTTTTTTTAAAATTATATTTCAGTTAAGCTTTCCAAGTTTATCTGTCATGAGTAAAGTCTCTGAATACAAATGATGATGAATTGTATTTATGTAATCTTACTGAAAATAAGCACTTAATATTCGACATTACATTAAATTACCGCACAATACAGTTATCTCTGTATTTTTTGTTTATATGCTTTTAAGTTGGGCTTAATTATTGCATGGGCAAGCGGAGGATACATTCCGAACCTTCAAATTCAGAGGATTCCAAATCCTTCTGTAGTTCTTAATATGTAAAATTTTAGGATTTAAAAATATAAATTTAGAAAGTTAAGTGTTACATAAGATTGCATAACATAAAATTAAAACAAACTATTGCAGAAGTGCTATTGTTGGAACATTTTGGTAAATATCTTCTATCAAATGAATTTTTTCTATCAGAATGTTCGACTTACTGAATCATTTTGTTTGAATTAATTATTATTAAATAAGTGAGAATTAAAGTACAAAAAAGAACTGCTGACTTTTTCGATTTAAACTATATATTATTAAATTATGGTTGATAATGAGCTTGATGACATGATTTTTTAAGCAATTAAAAAATTAATTTTTTTAAGCAGTCAAGAAATGAAACCCATGAAATATCCTATTAGAAGAAATAATTTCTTACATGTTTGAAAGAGACCGAACATTTTACTCGTATACTTTATATCAAATTTATAAAGAATTTGATTGTCTTAGTTTGCTCTTATGTCTATAACTTCAGTAAAGTTTCATAGTAAAATCGTTAAAAATTGTTTAGGCCTTTCCTTTATTCTAAATTTCATCTGGAAAAGAAAAAACAAGATCCTGGTTTAAAGTATGCAAGCTTATTTTTATGACACACATATTTAAACTCAAACCCTGAAAAAAAATGCATAAAAGGGTAAAATGTACTGCTTTGATAAACGATTTTTAATGAATT
This sequence comes from Stegodyphus mimosarum, assembly GCA_000611955.2. Lineage (NCBI taxonomy): Eukaryota > Metazoa > Arthropoda > Arachnida > Araneae > Eresidae > Stegodyphus > Stegodyphus mimosarum. The sequence goes on from KK120439.1 coordinate 551,224, forward strand.
ATGTTAAATTATAAGGATATTATATCTATGGAATACCCTATGTAAAATGTATATTACAGTAAATACAATTTATATCAGCGACGTCTATTATACAGAAAAAACTTGAGGAGTCTTAGTAGCAGAATTTTACCCCAAACCATTTTACCCCTCCCCATACAGTTTTGTTTATAGGACCATGTAACATGCATAAGCAGTTTGAAGATAACTCAACGTCTGCAGATGTTGACTTTGTAAATGCTTTCATGCTAGCAAATATTCTTAGATAAGGCCAAAATCCAATTTCTTGTTTTTCTCAAGTTATGAGGTCTTAAAACCTACATTATAAGTAATAAAAATTCGAGAGTAATTTGGGAATTGTCAGACAATTATGGTAAAGACAAAATGAAAGAGAAGACGTGATTTCTGCACAACGCGCATCGAATCATTTAGAAATATTAGAAGCAAAGAGAGAGAAAGAGAAAACCATTGAAAGATGAAACAGAAAAATGAAGTGTTTAATAAAGTCACCGGAGAAAAGTTCAAGATTATTAGCCAGAGTTCTTGAATAACTCTGAAATCTCTTTTTTAGTTTTGAATATATAAAGTAATCTCAACAATAAAATGTTTCATAACGAAGTTTTAGAGCCAAGTGCAGTATTAAAGTAAGTCTCCAGATCAATAATTGCCCTTTGTGTTTTGAAATCTTGTAGAAGCAAAGTTAATTTTTCTTGAGCAATATTTCTGCATTTTTATAACAGTAATTTGTAATACGAGTAGGCAAATCTTCTCCTTGTGGCAAATACTTATTTCGATGGCGTATGTTTTAGATATTTAAATTTTGCGGAAAGAATGACAACACAGTCTGCAGAGCAATAGAGGCCCTTTTCCATTTTTATAGTACAATCCTAGAATATATTGCAACTACATCAATGTTATAGTACAATAATAGATTTTATGTTCTCTTATGCGCATATGGCAGCTTGTAGATTTATAATAAGCAGTTTATCCCCGAGTAAACCTCTGACATTTAAAATATTTGTAACAAATTGTCAAGTGCTTAGTACATTTCTGTGGAAATTACGAAACTGAAGAGATGCAGACTATAAAATTTAAGAAAAATCAGCTTTATATTTACTTCCCGTTTCATCCTTTTCAATGAAATAGACATTTTTATAGATTAAATAAGCTATTTTATCAGCGATCAGAAAAACTAGCATCCTTTGTTTTGCTTAAATTTTACAAAATGAGAGGATGCAGAAAGTATAACAATCTCACTGTCAACTTATAGTCTTTATAAAATACTGGGCACTTGATTTAAGACTAAGTAGTAAGATAAATCAAAGTACAGGATTCAACAGCCGACATGCTAAAATCTCAACAGTCCGGCCACCCCGTCATCGATTGAAAAGCCACTTTTCATACTCGAGAACTTTCCTAAGTTTTGGCATTTGAAGCTACTTTAAAAACAAAGTGCCTTTATTTATTAACTAAGCAAGTAACTATAAAACAGTTTTAAATATATTTAAATTGAGAGTTAAAAGTTAATTTTCGTATCCTTTTACCAGTAAAATCACATGTTAAAGGAGAAAGTTAAAGAAGAAAAATCAATGTTATTTATAACATAGCCTTCTATTGCCAAAATCACTTGTACACTCAATCGAACTTGTGATATGGTCGATCTCAAATATGTTTTTATTAATTTAAGTTTAGATTAACTGTATTCTCTATTTTTGAGCCTTATTAGTACAGTTATATGTACAATGCTAACCATATGTTGCGACACCGTTCTTTAAATTTTATTCGTTTAGTAAAGTGGACGGGGATTATGGTCTTGACAAAGGAAACTTTGTAAACGCCAAATTTCGTCACACAGAAAATTTCCATCAGTATATGATTTGGAACCAAGTGTTAATTTTAGCTGTATATAAACACAATGTTTAGTAAGATCCTCTTTTTTGGGTATATTTTTAATCGTATATAAAATTCTATATGCATCAAAATTATTTAAATATTGAAACTTTTCATTTAAAGAAATTAGCTCTGTGTATCCTATTGCATTATTATCAACGTATACCAATTTATGTTCAATAGAATATTAAAAATTACTCTTCAAACTATTTTTGCTCTATATTTACTCTATATTTCTCTATAAGTTTTTCAACAGCTTTTTCATTAAATCGACCCTTCACATAATATATCAGTTTTGTTGGTTTAAATATTAGCTGTGTTAAAAATAAAGTTCCTTCTCTCCCTGTTGCTGATATAGCAGCCTTTTTAAAGCACATTTTCCTATAATTTTCGAAATAAGAGCAACACATTTTTAGCATTTGGGTAAATTTTATCAGTCAATGTTTACTTGTTGACTGTTTGCAGCGTTCATTGGAGCAGAATATCGTATCTGATTACTAACAACACAATAAATCTGAGATTTTTTTATTGTTTTTAAAGTGCGACTATTTAGTGGGAGGTAACCGGATCATTCTTTCCAGTCTCATTAGCAGGAGTAGCAAATGCGTCTCAAACGTCGCAATACTCGTATTTTAGTGCTTTAAGCTGCCAATGCATGTCATTCAGTTCAAATTAAAAGTTTTCAAGTGATTAGTTAAAATTTTCATCTGTTTGTTATTACCGAAAATACGAAGAACGAGCTCGCAAAACTCAAGAGAATACTTGATTTTACGGATGATTTTGCAACATCGTAAAGTATTAAGTAACATGACTTTCGTAAAAGTTTCTTCAAAGCTACGTATTTTGAACACATATTCTTTTGTGTACATTAGCATGTTTTCCTCCTGCTTGCGACCTACTCTTATTTAAGTATCCTCTAAATTCCTTTAATTTAAGATCATGGTCGTTCAAAGAATTTCAAAATAGAAGCATTAGTACCTGCACCATTTGTGTTATCAATATCTAAAACCCCTATGGAATATTCTCTTATTCTTACGATGTTATAAGTGATATCGGCGAATTTAATGATTATAGAAAGCTGTTATACATAACTAATGTCTGGTGTGCATTTTGCAATAATTGAGGGATATTTTGGTTGCTTGTCTTTGACCAAACTATGAGTACTTTTAGAACCGTAAATTCTATTAATTCTAATAGTAATTCTGTTAATTCTTGACTATTAGCTTAATATATTTTGAATGTTTTCTCTACTGTAATTTGCTCTATTACCATCTGTAGCTATTTTAACATACTCTTCCGTGATTGGATTGAAATTTGCCAATAACTGAGTTCTAGAATCTTATAAGGTATTATTATTTAAATTAATCAGTTATTATGATTTAGAACATTACTATGACTTCTCCTTTTCATTTTCAATGCAAATTAATTTGAGAGTATTTAAGCTCGGGTTTTTTCATTGTAAGACAGAGTATGTTTCTGAATCTCGATTACCTTACTAGATTTCTCCAACTCTGATAAGATTGAAATTATTCGGCCTTGCGCTACAGCTGCCGTCATTTAAATTGTTACGCCAGTTTAGATCACATCTATTTATAGTTGTTCCACGCAAAATGCAGTTTCGAGAGTAATAGCGTTTCTAGGCTAACGCCCACTTAGGCTAAACAAACGGGTGCGAGGGAGTACGTAGTCAAGATTAAAATAAGAGTTAAAATGAATCAATAAAAGTAGTTAACTTGTCCAAGAATGCAATGTTTAGTGTTTACAGTAAACCTTAGTCGCTTACGGTTGCACTCTTTGCATTCGGCTTTCTGGCGGCTTTACTGTACAGAGTTGCGATAAAGATTCGAAATTAAGATCACTTTTTAATGATTATTATAATTTTAAAATTATTTCTGTGCACATAGAAATTGAATCTTATTCGCTCAGTAACTGAAATTTCAGCCTAACTTGTAACAACGGAATCTTGATATATGACTAGTTGAGAAAAAACTTGAACTTCTATACACCAACAAAATGCTTTTCAATGATTCATGAAGTCATTTTTATCAAAGCCATACTAATATGAAAAATGAAAACATAAGAAATAGTCACATGAAGTTTTATAATCATTGTGAAAAATTAATTTCCATTCGTCATTCAGAAGCCTTTCATCCGTTTAGGAGTAGGAAAAATAGAAAATTATGTAGCTGTTTAATCATATTAACTGGATTTTGCGAAAGACAAGTATTATAGGTGATTTAAAAAAAATCAAACTGGTACTCTCATTGTTTAATTTTTATGGCTTTTAAGGATGACTGGAATTCATATTAAAGCTATTTAGCAAACTCTTTAGGAAATAATGCCCAAATGCTATGGAAAATGTACAAACAAAAGCACCCGCAATTACGTATTATTTGCAATATTACAAGAAAAAAAGGAAGACAACAAAATTACTTTCTCTTTTTTCCCGAAGTAACATACTTCCCAAATTAAATAATCTTGCCTGTGTGCAAGAATTAAGACACTTTACCTTCCTGATAGAAACTGTGTATTTAGTTACAGGGTAAGCAGATACTATACTGAGTGACATGGCGGCTGAATGAGCTGATTAATATGTATAGAAGTATGCATTTATGTGCTGGAAAGCTGAAGAAGCGGATGCTGTCTAACTTTCGAAGTAATAATGTTGCATGTTCTACGTTCATTGCAACAATTCCAGCGGCTAGAATCAAAATAGTTCATGGTTTATCACAAGCTTTAAAAGAGAAATACGAATTTTGAAATAGATGGTGTACGGACTACGTCGCTTTATAATTCTTAAGAAGTTTCTAGGGAAAAGTTGATCTTGATCTTGAACTTCAATGGTTGATCTGTTGCTAATAATATCAAAGAAACTCCCTGGATACTAATTTATGTACATTTTTTACAAATTCTCCCGTTCTTCATTTCAGTAATAGAAAAAAACAAATCATTAAACTCTTTTATGATGAATTTCTCAATCTAATTTTGATAGCATCTTTTGTAGACTTTTGATTGCATCGATATTTTATATATACTGTTTGACTGCATAGGCTGTTCTTATCCAGAGAACCCTAATATCAAGTTTAAGATATTTTGTCCAAAATATATCTACGTAGGAATGGCTATTCAAAATAAGTACGATTAAGATTAAGTTTGCAATCAAAACTCAATTTCAAATTTTGAACTACAAGAAAATATGTCAAGCCCTCCAGCGACGCTTATCTGAATGAAAAACGTTTAGGACCCATAAGACTACCAATTGAAGAATCATGAATAAAATGTTTTAACAGAAAATTCTGTGTTCGGAGTTATTTTTGAAGAAATTACTGACAAGCGCATAAACTGATTTTTGTTGTTCCAATGGATATTTTACAGGAAAAAAATATAGTTTTTCTTTTATTTTCATTTGATCATGCTGACTAGAGCAAGAGTTCATAGAATCGCTTGGTTTATCAAATAACTTTGTCACATTTCAGATGTTAACAGTAAAAACATGTTTTTCAAAAATTGACTCAGAATGTAAAAGTTATATTACAGTCACATTAGTCACATTTTCATTAAAAAGAACTCTGAGAAAATTTTAATTTGGGGCTGCATCAAGCTTGTTGTTATCTCCAAGGGGTAGTGTTAAAGTATTTTGAGATTCAAAGAATCAGATTACTATACTCTGATCTTCGTTTCACTAAGCAATGCCATTCAGATCAAGCTAAAATCGTCTTACTTTATGAAAATTTCTAGATTTTTGTTTAGATAACATAAATGTGCATAATTATAATTTGTGTAGTATCAAAAATGACTTGCATTTGATGACTGAATTTTATAAAGACACTCGTAACATCGAGCTAATAGCAGCATGAAACTGTAAAGACTTCTCTTACACGCGTAGGACATGCAGTGAGCGATATCAGTATATGAAGGAAATTCTAATGCGGAAAATTAGGTGTAAAGACTTAAAAGGGTATTTTATATGTGTTATTGTGAAGCAATGAATTAGCACACAGAACAGGTTGTTCCGAGATATAGTGTTCCAATACGGAGGACGACGCAACGAATCTAAGATTTCCCTTTGTTTAACTTCATCTGACTCCACAACCTTGTAAACGCAAAAAAGTAAAATTATTGAAAGATAAATTTAGTTACACTGGTACATTTAAAACAGTGTAGATTTGAGTTTATTGCAGAAAAGACGCTCGTTTGAAATGCTGAAATGAGACGTACTTTTGAATTCACTAAGCTGTTAGAATCATTGAAATGGGTTAAATATAAGACATTGGACATTCAAAGCAATATAAAAAAAATAATTCCTTTTTTACGGGAAAGAAAACAAAAGTTACTCGCAAGAAATTCAACTGAATAACTGAAGCTCTAACTCATCGAAAATCTAATTTAATATTTTAGAAAATCTTATCAAAACTATTCTCACTAAAATTGCAATAGGGACTGCTGTTCCATTTAAAGCAGCCAGATTTAATTAAACGTTTCTTTGTCTTTTCTTTTCTAACTTCAGCTAAGTTCCTTTCTGGTAATTTTTACTTCAACACTCATTTTATATTCCTTAGTAGATGGATTGGCAGTATTTTTAAATATCATCCAGAACTTAAATGATAAGCGACGTATATCACACTCTTCTTATCGCTTAAGAAAACCCATTAAACAAAAGTTTCCACTAAATATGTCATATTTCTGCAAAGTTGCCTGTTCAGTGTATGAAGTCTGCTGCGGACAACGCAGTTGTTTCGATCTTGACAAGGCTTTCAAAGTAACGTAGCTCGATCTTTCCGATTCCTCTTTTACTTGACGTTTGTGTTCATTTATCATTATCCGACAGCATAATAAAGGCACTCAGAATGACTAACTTGACTAGCCGCTCACTCTGTTTGAGAGAACGGAAAAATTGAATAATTATTAAGATTAATTGCTCTCTTTACGTGTGCCTTTATAATAAATTCTGAATTTAATTGCTCCTAATTTTTAAAGTATTTGGATTCTGCAACAGTTACAAAACAAATACTAATGACGCCTCTAAGACCGAAAGTCAGGGTTAAGATCATGAATTGAAAGTAATTAGTATAATTCATGTTTTTAAAGGAGGTAAAGACGAGAAGCTTTCTTTTTTCTGAGTAATTAAATAAAATATTAAATAAAAATTACTGAATAAAACGTTTATATTATAGGAGCCCTAAAATCTGCATTTTGCGAATGCGGCTTTGTTTTCAAATATAGTCTCCGCATTCAAAATGGTTGCTAAATTTAATTTTTTTAACTTACCAAGTTCAAAAATCTAAGAAAGATGTTTCATTAAATATATGTTTCAAAACTAATGAAGAGAGAAAGAAACTTAAAAAAAGGTATTCTATACAAACGGTAGGCCTTTGTTGATTGCTGCATTTATTAACACTAGCCATTATCCGACATTCTTCATTTTCATCTTGCAAATGGTTATACAAGATATAGTATATAGAGAGACCAGTGTTTCGAACAGGAGGAAGAAGATATAACGAAACTCTATGGCATATCTGAAATTCTAATATAAGCTTATTGATATAATAGTCAGCTGATACCCACTGCTATGCATGTCTTGGCAATCGCTTTCATAAATATTATTTGGAGTTGTTAATATAAATTAAACTTCAAAACAGAAATTCATACTACATGCATTAAGCGTATGATTAGAAATGTTTATATTTTAATAAAAGTTTCCTGCAGTGTTAAAATTATTTAACTAGTTAATTATATAGAAATGCTAATCATATGCATTTTACAAATGTGATTGATTTGGCATAATTATGAAAAATTGTTTTTTCTAACATTTTAATACTTTTTCTTCTTTTGCCATCGACGGAACAGCTGGCCCCCTGGGTTAGGTACTTTAATGTTCCATTGCACTAAAGAAACATAATCATATGCACGGGAAATGGAAAACTGTTTCAAGCAATAAATTTAATGTCTACTACTAACTACATATTAATCCGCTAAACGTTATTTTTGTTTCTTTGAATTTTAACACAAAATCAACATACGTTTCTTGCGTCGAATAGCTATAGATCGCGGGGATGACAGATCTTCAAAAGAAGAGAAAATATGAAGCTTTAGTTGGATATTAAAGGCAATAAAATACAAGGTTTTTTCCAAAGGCTGGTACATTAAGGTCATTGGAGCCTGAGGTGGAATGGTGTGAATTTCCTTTTGAAATAGCACCCAACAGTGGGCGAAGAGCAAACGGATACTTATAGTCAATCCATGCTTTGATTTTGACGAATTTATTGGTTGCATGGGCACTTTGGCAGTTTTTCAAATAAAAGATTTCTCTATAGAAGCGCTCCACGGAAGCATCGCTCCATTAGACAAGCAGCTCTCATGGGCTTTATCATAATCAATTAACTTAACCTTTTTAATTAGCGACATTCTATAAAACTTATTTCAAGATGTACTAGCTTCTCAATGCAAGTTGCAGACAGATTTTTAAGTGTTAGTGTAAGAATGTAGTTATGGTAGCTTTTTTGTAATCCATACTACACTTTTATCCTTTTAATTCTTGCAAGACGTGGTTGCTCTGCAGAGATTAGTCCAGAGGCTGCCCACAAATTTTCTGCAAAACTATCAAAGCTTGATGTGCTGTATGTTATGTCACCTTAATCTTGAAGTAAAAACCATTCTTCATAAGAAATTTCAGATCTTTATTTTATTGGACGAAGGGCTTATGGATTTCTGCTTTTATGTGAACTTAAAACAGGAACATAACAATCTCCATACCCTTGTCCATCATCCATTTACAGATTACAAAATGTAAGCATAATAATCGTCATTTTTATTTCTCTGGAAACCGATACCATGTTATTATTCCACTGATATCAAAATGGAAATTCAGCATTCACTTCCTTGAGGAACTTGAAATCTGAATTTTTGGAAAGTGGTTATTCTGTGTTTCCATATGCTTAGCTATTGCTTCAGATCGGTATAATAATGTTTGATTCAATATTTGTCAGTGATGATCAATTTGTTTAAGAACTCATGGTTTTTTACTTCACGCTGAAGCAATTTGGGAGGTATCACAGCTAGTGTTCTTCAGTCAGTGACTCTAGTTTCTGGCTTGCGCAAACAATATACATTTTCAGGTGTTTCTTAACAGCATCGTGACATTTGTGTAGTCACGATTTGAACCCACTTTTCGACTCCTTCTCTACACTGCGCATATATTCCTTAATCTTTCACTACTTGAAAACAGCCAGTCTGCGTGTTATTTCATCACTGTTGCGTCTCGGTTAGAATATTTTTGGCTATATGTACTGGAGTAACGTTTGCAGTGCCACGGAATGTCACTGGCGAGTCCCCAGTACTAATCAGTAAGCAACAGGGATGCACTCAGTCCACACCTAGTCTCTTTTCCTCTGCCCGATCAAAGCGGTACTCAGTTGCTAATTGTAATCCTTACTCCCTTCTTTGCCCGTTTCAGCGACATTACTGTGCATGAAGGAAAATAAATGTTGTTAAGTTTTTCAATTTGACTCTTATGAATTTATATATAGTCCACTACCACATGCTATTAACATTTTGGGTCGTCGAGACGGAGAAAGATCAGTAACTATGGAAAATATAATACTTCTGAATAGGCAGCGCGGATGTCTAAAAACGAAAGTCACAAAACTGGAACATTCTTTCGTGACTTCGTCCAAAATGAATAAAGTGAATTATTTTTGGAAGTGAAATTGCAATCGCTATCAGGAATATAGCGATCGTTGGGTGAATTAAAACTGCGAGACTTTAATCCTCCAGCAGAGGTCTCCATAGAGGAATCCTGTGAAACCATTGAAGAACTAGAGGACAATCTGGAGAAAATGGAGGTAAATCTAAAGTACCTCCTCTCAAAATTGAAATCAAAAGTTAATACATTACCAGTAAATTGCAATACTGTTGAGAATATTAATGTTAAATTGCCCGAAATACCTCTACATCAATTCTGTGAAAATATGAAGAATTTCATGATTTTAAATGCCATTTTATGCTTTTAATTGCTGAAAATAAGAAACTAACTGAAACACAAAAACTTTATTATTTAGAGGCTGCTCTCAAAGGAGAAGCAAAAATTATCGAGAATTGTGAACATAACACACCAGTCACTGTTTCAAGCTTTAGAATTGCATTATGAAAATAAACGAGCGATAGTTGATTGCCATATACAGAATATCTTGAACCAAGAGCGAATTCTACAAGAATCGCCTAAGAAACCTCGTCGGTTTTTAGACAATATCAAACGCAATCTACGCGCCTTAAAAACGCTAGAGTACGATCTCGATAGACTGTCTAACGCAATATTAATGAATATTCTCCTTCAGAAAATTGACAAGAAAACTCGAAAGCAGTTTGAGCTCACCTTAAAATCCAAATATGTCCTATTACTGGACGAAGTTTTAAGTTTTCTTGAAAATCGAACTTGGTGCTCGAAATCATCCATAAAACTATGACTGTTAAACTTCCGACTAAACCCAGTATTAGAGCAAAACCAAAAAGTTTTGCTATAAATTCATAAGAATAAAAACTCAAAAAAATCTATCCATTATAAAGGAAAACATACGCTTTTTAAATGTAATGTATTCAAACAAATGAATGTTGAGAATAGGCTCATTATCGTCAAAAACAACAAATTATGCGTGAATTGTCTAAAACTCATTCCGGAGAATGCAATTCAAACTTTTCGTGCAACCGCTGCTCCCAAAAAAACATCATTCCCTTCTCCACAGGGGACAATGATCCTAAGTGTCCAGTGGACACCCCCTGCCTTCCGTCAAACCATAGGAAAACAACTCCTCCGAAGAAGCTTCGGGTGACATACAGCAAGAAGGACATAGTCTTGCAGCCACTTCCGGGGCGAGAAACTCTGTCTTACTGAGTACGATGGTTATTTATGTGATGAATATGTTCAGACAGCGCTGCAGAATAAGAGCCGTACTGGACTCTGATTCGCAAATGAGCCTTATCACGAAAGAATGCGCAGAATTGTTGGGCTTGAAAACTAAACCCATCCAAACAGACATTTCAGGAATACGTGGATCGGCTCATTCAGTCAAAGCTAAGACTTTCGCTCATATTTTGAGCGGAACAGAGAACGTTTCTCATAATTTAAAATTATGCATTATTCCAAAAATAACGGATGTAATTCCTTCAAACAAACTGGATATTTTTAACCTCACGATACCGCATGACATTAAAATAGCAGACCCTAACTTCTATACACCTGGTAAAATCAGTATATTAATAGGAAATGAATTATTCTTTAACATTTTGAAAGAAGGTAGAGTTCAAGCGTTCAATGGAAACACAATATTGCAAAAGACAGAATTTGGTTATTTAATGACAGGAGTCCCACCTTCAATTAATAACCAATCCTACTGTTTTTGATAAATTAATCAAATTTCGATAATGGAATGAGGACGTTTTTCGAATTCATTACCGTCTCCTTCCCAGGAGACGGTAATGAAGTCGTTAAGAATGAAAAAGCATTTTGCGAAGAGCATTTTAATGAAACACACTCACGTAATGAAACAGGTAGATACATTGTAAAATTATCTTGAAGGATGATGCTAGTTCTGTGCTGGGTTCATCTAAAAAAATTGTATCAAGAGACTGAACACAATTTGGAAGCATTTTGATGCTAATAAGACTATGGCTAATATGTATAAGGAATTAATGAACGAATATTTAAGCTTAAATATCACATGGAACCTGTGATGCCCGTGGATAACTGTGTTACTTGTTACTACATTTCCAACCACGCAGTACATCGCCCGGAGAAAACTTCAACTCGATTAAGAGTTGTTTTGATGCATCGTTTAAATCATCCATAGTTTCCAGGTTTAGGAAACATCGCTTTGCCTTCAGTGCCGATATTAAGCAGATGTATAGACAAATACATCCATCGCAGAGAAATTTACAGCGAATTTTCTGGAAGTCAAGCCGCGAGGCCCCAGTTCAAGTTTATAGGTTACGAATGGTAATATATGGTACTATTAGCGTGCCATTCTTAGCTATGAGAACTTTAAAGGCATTGGCAGCTGACGAACAGAGCCATTTTCCCAGAGCGGCTGCTGTCACATCTACGGATTTGGATGATATACTGACAGGAGGGAATACTTTAGAAGAAGCAAAGGAGCTACAGTCCGAATTAGTACAAATGCTTAGTCGTGGAGGTATGGAGCTACACAAATGGGTGTCCAATCATCCTGAGCTGCTGCATGATATTTCAACAAAAGAATATTCATTTGCGTCTCAAGAAAGTGTAGAAGACGCTAGGAATGCTCTGGAAACTGAAAGATGATCATTTTACTTTCAAACCTGCTGTGAACAATCAAGATAGCTTTACTAAACGTCAGGTGTTATGCGAAATACCTAAACGTTTTGATCCCTTGGATCTCATCGGACCCATAGTAAGGAAGGCAAAAATATTCATGCAGAGACTATGACTGCTGTAACTGGACTGAAACAAAGAATTATCTCCCAAGGAGTTGTGTGAATGGAAAAAATTCCTTTCCCAGCTTCAGTTAATCGATCAACTGAATATTCCCAGATATCTTTTAACTGAACATTCCGTTAGAACAGATTCGTGCGTTCTCGGACGCTTCGGAAAAGGCTTACGGTGAGGCTATTTACATCCGTTGTATTACCACTGGTGGAATAAATTATTACAATCCTCTTTGTAGCAAATCCAGAGTTTCTCATGTAAACCTGTTACAATTCCTCGTCTTGAATTATGTGGAACATTACTTCTATGTAGACTCCTGTCAAAGGTAATAACAGCTCTGCAGCTAAGTATCGATGATGTTTATTTGTGGTGAGATTCTACTATTGTTCTAGCATGGATAAATACGCCTGAATACAAGCTCAAAACCTTTAAGAGCAATCGAATTGGTGAAATTCAAAATCTGACTACGCAATTCAAAAGCGGTCATGTTGCCTCCAAGGAAAATCCAGCGGACATAATATCCCGAGAAGCAGACACTAGTGAACTTTTGACTAATTCTTTCTGGTGGTCAGGTCTGGAATTCCTCAATCAACAACGTTCATTACCAGAATGCATTCCTTATTCTTCGGACGAGGAATATGAGAAGGAACTGAAACAATCATCGAATCCAGTTCTGACTTTGACAATGAATGAACATTTTATAGACACTGTTGTGAAACTTTCCAATGATTTTAATAAACTAATCATTAAGATATTTAACTCTAGATGAAATGCAAAAGGCTGGAAAGTTGCTTATACGGCATGCCCAAATAACTGGCTTTAACTTGGAAATTACAGCTCTTCGGCCAGGTAAACCTATTTCTGCACAAAGTAAGTTAAAAGGTCTTGATCCTTTTCTAGATGAGAATTCCCTTTTAAGAGTTCGGGGAAGATTAAGAAACTAGAACTTGTTATTTGATTGTAAACACCAGTTAATTTTACTTTCTACTCATAGAGTTCCCATACTGATTTTTGAATATTTTCATAAGAAGTACTTGCATATTGGAGCACAAGGTTTACTTCATCAGATGCGTTTGGAATATTGGCCCATTCACGCAAGGGCTTGACTCGTAAAATAGTTCATACTTGTGTGAGTTGTTTTAAAAACAAGCGAATTGCAGCAAATCGGGTCATGGGTAATCTTCCTACTGAGCGTATGATTCCGACTTCACCCTTTCTTAATTCTGGCGTTGACTTTTGCGAATTGTACATGAAATTCATGTACAATTCAAAGGTCAACGCGAGGGCATTTTTCCTAAAATTTATGTTGCTGTATTTATATGTTTATCTACAAAGGCAGTCCATTTGGAGATATTAATTACTTGACGTCTGAAGCCTTTATTGCAGCTCTTAAGCGATTTTGTGCGAGAAGAGGGAAAATCTCCTCCGTCATCAGAGATAATGCTACAAATTTTAAGGGAGCTCGTACAGAGTTAAAGCGTTTACAAATCAGAAAACCAGATAAGCGTTATTGTTATGTAGTGATTTTGGTTAGTTTAGAATTATGGATTAATGTGTAGTTAATTGCAGTTATTTGTTAATTAATTACTGAGTGAGTAAATTATATGCATTAATTTATGCTTATTCTAAATTTTTTCTTCACGAATTGTATTGCTTATGTTATTGAATCAATTATTTTTATACGAGCTAAACAGAGTTCTCATTCTTACGTTACGCGTTCGTCAGTATTAGCTTCGGGAGAAGGAGACAATGGGAAATCGGTTGTTTCTGCGTAATATTTTAAATTTAAAAATACTTCCTTTTTATTCACATGGTTGAAATTTATACCTCTTAAAGAGAAAAAATTTACCCTTCTTATGAATCTACTTTCATGACTGTACGTCGCCCCGTTGGAGAATTATGCCCATTTAATTGCTAAAATTGTTGAATTTCGTGTTTAAAAATTTACTCTGCTATAAGCGTCGTTTCGGAGCACTTTTTCGTCAAGGTCATGTACTGCGTCCGGTTGAGTGATAGGGTTGTCGCATTCTTTTCCCTCACCCCTCCTTGTTGGCGAAGGGGGTGGCGAGGGTGGAATTTTTTTTGGTGTGAAGAAGGAAAAACTAAGTTTTCGCAGCACTGTTTTGTGTTTGGCGAGATTTGCATACTAATTCACCAAATTTGGTGATTTCCGGAAATTCTGGATTCGGGAGGATTGAAATCGTCATGCAAGGCCATGTTCAGCCTTTTTGCCTCGGATTGCAGCTGTAAGAAGGACTCGCGATTTCCTTCCTTTGGAAGAGCCGCCATGTTGACCCAGGGAGACCGGTAGAGGATAGATGTCCAAGGCTTTGTCCGGAAAAAGCCGCCTTCGGCTTGTTGCTTGCTCCCATTGAGGAAGAGATGAAGAATAAGAAGGAGATGTACTTCTAAGGAGATTTGATATGTTACTACTCCTCTGCACCTTGCCATCCTTTATCCAGTCGGGGAGTCTAGATTGTTTTTCTTCGAATCTCAATGCATTTTCCACCAGAGCTTGACGTTCCTTGAAACCCGCTGAATTCGGCTTCTTCCGGATCTCTCACTTCGAAAACATCCATGCGCCTATCATCATCCTACTAGGATGGGCCGGATTAACATCGATAGCTGGCAAGATTTACGTTCGGTGGAGTGCCTTGTACTACTACATCAGCCTACTGGTTGTCTGGGAAAGAATTTCAGCAGATAAGTGCATTCGTTTTTGTCCATAGTTGTAGCGTTTTGTAAAAGTAAATTAAGATTTAAAATTTCAATGATAACCGACACCTTTTGTTACAATGGGTAACGCTTAATTAAGCCTCAAAAGTTTTTTTTTCTTCGAGTGAGTTCAACTTTGTTCTGTTCCTCCTTTCACCAGAAATTTTAGTACGGCATTCAACTTTAATTCAGTGAACATGTATTCTAAATAATAAGGATGAGTAAATTCACACAAATATTGGAAGAGATTTGATTAATTGAAGGAAAATTTCTAGCTATGAATCATTAATGTAAGGAGTAATTATATGTATATTTAATTTCCAATTAAATTCTATTTAACTTATTTGTCAAGAGTTTTTTTGTTGGATCTTAAATCCAGGGTGTTTAATTAAGCAAGTGCAGTGCATTTACTCTATTTAAGACCTTTTAACTTTAACTTGGAATGTAATTAAAATTTATATATAATGGATTAAGACAGGTTATTAAATTTGTAAACTTATCTAAATTTTACCTTTTTACTTTAAGTTGTTACTATTTTTGGTTGAGGATTAACTTTAACTTTTGCAAATTAAGGAACGATTAAAAATTTAAATTCTACTTTACCTTTAATTGAGTAATTGAATGTAGGGTTAAATGTAATCATTTTTCTCCAACGGGTCTACATGAGTATGTAATATTTTTCTAACTGCCTAAGGGATTTGCTAAATTTATGTATGTAATTTTTACCTGAGTAAATTAAGAAATTTCTTGAACTAAGTAATCTCTATCAATATTGGTAAAGACACCATGCTCGGTGATTCATTAAATTCCTGTGTATTTGTATGCTGGCCAGCAGAGTTTTGATAACTGCATATGAAATTTTAATATTAATTTTTACGGTGTAAATTTTGATTAATTCATCTCGGTGCATATTTGAAATTAACAATATATATATTATAATTCTAAATGCATTATTTTAAGTAGTCACTTGAACACTCCACAGATCTAAAAATTTAAGTTGAAAGATTGTCTTCCTTTAATGCTGCAATAAATATCCTTGGTTATATATATATATTTGATTCAGAGTTTTTTCTTATGATGACTTGTGTGAATGTTTTTAACACCAGTGCTCCTGCTTGGTCTTAGGGGTTGTTCGGGTTAGTTATACACAACGCAATATGAATTTTGGTTTTGATATTATTGTAGGCAAATTATTGTAACAGTTAGTATTTAACTTTTAGCACCTAACATCTGGTGCCGCGATTTTAGCACCTTAACAACTGGTGCGTGTCAAATTTAGAATATAACATTATCCAGCTATTTCACTTCAGAATCTATAGTATGGAAATTAATTCCCCCTAGTTCACCGAATTTTGGTGGATTGTGGGAAGCGGGAGTTCAATATTTTAAGTACCATTTAGAAGAACAATGGGGTGCAATAAGGTTACTATAGAAGAATTTCTCACAATCATTACTCAAATTGAAGGAATTTTAAATTCCCGCCCTTTAACCCCTATGTCTAATGATATTACTGAATTTGAAGTTTCAACGCTAAGGCATTTTTTACTTGGCCGTCCAATCACGTCTATATCAGAGCCTGAACTTATTGAAATTACTGATAATAAGTTATCAAGGGGCAGCGCACAACAAAGTTTGTTCTAATAATTTGGAAGCGCTGGAAAGCAGTTACCTCAATCATTTGCAACAGCGTAATAAATAGCAGTTTCACAAATCCATTGTACAAACAGGTGCAATGGTTTTACTTAAGAATGAGAATTTACCTCCTTGCCACAGGGCCTTACGTAGAATTTTGGAGACACTCCCTGGTACAGGCGGTAAGATACGTGTAGTTAATGTTAAAATGCTTCAGGAATGTTTACTAGATCTATTTCAAAGATTCGCTTATTGCCAATTTAATATTCAAGTTTCTACGGACTTTATATGTTTGGAATCAGTTTATACATTACAGGAATTTAATAATGATTGTATTTTTAAAGGAATCATATGATTTATTTTGAAATGTATGTATATTGTAACATGTTTTATGTCAACTTATATATTGTTTGCGTAATTACATCGCTTTGTCTTCAGTGCTTTGCCTTAAGTTTTAATGCTCTTAAAAACTTCATAGTTCAGTTTCAGAACTGTAATCATCTGACTATTATTTAATTTATTTTTATCAATTTTGAAATATTGTAATTCGTCAATAATTAATTAATTGAAATTTTTATGTCAAATTTTAATGCCGGGCAGAATGTTCTGTCTCTGTTAGAATATTTTTGTCTATTTATACTGGCGTAACGTTTGCAGCGTCACATAATGTCAGTGGAAGAGCCCAGTACTAATCAGTAAGCAATAGGGATGCACACGGTCCACACCGAGTCTCTTTTCCTCTGCCCGGTCAAAGCGGCAATCAATTGTTGATTGTAATCCTTACTCCTTTCTTTGCTCGTTTAAGAGGTATTATTGTGCATGAACAAAAATAAATGTTGTTAAGTTTTTCAACTTTTATGAATTTATATACAGTGCACTACAACATGCTATCAAGAATCACAATAGGCTAATTTATTCATCTTAAATGTTTCCTAGCCACGTCTAAGTAACAGCGATCATTTGTCTGGCAATTAAACGATATATTAATCTCGCCCGCCACTGCATTTCTCTTTGTATTTCCATCTTTAGAGTGAGTAAACAAAAGAAAAGCCACAGCTGTGAGTTAGCTTTATTCACACTAACGAAACATGATGAAAACTATCTCTGCGAAAGAAAATTACAGGATCAGCACATTATAAGGTAATTCTCCAGCCTTCTTGGCATGCCTTCGTGGTGTAATGGGCAGGACATTCGGCACGTATTAGAGTGCCGGTGACGGCATTGCTCATTTTTCATCTCTCCTGCTTCAAAATAACCTAATGTCTCTGCAGTGGCGCCCGAATTAAAAAAAGGGTGGTGGATGATGATTCTACACCAGCAAAATTTGGCGATTGGGCCCCTAATCCACAGTCGCTCTTTAAAAACAGAAGTATATAAGGTATTTCTCCCGAATTCCTGGCATGGTTTCGTGGTGCAGTGATCAGCACGCTCGGCGCGTATTTGAGAGGCCCGTGGTTCGAGTCCCGATGATGACATTGTTCATTTTTCATCACTTCTTCTTCAAAATAACTTAATGTCTCTACAACATTGCTGCCAGTCCCAAACTTTCCGAAAAGTGCTTATTCAACTGACTATAAGATTGATACTGTTAATAACAACAAGTAAAGTAAATATAAGTCACTTTGATAATTGACGTTAAAGGCTGATCTGAAAATTCTTTAGGGACATGTAAACATATATAAATAAAATACAGGTAGTACTTGTTTATAGCTGGTGTTACAATTCAATAAATTTAAAAACATAACCTGGATTTCTTTCTCAAATGAGTTACCTAAAGAAATATCTCCTTTTAAAAACTGCATGAACGTTATTATTTATCTCCTTTTAAAAACTGCATGTAACATTATTTTATTTATGAATTTGAACTATTTTATTAAAAACTGAACATTCTTGTAAAAAACCTCTCATTGTTAAAAACGTGTTATATATGATTCATACAGCTTATTGTCCCCGTTTAGACTGCCTTATCTTATACATAATTTGAAGCAAAAGTACTTTTTAAAATGACTATGTACAATCTTGATATATTTAAGTAACACAAATATATATAATTCAGTATAATATTCTTTCACTTTTGAAATAATTGAAGGTAATGTAAATATTAAAAAAAAACCGGTACATTCTATAAAAGAATTACGCTTTTTCATGCCCTACCAAGTTGATATGTAATTATTTATTTGTACAGGTCTTTTGAAAAAGAGAAATATTAAATCCATTTATGTATAATCCATGTTTTCATTTGATCAAAGTTCAAATGCAATTTGCAATTATGAATTATTTAAAAAATGCTAGGAATTCGTGTGTGCTTTCTCATTTTACATAACGATAATACTGGAATGAATGTATGCATAATGCCTCTAAAGTTCTTAAGTCGAAAAAACTCATTTTAATGAACTAATTAATTAAATCCAGAATCGAAGCATAATGTCTAGATATATCCCCACATTTAATTTATAAACATTCGCTTCTGTTGAAAAAAGGAAATATGGACTCATTCTTAGTTAATTAATAGTTAATTGAAGTAGTACATTATGCATTTGAAATGTTTCTCCATTAATGCGCTTCAGATTTCATTATTTTTCGTATGAATATTTGCCATTTTCACTTCTTGAAAATGAGATTATTCGTTGCTGCGATATTAATTCATGCCACTGAAAGTTATTTTTTAAGTAATAGATGCTTGTAGGTTTCAGAAACGCTTGTCGATATATGCAATAAATAATTGTCGTCAGGAACATATGAAATTCGTCATTGAAATTTCCCCAAAATTAATTTTCTACTTTTATTTTTTCTTTTCTTTATTGAAATGCTATGAGATACTATCTTCACCTATTTTTTCCTATTCATTTACTATTTTTCTCGAAATGTTCAGGCGTATTACCTGTTGTTTCATGTAGTTAAGCTTTCCTACTTTCCACTCGAATGATTCATTACTTGAACTTTCGCTTTGAGTTTATTAAATCACCAACAGCATTATTCAAATAGCCATAGTTATGAAGAAGATTCTGAAAGCGTGTCAAAATACTTTTCTAAGAGACTTGTATGCCGTACGTCAGATGGTTCAGATGGTTACTAGATGATCAGCATATACTGAGTAATATTCCAATGACTATGGCAACATTTGCAAAACCAAGGCATAACGTGCCAGAAAAACTATCTTTCCAATTTCCTGCAACATTTGCGGATAAATATGCGAATCTGAATCGCTTTGTCTTAAAACGTGCTGTTTAATGTCTTCTACAACTTTGTAAGGTTTTAGTTAAACTAACAAAGTTTTATTTTAATTTAAATCTTTCTATCTCTTCTCTGTTTCAACTTCCCGTCAGAAGAATCGCGCGTTTTCAGCTTATGCTAATTTGAAGTACAGCCAAGTACTATTTAAACCAGAGGTAGAAACCTGTCAGTGTGAGAGAGCTTTTAGTCTCGGATCACGGTCATTCTGTTCGACGTTCGCCTGACCAGCTAGCAGCTAAAATTATAAGCCATAGTGCTTACTACGTGATTGCATATTTAAATAAATTGAAGTGCGCTAGTATTAGTATTTCTTGCTACGCACCATTTAGTTAGAGGCCAACTCCGCGATTGCTCTGCGAGCAAAGTTTAATTAAATTTCTATTTAGGTTTAGTATAAATTTATTTGATTTGTTAAGTTAGGCCCAAGTGTGGTCTTTTACTTTCTGTATCCCTCCCGAGTTGGGAAGTGTGTAAATAATAGTGATTTAATAAAAGAGGATTTTAAATCCCTTTCAAGTGCAGTTATTCTCCAGCACAGTATCTACACCAGAACAAAGCTCATTTTCAGCTCCCTGTTCCAGACCAGGACTTTAGGTTAAGGAGTTACTTCACAATGTTTGCTAAAAGTATGCACAGAACACTCAGTCTTGACAACTTGACTAGAAAAATTTACTTTTGATTTTTTGGGGGAGGGAGGACTGAATATCTAGATATTTGCACAAAAACCTTTGTTGGAAGTGGCAGAATTCATCGGTCTTTGGCCTTCTTTCATCACTGAGAATATTGTGGCCAGGATATACAGGGTGTACATCGATCATGCACCCTCGATGAAGGAGAAAACTCATACATACACCCATGTCTCATGCGGAATTCTAGCTCATGGCTCATGGCTTCTGACTGGTAGACCGTTGGTTTCGGTCTGCCAATTAGCCTCTACAGAATTTACTACGATCAGATATACAAGGCTGCATTTTTTAAGGGAATTTGGGCTATTGTTTTCAACATTTGTGAAAAACAATGTATTAATTAACTAAGCACTAGATAATGTAAATTAGTATGTTAAATATCGAGGTTTTGAACGCTGAATTGTCGGAGTAAATACATTGCTTTAATGATATTAAAAGAAGAATGCACAGCAAAAGAACATTTAATATCAGGTAAAATTTTATATTATTATTATTATTACTATTTTGATATTACATTGGCATGCTTATTTTCAATTAGATTATAACATTTTAAAAAAATCGGAATTACGTGCAATTGAAATTTATCTTCCTATTAGGGCTTCAATTTTCAAAAATTGCCAAAGTTTTTAATAGTGGGAAATGTGTAGAAAGATAAGTCTTCACAGAACCAGTTACAAATTTATTAAAAAAATCTTTATTTTAATTAGATTCTAGGCAACACTAAAATTTCAGTTCAATCCTTGACAAAAGCATCGGAGATAAATGTTCAAGTGCTCAAAATACCAAAAGTATGAAAAACATTTCACATAAATCTATGTTAAATAATTATCATAATTAATTTCTGCAAAATGAAATGCTCCGAATAACCACAAGAGATGTAAAAAATAAATGATAATTACTTGGCAATTAATTATTTTCGGAATGAGCAGTTATTTTGTTTTATTCGTGACTCAGTAAAGGAAGCATAAATCAGGCTTATCTGTTGTCTGTCAAAAGTAACAGTTTTAAGTTTCCTTTTCTGAAATAAAGTTCGAATTAAAAGGGATATTCAAGACCATATTTTTTTAAAAGGAATTGCAAAATCATCAGATTTCTTTTATGATATCAATGGAAATTTTAAAGCGAAATTAATCACCAGAAATTTCTTAGTACGATTAAAATATTTTTAGCCGTTAATAAAGTGAATGTTATTTAAATTTTACATCAAATTTCAATATAAAAAATTTTTACTGCTTTAATACTTTACTGAATTTGCATATGTTAGTTTAACATATCAAAGTTATCAAATAGTTCAATATTTTTAACACAATTAACTTTCAAAATATGAATAACGTTTGATTGAAGCATAATGAATTGACTTTACATTTCCTTCACCTTAAAAGCATTTTCACAAATTCTTGCATTTCGTTACAGTTCAGCTCGATGCTATTTTCGATTAGCATATCTTTTGAATTTCTGCTAAGGTTTACATCTTCAGTAATCTTTAAAGAATTATTTCTTCATTTCTTTTAAAACGTTTTGTCGCATTCTTTGCAAATCTGAGGTGTCTTTTATTTCACAACTGTGAATATTTGTAGAAGTGTAATTGTAAGGTGAAACCAGTTAAGAAAAAAGAGGCATCTTAATTTAAACTAAGGCAAGCCTGAACAAATCACAGAAGCTCTTTTATATTGATATCGGCATTTTATGTTTTAAACACAACTGAAAGGGTACTAAATTCCATCTAACCATGAGCCATCTTGCTACGACATGCTTACTAACGATGCTAATATTTTTACCACTTTATTGAACTTTAACACACTCTCTAAACACACGATGAGTGTATCACCAGTTGTTGTTGCTGTTGTTGTTATGGGTTATCTTAATTGTCTGGCACGCATGTTGTTGTCTTAGGCTTCAGGTATCTTAATAATTACAATACGATTCAACCTAACTCTGTCCCAGTTTTAATGCAGAATTTCTAGGGCAATGATTCTCCCCCTCTTTTCCTTTCACCAACCTATCGACAAGACTTTCGACTCCACAATATTTTAAGTGCCCCAAAAAAGACGTTTTACACTTACAAACATCATGTCTTTTCCGGGATTCAGATCCGGCCCCACGGTTACAGTAGCCAGTTCACTTAGCACCATGATAATGGTCATACAAATACAGAGTGACCAACAGCAGACTCAATAACGGTTTTGAAATAAAAAAAAACTCCTACACTACTTATTCTTACGGTATTGATCAGAATAGGAATCAATAAAGACAAAAAACTATTTTTATGTTAAAAAATAAAAGAAGAATAAAATACTTCCATGAATGTATTTTTAAAGAGAATAACTGCTTCACATTTACATATATTTATTGGTTTTTCGGTCATTAAGGCTAAATTCATATATCATCATTGTGGTGCAATGCGACAAATTAAGACAGATATTTAAATTGAAATGAAATCAAATCATCTCATGGACACCTGTCAAGGATATTGGCCACCAATGTCAGTTAATGACAGATAAGATCACTATGATCTATAGGTTGCAGCTCCTTGGAGACAATTTTTGAAGTTTGAAATTTCTGACAGTGTGGAACAGTGCAGTAAATTCAAATTTAAATTAAATCTAAGTATAATGAACCCAATCAAGCAAAGCGAGGCCAACAGCGTGAGGCGCTACAGTAAATTTAGATAAGTTAAAATTAGATGAAAATACATTTTTTTTCGGGAAGACTTTGCTCATTAGTGGTTTGTGACTGAAGATCATTAATCAATGGCCTTAACATTGACAATCACTGCGAATCCAGCAACCAATGGATCATAAGTATGGAGAATTATGATAAATTTATGTAAATTTTTAAATGAAAATAAAAATGAAGAGCATCAGTGCCCTTCAAGAGAGTTGCTCATTAGTGACCTATAGGCTGATAGTTACTTGCTCGTCGACCCTCAGTTAAAATTTCAACAAATTTTAAAAACAAGCTAAAGAACACCAGAATCCATTACAGCTGTTGGTCACTAATAACTTATTGATAGATCACTGGTTGACTTAAGCGTTGATCACCACTGACTTTGTTTAATAGCGGTCACTTGTATGAGGCAACGGAAGAAATTTGGATAAAACATTAAAATTAAATTACATTAAAGAACACCATTTATCTTAACGGGACGGCACTGCTGACTTGAAAAACCATAGTCGCCAGTTAAGGTTAATGCCATTTTCACTGATGACCTATGCGTTATCTGGCATTATTGTAGGAGAGATCCGTGCTATTGCCCTCAAACCAGTGGGTAATAACTACTTAGAGGTCTAACTTAATACAACGTAATATTTCAAATAGTTTAGGAAGATTACAATAAATTCATTTCTAATGTCAAAATTAATAGATATAAGCAAACAAAATTAAAAGCAAATGATTCTATAGCACATACGTGACGTTTGACTTTAGAGACATTATTTATTACATTAATTTGCCATTATTTACAAAAATAATCGCTTTCATATATTTTAAAATCAAGTGAATTTAACTTACATCAAATAGATACACTAATTGAAAAATAAAATAACTATTTAAATTATCCAGACATGCGTTTATTGGTTTTAAATTTCTCAGTTTCGTAACCAATAAAAAATTGACTAAATCTGAAAGATAAATCAAAGGTCTTGTGTTATTTTACATGTATGAAAACAATGCATCTCTTTCAATGTATTTTATATATACATCTATTTCTCTCTCTCTCTCTCTATATATATATATACATATATTTTACATATATAATTAAAAAAGTAAACGATTTAGAACCAAATTTACAAATACCGAAAAGAAGTGAAATTCAATACCATTAAATTTCAAAATACCCTATAAATATGTAAAATAAGAATTAAAGAAATGTGTTTGAAAAGCTTGGTCTAATTTCCAACAACCCTATTTAGCCGACATTTTTACTTCCATTACTATCCAAGTGGTCAGATGCCGATAGGTATGTTTGTACTATTTTTAACTTTTTACTGGTCGTTTTTAACTTTAATTTGGCCTTTTATTTAAATTTAGGTTGCTCTAGGCAGTCTTAATTTGAGTATTTTAAACTTATTAATTGAAACTTCCTTTTCGAAGCTTCTTTTGATGAAAATTCACTTGTTCTCGGCAGTTTTGGGTTATGAAAATTTCAGGGAATTGATAAGTCTATGTTTAATTAAATACTTCGTTAGTTCTCAGAAGCTTTCTAAATGAAACTCGTTTGTTCTCGATAATTTCTGCTTTCAGTTATTTTTAATAAAATCTTCGCTGCTCTCGACAGCTTCTTCAAAATATTTTCAAGCGTTTTTGTTAAAATTTCGTGCGTTCTTTGCAGCTTTATATATGACTATTTTCTAGTTATTTTCATTTACATATATGTTTCATATATTCTGATGCATGCTCTGAAATGGAAGATTCTAGATATACTAATTACAAGTTAATTTATTCCTTTTTTTTATTTTTAAATTTTGAATGCGGCGACAGGAAAATATCCAATAAATGCAATACATTTTGACATGTCCCAAGAAAATCTTAAAATTTCTCATTTTACTTGACTTCATTACATACGAAATAATTGTAATATAAATACAAATAAAGGAACTGCATATTGTATGTATGCATTGTTCACTTAAAAAAGAAACCTGGTTGAGATCGGCCACCTTAAACGTCTAAAACTAAATTTAAATTTTAAGAGATATTTCAATTCTGTTGGACCGATTTTCAGCAATTGTTGGACAGCAAACGATGCTAGACACTCGCTACTTAAAAGTCATCAAGGAAAAGAATTTCAGTTGGAAGAAAAACGTTCAAATATTGGTGCATTAAATACAGAAGATACTCCTTTGAAAAGGATGAGGGAAAAAATTTGATTCAGTTACTGCGAAAGTTAAGGAAATTCAATTCATCCTTTTTAACAGCCTAGTAAACATTTGCTCTTTCACAGACTTTATACTTTCATAAGCATTAAGGTTTTATTAAAATTTATAAATTAAGCTTAGATTAGTTTTCTTAATTTGATAAATAACATTTATTAATTTAATACAAAAGTGTCATTACAAAATGTGAAAATCGTATTTGTAGAATATCATTAAAACTTTTTTTACGTAAAAGTATATGAGAAAGAGATCTACAGTCAACATATAACAATTTAGAAAACCAATAATTCATATTAATGGACGTAAATAGTAATTTTGTACTTTTATTCTTTTGAAAGTTTCAAAATATTAAATCGAAGTTACCGCCATGCAGTTTAAAATACAACAGCCATAGTATACGCAACTATCGAATCGTGGTTTAATCGTATAACTGCAGTTTTAAATACCTATCTAAACTAAAAAGTAATAAATGGAATATTCAGTTTGGTAATTAAGTTTCGCTTTTCTTTTCATAAATACACATTTTTGTAATGCCGAAGATTTTCCCTTGAAAAGGCACATGCATGTGTAAATTTATGATCTGCTGTATCAAATATTTATTTCTTCGTAATAAAATGCACAAAGAAGAATTTGACTCTGAAATATCTCACACAAAGTCCTTATAATTTGTATCGTAGTAAATTTTCGTTTACAGCTTCACTTACTTTGAATTACAAGACTCCCAGGAGAATTTCTTATTCTTTTTAAGAGTCACGGAAAAGGGATACTTAAGCACGAACTTCCCATTCAATAAATTTCTGGACCTTTCAAGAGAGGACAGACCTAAGAATTTAGAATAAGCTCCGAAGTCTATTCAAACTGAAATAAAATTAAATAGCTTTTAGCCCATTCTGTATCTCTGTTGCAATAATTTGTTCCATTAATTTTCTATACCCTAAACTAGACTCAAATGACATTCCGTTTCTATGTTATACATTCTAAAAATTATTAAACTGAAGAAAAAAATAATAATTAAATAAATTTTTGTAACTTAGAAATTCCGGTTTCATATACAAAATCGATATTGATTCATAATTTATTCTTTCTTTCCAACTGAAAGATACACCAGCTGTTTCCAAAATTTATTTGACAAACTCATATTTTTTTAGAATCTTGATCATTTTTGCATATACTTTTCTTGGTGCATTTCTGAAAAGACATTCCTTACTGTTTATGCTTTCTGGCATGGGTAATGAGCCTAAAGAAGTGCAGCAATTACTACTAGGCATTAGTTACTAATTCTTTGCGAGTTAACTTCTTATGTAATTTAAATTTTGGCGTATCCTTACATTTGTTAATAACTTAGGATTTGGGTTTCGTGGTACCTTTTACAAGATAAAATACGAAATATTATTTTGCGTACGATGTTTTAATGAAGCGGAGCTATCTAGGAAATTATTTCTTAAATATCTTCTTCGATGCTGCGTAAATTCAACATTATGAATTTTTGGTGCTATAAATTAAATTTATTTTACTAATGAATAAAAAAGTGTTTCCAGTTGTCAAATTAAAAATACCTCAAGTTTATTACATAGGCGAGAAATTTTAGTATTTAAAAAAAACTGCTGTAACTTTAATTGTGTATATATATGTTACTGTGAAACACCAAAATTGGAGAATGTCGACTTTCACCGGATAATGTCAACATTCACCAGATACGTCGGTGAAAGATCGAATATAACATTGCATTCTTGTACATTCGGACCCTCACCGCTGTATGTCGACAATCACAGATATGCTCTGGTGTAGGTCGAAAAGAGAGGCGACTGGCTGTTTCCCATAAATGCAGTTGTAAAAGCAAGGGCCTCTTGTGCAATTCAAAGTCTCATAATAGTTTAAGTTGTTGCAATTAATCAGATTTGAATCACATAATTTAGTAAGTTTATAACTTCTATTATTTTCCTTTCTCATTTTTGAATGTGTGTGTTTTAAGTACTTGTGTGTTTTTTCGCGACTGAATTATTACGGAGAAGAAAATATAATATTCTCATGTATTCAACATTCACCATTAGTACATGGTGAATGTCGACATTCACTGGTGTAAGTCAGAAATAAGAGTATTTGGAAAATATTTCGGACATACACCAAGCGACTATGTGAATGTTGACATTCACCGGTGAAAGTTGACATTCTCCAGATTTCGGTGTTTCACCGTAACATATATACTGATTTATACTTCGTTGTACAGCACTGATTTATACTTTCTTGTACAAAGTAAAGGAAGCATGGTAGATGCGGAAAATTTCGGATATCGTATTTCAATGAAAATATCCATTTTGACCGCACTCGAATTCATTTGAACGACGCTTTCGCGTGAAATCTGTACGTACAGACAGAATAAAAGACTCTTTCTCCCAAACTGGATTGTAAAATGTATTTAAAATGGATTCAGAAAGATTTTATTCTTGATGTGAGTAGGCACGTACCTATTTATCTTGCATAATTCTAAAACGCATAGCCTTAGAAAGCTGAAATTTCGTATATGAGATTGGTATAACATGTAGTTGTGCATCTCTCTTTTTGATTGTAATTGGCTGCATCAAAAGTATATTTTAAACCCACTCTGTTACCCGGATTCGTGAGCTCAGCTTTTTTATTCTTATAAATTGAGCATTTGTTTTGCTTTAAAAGGGATTGAACTGCGC
Organism: Stegodyphus mimosarum; assembly: GCA_000611955.2. Classification (NCBI taxonomy): domain Eukaryota; kingdom Metazoa; phylum Arthropoda; class Arachnida; order Araneae; family Eresidae; genus Stegodyphus; species Stegodyphus mimosarum. The sequence goes on from KK120439.1 coordinate 579,389, forward strand.
TGTTCGTATGTTCCAGTTAAGGTTTTTATGCCTTTAATTAATCTGTATGCAACAGCTGTAGAATTATCAACAATTTAAAAGTGGCCCAGCTAAGCCTAACTACCTGTCATTTGTTTACATTTGAAGCTCTTAGTAGAATAGTGAATTAAGACAGTTTCTGCTGCAGCTTCAGTGTTTTTTGCCGAATGAGACAAAAGTAAACTTCCAGTTTTATGCATCGAAAAAAAAACTGTCTTCCTAACCGTTGGACGAATTGCTTCTTTTGCGTTGAAGCTCTAATTTTCATTCTTAAAAATGTTTTTAACTGTATTTAGTGTTTTATGTTTTTCTGTATTTTGCATTTTTTGATGGTTTTTTGAATTTTTATGCATTTTACCTTTTCGAGAAGTGAGAACTGAAATAATTAAATGAGAAATATATCCCTAATGTAATTCAAAGAAATAAGTTCATGAAATGTAGAAAAAAATTAATTTTAAATGAAATGTAGTAAAAAATGTGTATAATTTAATAGACCGTACAAAAAACTTATGTGATGTCCATATAGATTTTTTTTACATACTAAATTATCACCAATGAAAAAGATGTACAGATTCTTGCATAATTCAATGAGATGGCTGCTCTTTAATTTGTTAGACTTTAATAAAGAACTAGTAATAAATAGGGTTATTTTAACTGCAAGTTTCTACTGAAAACATATGTTAAAATTATATGATTTAAACAACTTCTGCTTGCTGAAGAAAAGTCGATTGGCGAAAGCAGCTTCTGAAAAACTGAATTCTATTCATTTAAAAATTTCGTACTTTAACATTTCTACAAATGGTAGTTTGAAAGTATCTAAATAAATATTTTCTGATTTTTAGAAATTTGAAGTTGAAATCAATAAATGTAGCTCTCTTCTTAAATTTTAGCATAACAGTCCTCAAACATTTATGAAATATATTTAGTGTCTGAAATACCAGAAGATATTTACAGCTCAATTCGCAAACGTATTAGAAAGTATCAAATGACAATGCTACATAAAACGTATATCTAAACCCCAGATATAAATAATTATCATCATCTTTTACACAACTATAACAGAACTATGTGAAAAAATAGGAAATAGATTTTCTTTCTTAACTGATGTGAGCCGAAAATATTGCTTCATTACCTAATTGGAAGGTGTTCTCAGTGTTGTCAAAAGATGATTTGCTTTACCGAGATAACGGGAAGTCTAATTTATTCATTGAGCTTCAGCAGTTTTACTTATGCTTTTAAAATAGAAATTACATAATCAACATACAGTAGTGTTGAAATTTTATAAAACAATCACAGAAGACAATGCTGGGTATGTCTATCCCAAATGCAGATGTTTGCTTGCAAATAGTTTTAATATTAAGAATTACTAATGCTTAGCGTTCGTTTTGTTGGTTGCAGTATATGGAAATTATCAACAGAATGCCCAGAGATATTTCTAAAGAAACATAGAAATAGACATGCACTATATTAGATCAGTTTTTAGAATCTTAAAACAGATTTTGGAATTTTAAGGTTAAGGAGAAAACCTTTCGAAAATAAATAAAAAAGAAATTTACAAATGTATACTTTGAATTTCTCTTTAACTGTAAGTTTTATTCATATCAAATAACAAAATTTTATTTCATCGTTATATAAGCATACAAAATCATTTTCAAATGCTTAGGATTTCTAAAGCTACTTTCATACGGCTGTGTACTCTCATCCTTCGTAAATACAAAATAGCCAAATTTTTTTTCGTTCTTTACATTTCTTTAAAACTAGTGTTCCAATATTAAAATAATTTAATTTGAAATGACTCCTCATATGTCTCTATTTTCGTACAACCTTACGTATCCTGCAAAAAAGGCGTAACATTTAGTCTTCAGTAGCAAAAAATACGTTTTTTTTCCAAATTAGGTATTAAATAATTGTTTGTTCTTCAGAATCTATTTTTATTTTCGCTGTTTGTTTGAAAACTAGCAGTGTAAAGAAACATAACTGATTATGAATAAACTCTGGTTATACACTGCATGAAATACAATCAATCATTATGAAATCAAGTCATGGAGTCATGTTTATGCTAAATATCTTTTGCTCTCGACTCAGTATTCCCGCAGTGAAAAACAAGAAATTCTGAACACAACCAACTGCCACCCTTCAGCCACCTTAAAACACTTGAAAATAAAAACGAATACGGAAACTATGAAAATATTTCAGGAAATTTCAATTGTATGAGAATAAAGTTTTTTTATTTCTTTTTTATGGTACTTAAAAGCTGTGAGATCTAGTGTGTTTTGCAATTATGAAATGGTAAATAGATCTACATGTATATTAGCCTTGCGCCTTCTGGCACAGGAGTCAATATGAACACAGCAGAGAAAAGGTGTAAAAGATACGTTTATTTATCCAAACTGTAAAACAGAATGCACGGACTCACGTGCTTACACAAACACCGACCACTTGTGGTGAGAACTTAAGCGATAATGGAATTGTTATGTATTACTGATTTCAGTTGTGATTTAAGTTGTTTTAAAGGTAATGATTTAACTT
>KK120440.1:6646-18409 GCA_000611955.2 Stegodyphus mimosarum
ATCATCACAGTCACTGAAACGTTCCAGAATGCAATTCATGCCCTTTTGCATTTAGAAAATATTTGCGATATCAAATATGTAAAATCGAATTATACTCTTAGACAGAAAAAACGACGCACCACGACGCATCGAGAAGATATAAAGCAAATTGCACACAAATTAATATGTATACAGGTTTCGACTGAAAATACAAAATTTTGCGTTTTGGCTGCCAATGAATGAACGATTGTCGCTACAGCGCATCTGATCTGCGCAACTGGCAGACTGTTTAAGAGGAGAAATTACGATTTCAGGTCATAAATTCTTCACGAATTTCATTCCGTGTACTCTGGCAGACAGTAACTATGCCTCGCATACAGGTGCGCGAACGATATACGCAGATCTCAGAATTTGAGAGAGGTCGTGTAGTTGGGCTTAAAGAAGCCGGTTGGTGTTATCGGAGAACAGCTCGACATTTAAGCAGGAGCGATGCCACTATTAGACGATGTTGGCAGGAATGGGTGAACCATTTCCGCACACAGCGTCAAGAAGGAAGCGGTAGGCCTAGAGAAACGACAGAACGTGAAGACCGAGCAATCGTCAAAGGGCACTCATAGCCCCAGATGCATCATTACCATATTGTACATGCAACTGGTGCTTCAGTGACCGCAAGGACCACTCATAGACGGCTCACAGAAAGAGGGCTGAGGTCAAGGCGCCCCTTGCGCCGACTACCATTGACCTCTGTACAACGTCCAGCCCGTTTGCAGTGGTGTCGGGCTCATTCGCATTGGAATGTCACTGACTGGAGTAGAATAGTCTTCAGTGATTGTCCCGCTTTGAACTGAACCCCAACGACCAGCGAAGGCGAGTCTGGAGACGCCCTGGACAGCGGTGTGATACCAACCTAACTGTCTTCCGGCCGACAACCACGAGTGATAGTCTGGGGTACCATTTCATTTCATAGTAGGACTCCTTTGGTTGCCATCCGTCACAACCTTACAGCACAGCGGTACATCGACGAAGTTCTAAGGACTATTGTGTTGCCCTTCTTTTCACGCCACCCTGGGCTTACATTTCATCAAGGTAATGCCCGCCCCCACACTGCACATGTTGCTACTGCTTGCCTTAGTGCTTGCCGAACATTACCTTGGCCAGCAAGGTCGCCGGATCTCTCTCCAATTGAGCACGTTTGGAGCATTATGGGCAGGGCCCTCCAACCAGCTCGGGATGTTGACGATATAATGCGCCAGTTGGACAGAATTTGGCACGATATCCCTCAGGAGGACATCCGCAACCTCTATCAATCGATGCCAAGCCGAATAACTGCTTGCATAATTGCCAGAGGTGGACAAACGCTTTACTGACTTTTCCACTTTGTAAAGCTCTATCACTTCAATAAATCAACCAATTTGTCTCAAACTGTAATCATTTGTTTTTCTGTACCTGTACATCACTTCTACCGATTTTCGTCCCATTCGAAAAACTCCTTCTTGGTGCGTAGTTTTTTTAGTCTAAGAGTGTAGATTAACATGTTTTCATGATTTACACGTCTGTGATTTATGAATAATCATGATGGATTAGAGCTCTTAAAGTTCTGAAGACGTAACAAAATCTACAACTTTAGAAGATAGAATGAATGAAGAGATAAAGATGACACGTTGTTTAAAATATACATTTTGATGTTAATTTCCAGAAAAATGGCAACAACATAATAAATTTCCTGAGAATTAATAGTTTTTACTCTTGGAATGTTTTTTTTGGGGGGGGGGGTAAGTAAAATTTATTATGACAGAAGAAGAGGTTTTTCCAGTAACCTTTGAAGAAATAATCCTTTCTTTTACTATCTCTTGTGTTAGAATGTAAAGACAGGAATAAGTAATAGTTGCTAAGCATGTTGTTTCAAATTAAAATTATTTCTGTCTAGGAAAACATTTATTAAAATTTTTTTATTATCTTGAAATAGTCAGAAATGCACTAAAGTATGATTTCCTATTTAATGCATTTTCAGTTTTGTTTCTAATTTTCTATGTTTAATTTCCCTTTTATGCATCTGAATGCTATTTTATTATTTGCTGATATAATTCTCTGAGTCATGCGGTGCCTCGCAGATTATGCAGATACATTACAATATATCTGTAAGGTTTATATTTATTATTTGCTGATACAATTCTATGAGTCATGCGGTGCCTCGCAGATTATGCAGATACATTGCAATATATCTGTAAGGTTTATATTTATTATTTGCTGATAAAATTCTCTGAGTCATGCGGTGCCTCACAGATTACGCAGATACATTACAATATATCTGTAAGATTTATATTTATTATTTGCTGATATAATTCTATGAGTCATGCGGTGCCATGCAGATACATTACAATATATCTGTAATATTTTTTTATTTTTCACAGTGATTATAATCTAGTTTAAATCCTCTTGCGTATTTTTTCTGAATCTGCTGCAAGGGACTATTCAACTTTGATACTATAGTTTTTCGTTTCTTCGTCATGAGTCTGATCACAATGGATATTTTATCATATTTGTTTTACTTATCTTTAGTAGAAGCTTAGCAACAACAAAAAACATTTTCTTCAAATTTGCAGTAACTGTATCTTTTCTTTGTATTGTTTAGCAAACTTAACGATCTAAAAAATGAAGTTTTGCATCAGTACATCACATTACAGGTATTTCTATAAAATGATTATTTAACATCACATATAATAACTTCGGAGTTGTACTGCAAGGGTAACTGCAAGATTAATTAAAGTGAAATACCTTCTGCAATCAAATATAACTCCGTTTTCGTACATTGTGAATTATATAGGCAAAATATTTTTTCCTCAAAAGCGTATGAGGTAAATATGATAATCTTCTGATATATGAAGCATACAGTTAATAAAATATATTTTATAACACTAATCAACGTATTATATTAATAAATAACTGTTCTTCCTTGCTTGCCATAACAACGCGCCATTAATGCTAATATTTTTATCATAATTATGAGCTGTAGTTAACTTAATAATTAAAAATTTTCATATACTAAAAGAGTTCAGTTACGTCTTCGATCTTGAGAATTAATTTACCTCTGAAACCATCTGCAACATGCATTAATTGTCTAATGCCATCTTTAACATGTTATCTAGTAGTATCAACTGCTGATAGCCGAAATAGGCATATAAGCTTGTATATTTAGTTCAACTAACAGATATATTGCTACTACTCAAGTAATACAATGTAAAGTTGCTTGATCCAGACTTTCCAGTTTATCCTTTGACTGAAATGAGAATTACGCTTACTCCTCCTAGCTCCATGTATTATATTCGAAACCTAGAGAAATTTTGGTTTATATTAAGTAAAACGAAATTTTGAACGTCACGTATATACACGTTATGTTTATATTTATTATGAAAACTCTTATAGAATAAAGTTGAAACAAAAAACATATATATATATATATATGTTTTTTGTTTCAACTTTATTGTTGTTTTTTGTTTCAACTTTATTGTTATTTATATGTACAGATATATATATATATATCTGTACATTCGTGTGAAAAATTAAGAGAGTTTTCACATTATTTCGAACTTCTGAAACACTAATGGGCAGATTTTAAGTAAACTTGGTATAAATATGTATTTAGAAACCTAAAAGCTTTCAGATTTTACATTACGGCCAGAAGAGGCGTTTTTTAACGTTTTGTGTGTTACCTTTATGTATTAAATATCATGTTCCTCGCACTTAAACCATTAAAATTCAGTTCAAGAGCAATATAGCAAAATAATTTTAAAATGTCCATATCTTTAGAATTTCCGATACACAGTCTCGAACGCTGGAGATAAAAATGTTTTCTTTTCCGTACAGTGTTGCCATTGCTCACTTTGAAATCGTTGAGTTTGTTAATAAAAAATTCTTTAAAGTTTTACAAAATATGAAACTGATGATAAAACAAATTCCAAATTCCAAATTAGGATTTCCAGATGCCCGTATTCGGGTCGAAACGTACGTTATTCAAATTTTGATGGCTGTAGGTACCGTCGTTTTGTCACAGTGCGAGAAACATATATAAATTTATACAGATTCTTCATTATTTAATTTCTTTAAATATAATGCAGAGTTCTGATATTTGGTGGCAACAATTTGAAAAGTGGACCGACACTATAGTGAACCCCTTTGGACTAATAACAGAGAGAGAAAAAGTCATTTTATTATTTATTCGATTCAAAAGTAATTTTAAGTACGCATGATTATCAATAAACTGCATAGTGCAGCAATGTCCCAAATACGCGTTGTGATATCGAACTGAAAATGAGTTTAATATGGAGTATGGACCCCTCTCACAGCTAGACAGATCGCGCAGCGTGACGGCATACTGGACAGGAGGCAGTTGAGAAGTCTCTGTTACAGTCAATCTCACTCCAACAACAATGCAGTCTCCAACTCCGAAATGGTCCATGGCAGGAGATGGCGAAATAAAATTACCCTCCTAAGAGTATCCTAGACTTGCTCTATAGGGTTAAGGTCAGGAGATTTGACTGATCAATCCATGAGGAAAATATTCTCCTTTTCAAGGTAATCGTCGTGGACGAGCGTTTGCGTTCATGAACTATCTTCTAGCGTACAGCGCTACTTCGTGAAGTCTTCAAAGAACTGTAAACCATGAAACTCGGGTTCCAGTAGCAGCATACAGTCGACGTGAGAGTTGTGAGGCTGTAGTAGTCTGTCATCGTGTTGAAAGTACTAAATAACGGTCCTCGTTCTTCCTTGTGAATCATGGTCGACCTTGTCCAAATCTTCTAGATATGGACCGAGTGTCTTGAAACTGTTTCTCACAAATTGCCGACGACACTGGGTGCTACATTGAGTTCTGTAGCCAAAAGTGCTTATGATTGGCTGCCTCCAGATTATTGATACTTCTTCATCTCATTCCGTCATCCATTCGTTCGTAGCTACTCATTTTACCTGACACCTTATAAAATTTACCTAGTTCTTGCGAGAAACACGGAGAATGTCTTGAAAGAGTACGAGCATACAAATCGTCGAAAAAAGTCCCTCTTTGATCTTACATCTCTTCCACAGTCACAACTCCGCTGATACGCGCCTGTCGTTACATTTCTTACTCTCAATATTTATATAATTCTTCGGCGACATATTTAGTGCCTTGATTCGATACCTTTCGTAAAAGTAGATATAATTCAAAAATTCTCTTATTTCTGCAAACGGAGTTTATTTCTATTTTACAGTTACTTTTAAAAGTAAATATGAGAAACTAAGGAATTTTGCTTCTTAATTTAAAATGAGTAGTTATTAATTACTTCTTGTAGGGATAAAACTGGTGAGCTTTTATTTACTTTGAAATTTATCTAAAATGACTTTCTATTGAATATTTATCTGTTCAGGGCATGCGTACTTTTATGAAAGTCTAATATACTGTTTAGGGTAAAGATTTATATCAATTTGAAATGTAGCAAAATTCGCACAGAGACTTGGTTACTAATGAAAAAGTTCCATAAATATTAGTAGAATATATTTTAGGATTTAAAGTGAAAATGATTAGTAATCCTGACACATTTGTGATGATTTTGTTGCTGTTATCGTGACTTATGTCATTTGCTTGACAGTAGCATCAGAACAAGCCCTCAAACTTCGTCGTGGCAAGGCGTACAAGAATACGCTTGTCGTTTGCAAGAGCCTTGAGCATCATACAGGTGACAGTACGACCTCGCTTATTTCCGCCGCACATTTTGATGGACAGCCCCCCTTGAGGGGACGGGTTCGATGGTCTCCTACCATAACCTCTCAAGAAGTCTTTCAGCTCGCCGCATAATTAGAGTGCCCCTTATGCCACGCAGACAAACATCCATGCTTTCTCCAGGATTCGAAACCGGGGCCATCGTTATGGCAGTCAGATTCACTGACCACTATCCCGGCTGGGCAGCTTTTGTAATAATGTTATGGCATTTTACATTTTCAGCGTAATTTCGTATGGAATAGCTATACGAAGGTTTAAAAATTATAAATTAGAAGGAAAAGATTATACGATTATATAAAAAAATTATGTATATATATGTGTGTGTATACCATTGTGCGTATTTGTACCATGTTCCTAGTGGAGTAGGTTTAATCCCAATGTTTGTGGTTTAAGTAAAAAAGGTATTTTCATAAACTTTTTTTTAAACTCTCGGAGATTATATTTAAGAACTACATTAGAATAGCATTTTTTTCTGTTATTTTACTATATTTCATGAAGGTGCAGGATTTTTGTCATAGAATGTTTTTTTTAGTAAATTCTTAGTTTCCAAGATTTCTATTTTTTTTCATGTATAACACACGCTAAGTAAACAGAAAACTAAAACTGCTTTCTGTCGCTGCAATTTTTGAATCTAAAGCACGTACACATTTCGAAAAGTTCCGATCCAGCATAATCATGATCATTAGTTACTTACTTAATTGGAAATGGTAAGAATAATTTATAACAATTTCTCTCTATATAAGTATTTATCTTCCGGTTACAATTATTAACAAATAAAAAATAACTGTTTTTTTTCCAATCGCTGATTTTATGGTTTGCGAATCGGAAATTCAATGACTTCTGTTCGCTTGAGCCATATTATTTTCTAACATTTAAATGCTCCTGTGATGGGCGTGGGTTGATCAACTCGATTGGCCACTACTAATTTAAAGCTTTTTTTTTATTTTGAAGCTAACTAGACTGTTAAAATGTCAACATATAACCACCCAATAAAACACCGTGAATCATTTGCACTGCCCCTTCTTTCGCACTGGAACGCAACACGGACCCGCACCTGCAGATTACGCTTAACATAACGCAAAATTAAAATACAGAACCATAAAAAAAATCTCATTTCCTTTCCACGACAGACAAGCGGCACGGATTACCCATGCTAGACACTGGAATCAACAAGCAGTGGTCGTGGTGCAAATCGGAACGCACGCAACATGCCTATGAAAATGCAGTCTAGGGGATTCAGTGCAAAAGGGGAGAGGCGACCAGCAGGAAGAAGGACATTCAGGACATACTCTCCCTGTCGTGCTTTGACTAGGAAGAAGCACCCCTTTCTCGTGACAACTGAGGTTATTATTGTTATTATATTTTTGTCCCTTTTTTAGGTTTGAGTGGGAGGGGGGCGTCGAAACGTCGGTCCAATTATAGGGTCGTGTCGGTCATGATTACAGTGGGATTCCATCGCTTGCGTAGAATAAATGACTTTGGAAGCTCATTACATGCATTATTCCTTAGGTTCTCATACAATTCACGATCGCTTTTCTAGCTTTGGCATTCCCATGAAATATAACCGAGAAGAGAAGTAATGATGTTTTGCTTTTTTAGTAAGATTCGTTTACAAAAAGTAGTTCATGAGATTATCAGCTCATTAAAGTGCGTAATTTTCTGTTTATTCGTCAAATGATTGTGATTTCAATTAAAATTATTGATTTTTACGTTCCTTGATTTCCCTTGATAAAACGTTGAAGGATATATTAAAACTTCAGGACAATATCATCTTGTGGCACTAATTTAAAGCATTAAATTCCTTATTTTTGTAATGAAAAATAATAGATGAAGTTTAATAATAATGAATATGGAAAAATATGGAGGCAGAAGTTCAGATAGCTGTTGAAATTTTTCAACTGAAATATGTATGCTTTGAAGTAAGAAACAAAATTCGGAATAGGTTAAGAAATATAGTGAAAGTTTTCATATATATTGAGTGGATTCAGATTATTCAGTTATACGCCAATTCTTTATCGTGAAATATTAATATCATTATTCTGTAATGGATCAAAACTGACTCGATTGTAATTAATGCTGAAACTACATAAGAAATAAAGAAACTCTTTTGGTTATGACTATAGTGTTATTTGTTATTCTGCCTTTAGACATAGTGTAACTCTGTTAAGATTCTGTAAAATCATATGACGATGTAGCGTTATTGGTTTCAAGATTAATGTGTATTATTTTAGTATTCCTAAAAGAATACATTTAAAGTTTAAGAACTTTAAAAATATTTCATTTCAGTGTTGGCTAAAAGTCTTCATTTCTAGGAAAATACGCATATTTCTTGAAATTTCACACATTATTAAATTTCATTTGATATGGTTTCTTTAACTGACTCTCTAGAACCTTATCTCATTCAATTTAATTTTCGCAGCTGTGATTCGCAGTGTGATTAACCATCTCTGTGGTGACTAAGTAACTACTCAAAAGGGGAGAATAATTTATTTTAGAATTTAAAGAAGACTCTAACAACTCAAAGTTATAAGTCCCTCTTCACCTCTATTCGATGAGTTACCCGATAGTAAACTCAAATATTAATATAGAATATATCTGAAAAACGTTTAAGCTTTTGGAGCTTTTCTCATTAGCTTGATATTATTGTCTAATTAAATATTAATCAAAAGACAATTTTACGGCAGGCAGTTAAGATATTTCTGTTATACCTACAATCTAGCCTACCCCACTATCGCAGAATTTTACTCACCGCCTATGAATAATGAACACCAGTTGTCAGCGCCAGTAATAAATAGTGCATATTCATATTTTTATAGTCATACTCTAGTACGTATTCATGCTTTATATATTTATGTTTACTAAATTTGCCTTCCGTTTAACGCTCCGTTTTATTTATGTTTACCAAATTTGCCTTTGCCTTCCGTTCCGTTTTACCGAACCATCATCCTCAGCTGCCAAAGCGCAAATGAACGAGATAAGATATAGTGATTAGATAAGATAAGGTAAGATGCACTTTGGCAGCTGAGGATGATGGTTCCGTAAAACCATCGAAACTAGTCCTGTGAAAATTACTGTTATTATTTCAGATTTCATAAGATTAAATAATACGTTTTTACTGAACATTTTGAAAGAAAATTAAATTCAAAAACGGAAAATGAGTAAAAATTGTTACTGCATATAAGAGCAAACGGCAGAATTATTAATTTATATCTAGTAAAAATAAATATTTAACTATCCTTTTGTTGTTAAAAAAGTGCTGATGTGGACAACCACGTGACGTCTTTTGTACGGGCTATTAAATTGTGCACATTTTTGCTTCACTTCATTTAAATTCATTTTCTTGAATTTCATTAGAGATATATTTCTAACTCAATCAATTCAGTTCTCACTTCGAGGCAAAGCAAAAATACATAAAAAGTCAATCTTCATTAAAAATTGTAAATCCCCAAAAATTTAAAACACAGTTAAAACAGTTAGAAAAACAGTTTTTACAATTAAAATTAGAGTTCCTACCTAAAAACAAGCAATACAGCCAGTGGAAAGGAAAGCAGAATTTTCGGTGCAGAAAACTGAAAGTTAACTATTGGTCGCACTGGATAAAAAGACACTGAAGTTGGTGCATAAACTGATTTAATTCACTGTTCCACTAAGAGTTTCACATGTAAACAAATAGCGGCCTCGTTAGGCTTAGCGGCACTTAAACTTTTAAATTGGTGATAATTCTACAACTAGTGAATGCAGATTAATCAAGGCAAAAAAAACCTAAACAGGAATATAAGAACAACATAATTCAATCACTTTTCAAGCAAAAAACGCACAATTTACTAGCATATAAGAAGTGCAAATAAGAAACAGCGTATAAGAAATTGTCTTCCTTGCGATTTCTCTGCACTGCTAAATGTTTAACCCATTCGCTGCTCAGAATTAATACCAAGACTTTCTGACTATAAATACGACAGCAGTTAGTATGCATTACTTTTCCTTCGTTTATTACTGCTTGAAGGAACCACGTCTCTAGCTTCGCTTTTTTCTGTAATCTTTAAAAAATGAGTGGGTATTTAAAAAAGTTTGGGGAGCAGATTGCTCCGTTATGCAGTACAATGTTTGAACAGCATAATCGTCAAGTAGCAAAGATATATTGTGCTTAATAAAGGGTTTTATGACTAAGCATTCACAACATCTATTACGCTGTCTGTATTCTGCATCAAATCTGTTACCACGTAAACCATAAACATCACCACGACTGTGAATCTGTAAAGCATCTCACATATATCTGTATCTATCTGTCCATCTATCTATCTTTCTCTCTGTCTACCTGTTTCTCTATCTATCAGTCTGTCGATCTATCCATCTGTCTATATGTTCGTCCGTCAATCCATCCGTCCGTCGGTCCATCCATCCATCTATCCATATATATATAAATGTGGGTGTGTGTAAATATTTTAGGATGCGTGAGAATTACCAATTACATTTTTGTTATTGCCGATATGATTTTAGATGTTGAAACCTTAGTAAAAGGATGTACTGATGGACGAACAAATGTTCCTCTAGATTCATCACATAATTTTTACTTCTTGATAAAGCATAATCTAATTCACACATCATTACCATGTGCGCAAGCTGTGCAGCATATTCTATGCAACTGATGATAATGAAATGACCGGGCGTCATGTGACTTTAATGCAGATACGTGGAAAACGTGTATGACTCATTCATTAACTATTCATATTTATTCCAGTAAACATGTTACGAACATAAACAACTTAGTGCAGTACTTGTGCCTATTTCAAAATTATTACATTTTTTGACAGCTTTGCAATAAGAAAAGAGTAGGAGGTAGCCAGTTTAGATACGCCAAAGTGTAGAAAGCAAGTTGAAGATGAAATCATAATTCGGACTGCGTTAGTTTTGGTTCGCAATGCATTTTGATTGGATAATTAATACTGCTGTAAAATTAATATTGCCTGTTTTAGTTCCATTTACATAATATGTAAGAGTCATATCTCTTGGATTAGTCTCGAAGCGATGCAATGCAGAAAAAGATTACTATTTTTAAAATATAGAGAGGAAATTAATTTATGCTTTGAGAGACTATTGCTAATTTAAATTATAATTTACCTTTTACCTTATATATCCCCTCCCCCTTCGAGAAGAAAAGGGCGTAGCGATAGATAAGCTTTTTTAAAGAAAAAGCATTAAAGCAATACCAAATCAAGCGAAATGTAAATCATAAAATTTAACCCTTTCGCGGGCAATGGCTACAAAGTCAAGCCACCTAAATATAATTTTTTCTGTAAGTGCGCTGTGTCTAGCTTCGTTAGCCACCTGCATTGATTGAAGCTGAAATGCACAAAAATCATTACAGATGGCAGCACTGCAAATTTTTTTATCGAATTATGGTCTCTGATGGAATGCTGAAGTTGTGCATGCAGTGCATAAGTACTGTAAATCGAAATTTTATTATTTTAAAAATTATTTCTAATTTATGAAGAACATTCTGACAGTTTTAATGTATATTTTTCTATCATTTAAATAAATTAAACTTATTCGCAAGCAAAAACGATTCATTTTTATTAGGTTTTTGAAAAGTTTTCGAACGTGGATACAGGGTCTGTCCACCGCTCTTTTAGAGCAGTGACAGTGACCTTGAAAACGGCGCACTACCTTTACCTAGAGAAGGTTTATGTTTGAGTGAAACACGTGTATCTGTAGGACGGAGAAATATAAACAAACTTGGTTTATAACATCTGATGAAGTTTCGGGCTTCTTTTCGGGCTTTTATTTCACTCTCAGTATAGTTTATCTGTTTGACTAGATGTTAAAAGTTTTTTTTTAGAGAGACGAAATTTAGAATACTTTCTCTATGTGGATAATTTTGTTTTACTGTTTTCAATTAGTTTTTGCTTTTATAAGATTATAGTACATTTCTTTTACTGTTTTGATCTCAACATAATTATTTAGTTTAGTACAATGTCTAGAAAGGGCCTATCTGTACAAGAGGCTGATCATGCTATTTTTGAAGATTTGCCATC
>KK120440.1:28010-50148 GCA_000611955.2 Stegodyphus mimosarum
AGCAGGTTTTCATATCCATAATATATCCGAATCCGTTTAATTAAATAAATGAATCGATTTTAAAGAAACTTGTAAAAGTGCATCTTTTCAGCCATGGATATGGAGCTGTTTGCACCAAAAAGCTCACAGAAAAGAACAGTTATGACATAAAATAGATTTTCAAAATTTGTTTCATGAATTTTATTTTTATAACCATAAATATAATTCATGCAAAACTGCATAAGGTAATTAACTGAATGTTGCTCTGTTCGGAGTAAGCACATACAAGCAATAAACATGATAACTTATGATAGGTATCAACTAACCGCAAACAAATACATTGAGTTAAAAAAGTAGCGGCATTTGCCTATAATTCATCATATTAGTTAATAAAGGAAATGCTTGACAATTTTAGTTGGACATAACGAACACAGGAGGTAATAAACTCACAAATCTAATAAAACTTTCATTTTAATATGCATTTTGCACAAAATATACAATAAAAACTTAATTTTTGTGTCAAAAAAGTATTTTCAAAGTTGTAACTGCTTTGAAATTTTGTTATGTTGAGGTGACGTGTTTAGACTGATAAGAAGTTAGTCAAAGATGTTGCTAATACTTAGTTAGATGTTGCTAAAACTTTTAGTATATAGACTATACGGAATATTTTATATGAAGGAAGTTATTATGGAAGGGCAGTTAGAAAGACACATTTCAGTGCAGAAATAAAAAGCAGAAAGCGATTACATTTGGAACAGAGATTATATTTACAATTTTGGAACACGGTTATTTTCTCCAACGAATGGAAGTTTAACATTTTCGGAAGTGATGGACCACAACATGTATAGAGAAAGCCAAACACCGCAATGGGAAACATCATTTAACACCGACTGTAAAACATGGCGGAGGGAGCGTCGTAATTTAGGGTAGCAAACGGAGTTGATAACCTGGTACTTTCTTGAAGGTATTATGACATCACGTACGTACATTGACATATTTCTCCATAATTTGAAATTCAGTGCCCAAAAACGTGGCTTAGGAACATTATTCGTGTTTCAATAGGACAATGACACTAAGCATACAGCGAACCTCACCCGTGATTGGTTACTCTTTAACGCTCCAAGCCAGTTAAAGATACCGCCTCAATTGCCTGACATAAATCCAGTTGAACATTTACGCTAAAAATTGAACTTGGAAATCAGTAAACACAAAATTTCGTGTAAAGATGAACATAATCGTATACTCCTGCAAGAATGGCACAACATTCCAATAGTACAACTAAGACTTGTTTTAGTTGTTGTTGTTGACGAGGGTTTTCTCTATAAGAAATAGATTGCAAGCTGTTATAAATGCAAAAGGTATGAATACAAAGCATTAAATTTTGTTCCCAAATTTCGCTGTATGATCTTGCCAATACCTTTTTGACATGCAAATTCACGTTTCTCTTGTATAACTTGTGTAAAAGGCATATTAAAATAAAATTTTCATTAGATATGTGTGTTTGTTACTTTCTGTGTTCATTATATTCAGCTAAAATTGTCAAACATTTCCTCTGTTAGCTAATATGAGCAATTATATGCAATTGTCAATACTTGTTTTACCCTTTGTATCTGATTACAGTATACGTCTGAACGCAAACTCAAAGAAATGAAGTGTCGGCATCACTGCCCAACCATTTAAAGCAGGGATGTCAAACTCATAGGTACACTTGGGCCAAACAAACAAGGTTTAACTTTAGGCGGGCAGCAAAAAAAATCAAAGAAAATCATAGAAACGTAGATTTATTTCGAATAATACAATAAACATATATATATATATATTTATATAGAAAAGAACAAGGAAAATTTAATGTTTACGTCCTGATACTTGACATCTCTTCTCTGCTATTATCTTTCCTATTTCGGGAGAAATTTTGTTTGCAGTGATAACTTTCAACGCTGACCCAAGGTGAGCATCATTAATACGGTTTCTAATAGGAGACTTATTGCCTTTCATGACTGAAAATAACTGCTCGCACCGATAAGTGCTATCAAACATGGAAAAAATTTCATATGCGAATTTTCGAGTATTTTCAAACCTGGCTGGTAAATATTTGTAAAATTCAGGCAAGCCCACTTCAATGAATTTTGCTTTCAAATTTGAGTTGCATTGAATCTCGATCACCTCCATTTGCATATGGCTGGGTACTGAGTCAATACTTATTGAGAAAATCGAAGAAAACAAAAAAAATTTGTCTTCGAGGGAACTAAAATCATTAAACCTCGTTTCAAATTCAGTTGTTAAATTTGCAATTTTTTCTGCGTATTTTTGATACGAACAAGTATCATCTAAACTTGATTTGTTCATGCTGCACGTCGGGAAGTGCGTCAAATCTTCATTTTTAAGTTGTTTTTCCCAAAGAACTAGTTGACATTTGAATGCTTTAATTATGTCAAACATGTTCGTAATGATATGATCTTTTCCTTGTAACGATAAATTTAAATCGGTTAAGTGTTTGGTTATATCAACCAAGAAAGATAAATCTTGTATCCATATTGGATCGTAAAACAAACTTACGTCTTGATTTTTCGTTTTTAAAAACTGACATATTTCTTCTTTCAAATCCCAGAATTGTTTGAGAATCTTGGAGCAAGATAACCAACGTACCTCGGTATAGTAGGACAAACCCGAATATTCACTATCTAACTCACTTAAGAAAGCAGTGAATTGACGCTGATTTAAACCTCGAGATCTTATAAAATTTATAACTTTTTTTATATATGACAAAACATTCTCCATATTTATTACTTTCGTGCATAGAACTTCTTGATGTATAATACAATGCATATGATGAATGTTTGAACCGTGAATTTCACTAAGTTTTTTTCTTAGTAATGCTACGAAGCCCTTGTTTTTCCCGGTCATTGATGGAGCGCCATCTGTAGCTACAGAATTTAATTTTGCCAAAGGTAGATTGTATTTCTGCAGAAGTCCAAAAACACAAGTAAATATATCTTCTCCTGTGGTAGTACCAGGCATCGGTATTAGTTCCAGTAATTCCTCAAAAATGTTAAAATTCTTGTCACAAGAACGAAGAAACACTGCTAATTGAGCTTTGCCACTAATGTCCGTGCTCTCGTCACAGGCAATGGAGAAACTTTCGAAACTAGATGATTTTGCTTTGATCTGATCACTTAAATTCGCGGCTAAATCAGTAACTCTTTCCGCAACTGTATTTCGAGACAATGAAATTGATTGAAAAGCCTTCACATTTCCAGGACAAACAATTTCTCCAGCTTTCATTAGGCATTCCTTGATGAAATCACCGTCAGTAAAAGGCTTCGAATGTTTAGCTATCAACTCGGACAAGACGTAGCTTGCATGTACCGCCGCTTCACTTTCTTGCAATACTTTACTAAACATGGACTGTTGCTTTTTCACTCCTAACTTGAGCTCTTTCAACTTTTCTTCTCTCATTAATCCTTCGTAATTGTTATATTTCGATTTGTGTTGTTCGTAATGACGTTTAATATTATATAACTTTGGTACATTAATAGTATTATTACATATCAAGCAGATTATTTTATCTTTTATTTCACAGCAAAAATATTCTAATTCCCATTTTACTTGGAATATTCTATGTTCGTCAGAGATTTTTCGTTTAATTTTACTACCACTTGGTTTTGATATACACATACTGAATACAAAGGGCTGGAATAAACGCGGTTAACGTTAAAAAGTTAACAAAAATTGATTCTTTCCACAAGAGATAAATCAAAATGCTGAAATATTTCTTCAAAAATATTCTAACAATATCACAAAATGCCAAACGTTTAGCAAAAATCAATTCAAAACAGTGAAACTAATTGTATCTCACAGCGAAATCGCTACAAATCAATCACAGCATTAAGTAAACAAACAGTTCGCTGGAACTACAGCTACTACTGAGATGAGTTGTTTGTTCTCGGCTTTTATAAGCTTTATAATTAATTTCTCGAATATACTGAAAACTTCTATAAATATCTGGATTTTTGTGGATGGCAACAGCAATTACGAGATATTTATTTATTACGTATTAAATGCACGCGCTGTTCTATTTTTAACCTTCCAACGCAGCTGTCTTTTCAAAAATCGTCTGCGTTGCTAAGGCAACATGAAGCAAATCTAATTACAATTCTAAATAAAAAAAACTAAATAAATAAATAACTATGAAATCCGTAACAATATGAATTAAGTAATAATTAATAATAAAGCAAAGTGCATGCACATGCATGCACCAATATATCGTACAAAACTATGTTTGGAAAACTGAGACTATGAGTTCGGCCACATTCGGCTATCGGGAGATGCGTACAAGTTCTGAGTGCACGTGTCCCCCAAAAGCCGAAGGTAGCTGAACGCAAGCTACTCACACGCATTTGTAATTTAAGTAGTGTGTGTGTCAGCTCGCTTTGAGTAATCTAACAACACTGAATAAATTATCGTTAATTACTTAGCAGTAAACATTTCATTTTTTTCTTCGTCGATATGTTATTTTATTATTATATATTATTATTTGCCGATATATTGGCCGGGCCGCAAAAATATTTGTTGTGGGCCGCATGCGGCCCGCGGGCCGCGATTTGACATCCTTGATTTAAAGGAAGGTTTTTGTCTCCTTTTCAAATAGGAACTTTAATTTCAAGTACAACAATAAGGTAATCTAACCTAACGTTATAGAAATTAAAGACTTTAGTCTTTTTATATTTATGGACCGTAAATTAGGCATAGAAATCTATGTCTTTGTTCGAAATCAAAGCCGAATGTAATACTTTGCTTTTCTTTGTGAAACCGGGAAGTAGTAATAAAATGTCATTCGCGTGTTTTTCTGCCTAATTTACACATTTTTTGCTCGTTTAATCTAAATTATACTGTTATTTTTCAGCGCCCTTTCTTATATGAGAATCTGATATCATGTTACACCCATATGAAAAGAAATATATTATCATCACCTAGATTTACAACTTAAGGCAGAAAGAACGTACATTTCAGAGTAGATTTTCCATTTCTTTCTTGCAATTTAAACACGCAACTTTAAAAGCCCAGAAAAGTTCTTATTTTTAATGCTTATATCTTTTCTTGAATAGCTGGACACATTGGCTTATCAAGAATATTATCAAAATTCCATCCGTATTGTCCAAAAATGAAACGATAACTGTCATAAAAGAGAAATGAATCTTTTAATCCTCAAATTACTGTGACGCCTATTCCGGCCTCTGTGATCTACCCGACTCTCGTGTCAAAAATAATATATTGTTTAATTCAAAACACGTTTTGGTAAAGGATTCATTTCCAAGTCGATCGATTTTCATCTCACCGAAACACACAATTCACGCCAAAAAACGCAATAATAGAAACGAAAAAAAGTTCTTAAAAGAACGACACTTATTCAAAAATACCAAAAAAAGTTCCATCCACTTCCTCTCGAGAAACGAATCTGGCCTACTTTTGATTCCCTTTTTTTAACGTTTTTGTTACGTTATTTATTTCTCAGCTCCTTTGAGTAGTTATTCTTTGTTGAAGGAACGAAAGAAATTTTTGCCTTGGCGCCACAGTGCGCGAGGGACTATAAATTATACCTTGACTTTTCAGAGTCGCCAACAACAGATATTGCCGTCGCCAAGTTTGAAGGAACTTGGTTGGGCTGAAATTGCACTGTCGATTAACAAAAAAGGGTTATTCTGAAAGGATGTTTGCTTTTTCACGTGAAGAAGTGAATTACAGTGGAATATATGAAGATTTTCAATTTCCAGTTCCTATGCACTTTGAATAAAATTGAGTATTCACAAAAGTATGAATTTTAATTTCATTTCTTTCATCGCTCCAAAAGGTTCCATGAAAAAAAGAGATTCAAGCTTTCAAAAGCAAGACCACAATTAGAAACTAAAAAATAAATTTTTAATTTACTAAAGTATTTTGTTTAATATATGATATTATATGATGTCAAAGAGTAAAAAAAGTAAATATATATAAATACTTTTATCTGAATATTTTTATCTGAATCTTGAAATCATTGATGGAATAATAGTATTTAAGCATTATTCAATTGTTTTTAAAAATGCATAATTATTGTCATTAACACGATTTCCACACGTCCACATACATTTTTATCGAACTAAATTCAAATAGAATAAACTTTAAATCCAATTAAATTTATCTTAGTTTTAATCGTTCGTAACAAGAGTTGTTAGAAATAACCCATTTGAATACTATAAATGATACCTGAAACGAATTTAATAATCAAATTACTAACTTGAAAAAGGAGATTTCTGATGCAATGAGTTTAAAATTTGTCGTATATTTATTTCTTTATTCCCATATCAATAAATCTATTATTTTTAGTTTCTTCTTTCCTTTTTTAAATTTATGAATGTTATGCAAGACATATTCTAACTGATTTTGTGTATAAGTGCAATAAGTTTAACGATCAAACTGTGGTTTGAAAAAACGAAGTCATCTGGTGTCAAATAATAAATAACAAAAGTGGCACATTTTAGGCACGAAAACTTCTATGCTATCTATTCTGTACTATTATTTTGTTAAAACCTCTAACTGAAAACTGAAATTAAAACAAAAAATTTAAATCTAAATTAAATAAATACATCTTTAAAAGGACGTGCAGTTTTTTTTGTTATGGATATTTTGTGACAGGCAAATAGCTAACCGAAAAATTTTGGCAGAGACACTATGCATCAAATTTTCAACTGATTTTAAATCTTTTTCTAAAAAAATAAATTTGGCAAGCATAATTCGACCATCGAAAATGAAATCTTGGTTGGCATTCTGCCAAAAGTCGGCCAACAATGGTGTTGATTTACACAACCGCGTGGATGAAGGGTCACTGAAAGTCCTCCATTCGTCTGAGAGGGTATTTCCTACAGAAACGTGAAAGGTTTCCTTGGTCATCCTGGCTCTCAGACGCTTTTCGCGCTTCTGGATGAATAATGTATAATATATTCAAACAAAGTAAAGTGAAGTCAGTAAAATTACAGATTTAATCATCTTTACTGAACGAAATTTATCAAAGAAACGATGGGAACCCAGACAGCATGAGTCCGAAAACATAGGCATGTTTTTGGAGAAAAATATATAAAGCGTTTATATACTCCAAAATATATGCATATTTTTTTAATTATGCTGCCTATGACCTATTAAAGTCCTTTAGTGAACATATTAAAATATTTTGATGATATTATTTAGGGTGATTCAAGTGACAGTAGTTATTCAAAAATGAATGGATTTTAGAGGATCTGCAAAGCACAATAATACAATTAATGAAGAAAAGCCTGAAGTTACTTTGAGTGAGTGAGTAAGTGCCACCTAGGAAGACCACTGACCTGGCCTTAGCCTCACAGCGCGTTATCTTCCTAGCAGAAACCATCTACTCTCTGCTCCGCCCTGCCCCTGGAACGCAGCCGAATAGACGGCTAAGATCCTCATCATGTAAGCTTGAATATTGTTGTTCGGCTAAAGAGTATCCTATCAGGAACTACTTAAAATTAATCAAAAAAGCAATCAAAAGGTTGTTAAGACTAAAACGGAAACTTGTACTAGATAAAGTAAGGAAAGAAGGACCTGCCTGAAAAGTTAATTAAAAAAAGATTTAAAACAAAAGGTCCTAGCGTCCAAGAGTAAATAAACGCATTACTTTCCATGTGCCTGACTATCATGTGAAACATTTAAAAGATTGTGTGCCTGTTATCACTAAGATAACAAATTCCTGCATAAGTTAGTTCTTTGCAGAAACTTAAACTGGACTTGTTTTACAAACTGAACCATGCATCCACATTTTCTTTCGTATTACTTGCAGATAGGATATTACATACATAAGTACAAAACTGAATATATAACAAAAAGGTACTGAGTACAGAAATTCAGAAAGCTGCATACATAACACTTAAATAATACTAATAACTGTATACATATCACTGACACTAAAACTGACAAATATAATACATAAAACTGATCATTAAGTAATGCTAAGTATTTTAAATCCTTGCCAAGTACAAATTAACCTTCATAGTACATACACAGAAATAATAAATACACACTTGAGTACATTAAAGTGAACATAAACAGAAAAGTACAGCATGATCCTATACTCAGTAAAACTAATATCTGAATCCTAAAACTTGAATACATAATTGCTGAGCTGTTATTATCACTAAGAAAACAAACCTTGCCTAGACTAATTCCTTAGTTACTTTGATTATCTTTGTACATGCACATAATTTATAAACAACATAATTGAGCACTTAATGCTGATCACTAGGGAGAGATTCAAACATACAGCTGATTACATAAATACAAATATCTATTCCGTAGTATTTACATAAAAAGTTGAACATTTATTATTGTTAAGAAGACAAAAATGCCATACCAAGAATAATATCATTAACAAACTTGAGTTGAGGTGATAACAGAAGTTAATATTGCACTTGCTTGAACCTACTAATTACAAACTGGGAGTTTAAAGATACAGTTAAGTAATAGTAGAAGAAACACACTGCAGTTGAAGATTTGGATATTCTTCGGAGAACAGTCTTGACGCCAAAAAGGGAGAAACAGCTTAATGTCGTATGACAGGCAATGTTTGTCATTCGATGACGTACTTCCTCTAGGTAGACAGCCGTAATACTTTTCCCTTGCTAAGGGATTATCTGTAGTATTACTTATTATCTGTAGTATTTATTATTAGTATTTATTACTGTAGTATTTATTATCGTAGTATTTATTACTGTAGTATTTATTATTGCAGTATTTATTCTGCAGTATTTGATTATCTGTAGTATTTACTTCCGTTGGCATGATGAAATGTCGCCCATACCCTTAAAGAAGCCAAGTTGGCGCAACCAAGGCTTCTCTCCGAACAATATCCGAAGATTTTACTGACTCAATATTAGTCTTCCTGTCTTTCGAGTCCTAGACCTGTACATAAATAGCAAAAGTAACATTTTTAAGGGATATAGGCAGGTTGTTGCCATAGTCCTAATTATCTAAGTTAGTCTTGAGCTGAGAGGTCCGAGGTGTGTGCCTGCTTAATTAACACATTGGTTTAGTATGTCTTGTCTATTTTTTTCACTTAGAGCCGCTAAGTAGGGCTGTCTTGGTTTTCTTCTATGCGGGGCACTTCGTCGTGTTAGACAATATTTCTTCTGACAGTAGCTGATTACCGCTTGTAGCTTTTTATTTGCTGTTTTGTCTGTTATCGTGTTTGCCGCGCATTGTAGCCGGTAAGCTTGACTTGGCTTTCGTATATGGTATTGCGCCGTGTTTGTGCAGTGGAAGACGTAGTGGTCTGGATCCCATACCTCTCCACACTGACATCTTTCTGTGCCATTCAGGCTAAAACTATGCAGATAGGTCAGGAAAGGGCCATGACCTGCATAAAACTGTGTATGACTGCCACTATTGCAATTTAACTCTAGCGTTGTTTTGGGGATGTTCTCCTTCCTGTATCCTCTGTGTCCCATCTGGCTTGCCATCTGTCCATCATTTGTTTTAGAGTGATCTTTTTGAGATGAGACCTCGGTAATTTGTCTGGCACTTCTGTCCTTGAGATTTTCTTTGCCGTTTCTTTCGCCAGGATATCCGCTTCATTATTGCCTTTCATACCCACGTGAGCCGGATCCCACGTGAGGCGTGGTCTTTGGTTACTTTGAGTGCAATATTTAGATTTTTTAAGGATTGTTATGTCACAGATGATGCTTCATCGATCACAAAAACACCTCAGCCAAATGAAGAACGATCGAGAACTCTCTGCATACAAATTAAGGCAGTCCTGTATTAAATTAGGTTCATTAAATCATACTTCAACTTATATTCATGACTTACATTATATGCAATTAAAGAGGAATATGGCAAAGTATTCGCGAGTCTAGAGACGAGCTAGAGTCTAGAGGGGAGCTAAAGTGCTATATGAAGCATGAAATAATATTGTTCAGTGGCGAAAAGCATCTTTTAATGTTGTAATGGGCAGTATGAGGAACTCTGTATACTCAAACCTTCAATTAAAACAAATAACAAAAAAAAAAGTAAACAAAAATCACATGTCCGAAAACTCATTTTGCAATTATGGTTCGTATATTACATTTTCTGAGATTTGTTTTTCTCCTCTAAACTTGCAAGGACACTTTTAACTTCAAATTGACCTCTCGCTTTCCACTGTAGAGTTCTTAACCCAAGTCTCAGTCTCTTGTCGACAAAAGCACTTGATTCCTCAAATCCGCATGCTAACATGTATTCCTCAAAACCGCATGCTAAGGAATAATATGTCTTTGCCTTCGAAGGCGTTACCAAACTACACCACGTGGAGGTTTATTTACTACCCCATCTGTTCTCTAAAATTTTAAGAGTTAATGTTCATAAAGGAGAGCTGTAAGAAAAGAATGCTACATCCTGTATTAATGTCACAAAATCTAAAGCTCATCCTTTCTACCAAATTAAAAATAATGTTATTTCACTACGAATTAGTATATTGCTAGTCTATGATAAAAAAGTTCAGAAGATACTTAAATATTTTGTAATTGTAAAACATTGATTTTGTAACTATAATTGTAAACAATAAATCATTTTCGAAAATGCTTAATCTCATGAATTGCAGTGATAAATTATTTATAACAATCGCCCAGATGGAAAAGGATTCAAACCCGGGTCCTTCGGTACGAAATCTAACTTCCATACCGAAGGATCCGTGTTTGAATTCTGGAAAAGACATGGGTATAACTTGTTTGTCCCTTCATAGAAGGCAACGGTGGCCCACCTGTTAGTTGTCTTAAAAATAAAAAGACCACCGCTTCCGACCTTTGTAATGGCCAACGCCACTGAAAACATTATTTATAGCATGCTGTAATTTCATTAACATAGGTTATTCAGAATCTTTCCTAGGTTATAACTAGCATATATTACTTTCAACCTACATATATCAACTATCCGGGAACTTTAATTAAACAATTTTAATAAAAACATTATTTTAGAAAGGCTACACATTCATGCATCTTTCTGTTATTTTTTAACACACACTGTGATTTTACTACAATATACTGTTTTAATATATTTACTGATCTATCACTTATATGGTTCTATATTGCTCTAAACGTTAACTCCTACAAATGTAAAGACAGTCAGACGGCTTATCACACCGTCTTAATTTCTAAATAGAATAAAATAGCCTCCAAAAAAGTTTTAAATTAAACCTTTTTATCGAGTTTTCCCTGCCACCGCAAATATCGTCTCCGTAAACAGTTCGCGTTGGAGTGTTTAATCGTATTTCGTCAAACAGTTTATGGCATTTGAAAGGAAGAGACTTGCTTTAGAACACGGTGTTGTGACATTTCTAAACCAATGTCGTTATCATTATGTACAAGGTGTCTGAAATGGAACTATACTACCAGATTAGAACCATCATTGACTTCTAGTTCTGTTGCAAAACGTCAAGTACAGAATGTCACCAAATCATGTGCACAGCTTTAGATACTAATGTTGTATCGTATGACAGTGTGAAGGTTTGATTACGAAAGTACAAAAACAAGGACTCTGACATTCAAGAAGCCGAGCGCTCTGGCTGGCTGACTAATGTTGATGAGGCCCGCCTGAGAGAGTTTGTGGCAGAAGATCAGTACAATTTGAGTAACAAAAAGATCATGATTTGTATCTAGTGGGATTGCCGTATCCACAAAGAGAAGCTGAAAAAAGGTAAAACCCTTGACAGTAAGGTGTACAGCAAGATGCTACTCCGTGTTGACGTTGCTGTCAAGGAAAAACGTCAAAGGGAGATTTCCGGAGCAAAAATTTAATGTTCCATAAAAATAATGCTTGACCACATGTGTCTGCATTCACCGGCTGGACACTGTAAGAGCTAAAATGGAATTTTTTGCCACATCCACCATATAGCCCTTACATCGCTCCTTCGGACTTCAATCTTTTTAAAAACCTACGCTACATCTAGCTGGTGCTGTCTTCCATTCTGCACATAACATCCGAAATGAGATTGATCTGTTTTTGGACTCGCGGTCACCAAGTTTTTGGGCCGAAGGCTTTGGAAAACTACCAAAACATTGGCAGAAAATCATAGATTTGGGTGGTGATTACTACCCACACTAAAGATCGTACTTTCATGTTTTTCTTTTTAACGTTTTAAGAATGTTTCCTGGCGGAAAACGTTTGTTACAGTCAGATATTTATTCATCAGGCTGATGGTAACAAAACATAGTATCAGTAATACAAAATCAAATATGTGCAGTTAGAAGGAATTTCAGAGCAAATGGTAAAATCAAATCAAAATATGCTATACACTGTAAAACGCGCCCACTAAGCTTTGGTTTAAGCCTCAGTCTTTCACGAAGCAATTGTGGCTATCAAAACAAATGTGAATTGAAACAATCCACTCGTTGGGAGAAGTAACACTCAGACGATCAATGACAGTTGCCAAACTGTCTCTCTCGAATTCAAGAGCTTTGCTAACCGTAATTAAAGTACATTAGTTAAAACACTAAATAATGATGGTGGGAACTGTGCAAAGTCGAAATGTAGACAAAATAATATGGTAACTGTAATTGACTTAACTTAGGGTTAAAAATAATCCTAGAGTCGCCCATAAATAAAACTCGAAACCAAGATCTCAATGACCTTGATAAAAAATTTTAAATTATAAAACTACTTGAGTCAAAGTTTGTAAGGTTTTAGTTAAACTAACAAAGTTTGATTTTAATTTTCCCTTTTCTATCTGTTCTCATTTCAACTTCCCGTTTGAACAAGCGCGCGTTTCAGCTTTATGCTAATTTGAAGTGGAGCCAAGTAATATTTAAGCGAAAGGTAGAAACCTTTCAGTGTGAGAGAGCTTTTAGTCTCAGACCACTGTTACTCTATTCAACATTCGCCTGACTAGCTAGTATTTAAATTCTAAGCCGTAGCGCTGTTACGTTATTACTTATTGAAGTAATTCTAAGTACGTCAGTATTAGTTAAATCTTGCTACGCACCATTTAGTTTAGAGGCCAACCTCACGTTATAGCTCTGTGGGCAACGACTACTTAATTTCTGTTTAGCCTTAGTTTCAATTAATTTGATTGTTCATTTTAGACCCGAGTGCGGTCTTTATTTTCTGTATCCCTCCCGAGTTGGGAAGTGGCTGTACATAATTGTGGTTTAATAAAAGAGGATTTTAAACCCCTCTGAAGTGTAGTTCTTCTACCATTTACTCACAGTATTCTACCACAGAACATAGCTGCATTCAGCTCCCTGTTCAAGATCAGAACTTTAAGCTGTCACAAAGATGTTTTCCAAGAATATGCACGAAAACACTCAGTCCTGACAAGTTTTCAAACTATATACCATGTTATCTCAGATCTTTTTTATAGCTTTCCTAAAAGGAAAAATACTTAAGTATTAATTTTAAAATATATTATATGCTTGACAGAATTAGATCTATGCATAACCACCAAAAATTTCGTAAACATTTACAACTACGTATTTATTACTTCCAAATGTCCAATTTCATGAGCGTGTAAACAGATGTGTATGCCTATATCTATATGTTCAAAATTTGATCTAATATGAAAATTTAATTTAATGTAAAAGCAGAGTGATCCTAGAAAGCCGTGCACTAAATTTCTAATACATCCCATTTTCAATTTCCCTATGATTATATTTATTAAGTTTTTAATTTCATATATGCATTGCATAAATTTCGTACAATAAGCTGTTATTATTACAATAACACTACGTTAAGATTGTATGAATGTTTACAGCCTTATTAATCCTAAGAAAACCCAGATTTGTTGCTCCATCCGTTAGCGTAGCAACAGACTTTGAAGATTAAATTAAATTCGTAAATAAAAGAACATTTTGTCTACCAATTAAAACTCAAAAATTCTCCATAGAGGTAAAACCATTGCAGTTAGCAATTGTCAATGAGCAAATTAAACCAACTAACGTTCCACCTGAAACGAAATAAATGTCTACTTACCTTTGAAATTGTAGCTGGATGACTTCTTACCAACTGGGCCATCTAATATTTGACACTCGTAGTTTTCTCGGCTGTTATCTGGGCTCTTCACTGATGCCCTCTTCATGTTGCCTTTTTCTCTTTCCTGGTTGGAAAAGGAATCTATTAAACCCTTAGATTCTCTAGGTTTGGGCTGTCTGGATCATCTCTTCGATCCTTGATGATGCTGGCGCACTTTCTACTGTTCTTTATCTTTTTCCTGTATACTTTTACTATTGTCTCCCCAACTTACATTCAGGGCTCCGTTTTGATGTAGACGTTGAACGCTACGCTTTTTAATTTGTGCTATGGGCATTTATTACTTCTTCGGGCCATGAGTCCTCTGGCTTTCATTTTATTGCAGCAGTAGCTTTTCGTTTAGTTCTAGCAGTTTCGTTTATGTGCTAATGGCTTTTTCTATAATCTCATATACAGACACTATTTTTAGTTCAGTTACAAAGTTCCATTCTCCAAGTTTTGTAACTGCCTTGTCCAGAATTTCCACTAAACTATCATTCCAAATCTTTAAATTCTTAACAATCTCTTTCTCAGTTTTGTTTATTTCTGGATTTGAAACCAGAAAACAGATCTCGCCGTTCATAACTTATTGTAGACTGGAGCATTGTCATTACTATGTAACGTTTCCACTTTATATCATTATTACTTTTATTATCGCTTTTATTATTACTTCTCCTCACAGTTTTCAAAAATTTCCTAAATTCGAAAATTTCGCCTTGCGTTTGTGATATCCGAAAACCGCTAAACCCAAGCCATCATCATCATCAACATGAAATTCAGCATTTTTTAAAATGTTACTTCTGAATTGCAGAGCACGCGGTGCTCTGATATCCATTAGATGAATGATGGGCGGACATTCTGGAAGAAGGAATAAGATAGAGACATCATCTTTTACTGAAACCTTAAGTGAAATATGAAATTAATAGTTATCTATAAGCAGTAGAAGTTTTTAATCGGATGGTAATTCAGCAGATTTCAAATATTTGCGAACCTTGGATATGAAATAATTTTCAAACCTATCGTTCATAATGAATATGATCCATGCTTTCATATCTGAACAATAGATGACGGGAAAATTCTTCACTCCTTTAAATGACCGAGGTCTCATCCAGTTACCAAAAGTACACATTGGGCATCACTTCAGCATTTCCATGTGCCAAAATCTTTAGTCTTGTTTTGGAATCTTTGACATCCATTGAAACGTTTTTTGCAGATGTTTTCTAGGTATTTCGGTTTATATATTTCCAGAAAAGTTCAATTTCGTCAGAGTTATAAATTGGTTCTAAAGAGAGCTGTTCGTTATGAATGAGTTCAATGAAATCATCTGCAAAATTGTTTAGGTGCTTCTGTATCAGTTGAAGATTTTCCGCCTGCAAAGTTTGACTGCTTTCGGCCATGGCGATTTTTTTGTCGTTAACAATTTTGTCGAATATGTGAACACAAAGTTTTAAGTTTATTTCTTGATTAAATGTTTAAACTTCAGCCATTAGCACTGGACCCATGAATGGCACGATCTCGTTCAGAGGCCTGACCCGTTTAGTCTTTACTTTTCATGATGTTTCACGTTATGAGTGTTTTCTCTGTTATTCATTGCGAATAGAATACCTGAACCCCGCCCCCCGAAAGAGGCGTTTGTTTTTTATCTCGTTTATTTCCATTTTCCTGCTCCTGGCTTTTGAGATGGATGTGTCTTTATTCAATGTTTTTTGTAGGAATTACTTATTTGACATCGAAACTTGCTTTTGCTTTGCAGATGCAAAGAAATAGTATCCCCGTAACATGTTTCTTTACAATGATGTCTATCTGTCTGTATGTATATGCTTGACGATATTTTCTTCCAAGATATTTGTTGTCCAAATAATTTTTATTTTCCATATTTAAGCTTTCAGCATTTATATGAAGAGTTGATTAGATTTTGGGTAAAATTAAACAAGAAGAACAATTCTACTTTGAAGTATTTAAGAGTTTTTACTAGACAACCGGAAGTGGTACTTTCAGGACACTTTCAAACTCATAACAATTTTTAATTAAAAAATCATGGTAAAATATAATCAAAGGGGTCATCATACCTAAAATGGATAAATAGAAAATAATACTTCACTTGAAGCACTGAATACACTTTCTTAAAGAAATATATTATGCTATAATCCAAAAGTTTTCAAATTTGGTATTACAAGCTCTTACATATAGTATATGTGTGAGGAATTCAAAATAATGATTGAAAACAACATATGAGGGTTTTCAAATAATATATGATAAACCGAAAGTGGTACTTCACTTGGAACTAACAGATTCTCAGGGATACATATCGAATCTCTACAATAACAGTTTTATCTAAAATAATGCAGCACATATTGAGACTATTTCTGGTATACCTAGACACGATATTTATTTACATCAAACCATAAAATAGAACGATTTTTATACCAGAGTTTCATTTTTAGGACTTCAAAACTCTTGGGATGTAGGCATGTTACTAAAGAATGCACTTGTTTTTCTCTTGCACTCTTGATGATGACAAGGCACAAGAGCAAATAACAAATTCAAAAACACTTATAGTGTCTAACATTGTTTTCAGGAACTTGTATTTTTGAAATACATCTCCCTAGATGTTGTGCTTACAAATAAATATACTTATAAATATTGAAACGTAGACTTCCAAACCTTTTCTAATATATTAGTTTTTTTCTGTTTTAACTCTTGCTTGTTGTTAATCAAATATCATCAAAATATTTCTTATAATAGAAGAGTTAATTAGTAATTCACATAGTCATTCGGACACTAAAATTTATTGATATATTTTTGATAGACAACGTTTCGCTTATAATTTTTCTTTCAAATGAAAATATATCGCAGAATCATCTGCATTCGGAAATTTTTACTCATTTAACAAAATATAATAACAGTTTCGTATCTGAGATGAACGTGGCAAAAAGCTACAATTTAATTAACAGTTCGTTTGGAAATTTAACAATTTATCTTTCTTAAGATAGTAAAATAATTTGAAATGTCCAAAAAATCCTTGATACAAAGCATTTAACTACCTTTGATGTTATAAAATGATGCAAATTACATGAGGCTGTTGAAAATGCACTGTCTGGAACATATTTCCGAGCTAGCAATAAGGTATGGCGGTTTTTTTCTATGAAAAATTAAGCGACACCTAAAACTTCGTATTGCGAAACATTCAGATTTAGAAGAACAGTTTACAGTAAAAATCAATTCTGAAGCTTTTAGAGGAGAAATTTAAGGCACATGAATACAATGGGCGATCAGGTAGAAGTAAATTGTTCGGCAACAACAAACTAAATACGCCTGGCGAACGCCTAATCCATGATAAACGAAGTTTTATCATATTGGAAAAATGTTATATTTCTAGAAAATACATATTTAATATATTTGGGTTCAATAGATGGGAAATAAGTGACAAAATTCGAATTAAAAATTGAATTCGAAATACCTGTTACTTAATGTTACGCACAGGTATAGAGGCATAATGGTTTGGGAGTTGTTTCCCTGCTGCCTTTAGAATGAGAAATTTTATGTTTATTGAAAGGATTATGGATTGGAATAACTATATAAATATTCTTAATGAATGTCTGAAAGAAAATTCGGGATGCAAAATACATTCAAGTTCTGTCAGAATAACTATTCTAAACATAACAGCCTTAAATATTCGCTTATCGTTATAATGGAGCTGTCCTATGGAAAATTATCAAAAATTCTCCTTATTTTTCGAACTTTAACCCTATGGAACATACATCGAGTGATTTGAAGAAAGAATATGGAACCATGATATTTCTTCGTAAGCTTTACTAAAAGCAATTTCTAGGAGTATAGGACAAAACACAACATTCTTACATTAAAAATATTAGCGTGTGTAATTTTAGGTAGGGAATATTCAACAATCTACTGAATGCCTCGTTATTTTCGTATTTTCAAAATATAAGATTTTAATAAATATATAGGCGTTTGAGTACTTATACGAGTTCGTTTTCAAAATTCTTTGAATAATTTTTTTGATAGCCTCTAAGATAATATTTCCGCTGTGAAAACAAATTAACTTCTTCTTTATTTATTTTTACTTAAACTACTTCTTATTTTAGAGCCATGTTACCTTTATGTCTATTGGAGGATAGTTTGGCTTACTACATTTTACCTGTGCCAAATTTTATATTCATCTCCTGTTCATTTTAACACCAATGGACTAGAATCAATTTGTTTCTGAATTTCTGGGAACCAATGTGTGTCAATCAAAGATAGTGTGATTTATGCATGCTTTGTGAAAAAATATTTTTTACGCTACATTGAAAATTTCCAGCTATCATTTAGTAAGAATCAACTTATTTCCTCCCACCTCCCCGCCTTAAAATTTCACGTCTAATATTTTTCAGTAAAACCCGATTGCGGTTATTATTATCGACTGCCAGGTTTTCAACATATGGCTTTTATTCAAAGGCATAATAAAGCAAAGTCTATTGTACGAAAGCAGACAGATGTGTAACCATTTTAAAAATAACATATTCTTTATTTTATTCCAAATCCGCAGTATTTTTACGTAAATTAATGGGATACCACTCTAATATCCCAAACTAAAGCATATGACCAACTGCTTTTTCTAACAGCGTTATGATTGTACTCATGGAGCAGTACGTGAATTTATACTGAAAAGTTAAAAGTAAAGGAACAAAATAAGAAAAGAAAAGAAAATTCGAAAGCATTCAAATTTCAGAGTCGCACCATAGGGTTTGTTATGGTCTTTTACGCTGTCCCTGAGCTCGCTGTTTACCAGTCAGCTGATGGACTCACCTCCACTAAAAGAATTTTTGTTTTACAGCTTTATTGTTAAACATCACCTTCTTCGAAATTATGCCACATAAAATTCAGCAGTAAAATCATAGCATTTTAAAAACAATTATATTTTTAAGAATTACTGTTTAGTGTTGTAACATTAATTTTTTTTTCAGTTTCTTCTCTGTTCATCACGTTTCATCAAGTTCGTAAGTAAGATGATAAGCAGAACTTTATTTTTCCTGTATTTTTATTGTTCATATTTTGTACCTTTATTTATTAAAGATCACTTTACGACACATAAAATTCAACAGCAAAATAACAAATTATTAAAAAACAATATATCTTAAGTATTCCTGATAGTGTTAAGTGTTGCCATAATTTTTTTAACATTCGCTATGTTATTTCTTTAAAAATAATACAGGGAAATAAAACATTTGGTGAAACGTAATACCGACACAAAAGTGTTAGGGATAGTGCTAAAAATTTAAAATTTTAATTCTGCAATTTTTAAGAATATATTTAAAAATATATTTAAAAATAAAAGATGAAACAAATTAAAACTACGCCATTAGATTAAAAAAGGCCATTAACAAGATTAACAGAAACCGCAATCTAATCTTGATGCAGAATTTATCTAAGCGATTAAAACTAGCCTACTATTTATAGAATGACTCCCTCAGATATTAAGGACATGAAACATAAAATCCTACGTTTCAAATGAGATATTTTTCAAAGTGGTGAACTAAAAGCAGGAAACAAAGGTTAGCTATGATATTATTTCATATTAAATTAATGCCACATGGATACTTCTGAATTTATTTAATTAATGAGGAATAGACTTAATTATTCAAAACTTGCTTTGCATTTACTTAACTAGATAATATGAGCACTGTGAAAACAACTTACTTAAATTTTTTTTCATCTCCTGCTCACGAATTCTGCGACGTATATTCCATACAAGCGACAATTCTTTTTGTTTTACCAGGCCAAAATTAACAACATTAATAATATCCTTGCTCCAGTCTGGCCGCATAGCAGTGTCTTCTTTTGTAGCAAGCATTGTTAAAAATAACAGCTTTCCTTGACCTGAATTTCTTAAATCAATTTTAACTCATTTTAAAAGAAAAATATCTCTTATCTTTTTGCACTGCTAACTAAATTCTTATTATTACTATTTGCAAAATAAGATGTGATGGTAATTTTTCACAAATTGATAAATATATAAATGGTGCTTTTCAAATTGTCTTTTCTTCGCCCTAAAACTAATTCTTTCAGCTCATCTTCTAAATCCTCAATATCTACTTTTTCACTTCTATATTTCAATACTATTTTCAGATCTTCAAATTCTATAAAATGTACTTGAAATATTTTGTTGATTCTTACATGTTTCGTTTCGCAGATAAATGTATACCTGTTTGATTTTCACCAAAAAATCTTTTTCGTTTTCCAACTATTTGAATATTAGTATACACCCCCTTAAATCCTACATGAAATGCGACAAAGTGTGTAACAAACTTACATATACTGTTAAACTTTTACTAAGATTTTACATGGATTTGCTAGATGCATCCATCTTTGTCAATATTTTTTCTCATGTAAAAGTCATTAGGACGAACTCCAGTTTTTGCTTCCGTTTGTGATTTATCTTGAGAGTAATGAAGCAAGGTTTTTGTTATTTCTCTACACCATTTTTGATAGCTTTTGTTGCATTTGCTTAAAGGACCACTCAGTGTCGCACAGTCTCTTAATAGTGAAATACGTACATCTTATGGTAGACAAATTTAGATACTTAAGTGTTTAAACGACTAGCAAACTTGCAGAGAACACTCCCAAGCATGATTTGCAACTAGTTTAAGTGAATGTGTTGCGTAAAGTACATAACGTGCAGTTTTATTAACTTTGAGACTTTGGTATTAACTGTATATCAGTGCTGCTTTACCACGGCTTCGCAGTCTTCAATATTTGCAACTAATATATTTAGCTGATCTAACACAATGGTTCCAATGATGCAGAAGTATGCGATTATAAAGTAATGTTACACATATTTTTTTTTTCTTTTCTTTTCTTATAACGTGCTCCGCCCTTAGGCACTACACGGAAAGGGAGGGATGCCCCGTGGAGGTCTTTTTAAGGGAAACTGGCTCGTATCCACGTTACACATGGGGAAAACCACGAAAACGCCCATGCAGCCAGCCCGTTCGGCGGGACTCGAACCCCGGACCAAACTACCAGTGTTCAGCGGCTTTAACCGCTCGGCCGCTGGTGGGCCATGTTACACATATTGATCAATATTTAACAAATAGCGTGATATGATAGTAAGTTGATCAACAAGACTTATACTGGACGAGGATCAACAATTACGGATTAGTCCTTTGATGCTTTAGTTTTAAAAAATGTTTATCACATTTTCACTGATAACTTTAATTAATTCATCACGTATTGTCAATGTTTAGTAACTTTCATTTCCTTTTCATTTTTAGTGATATTTTTTTTCTGAGATTTTAAAAATTATTTCTCCTTGTATACATATATGTTACCGGCAAATTTGGAAACCGAACATTTTGAAGAATGCCTAGGCATTGCATATAATGCCTAAAACTAGTGCCGGCAATGTATGAAACAATTCCTATTTCACCCATTTCCTAAGCAGTCTATAGAATGCCAAATGACAAACCCGTAAAGTATTAAATACGTTTACGATCCGTTTCGAAGACCTAACCTAGGGTAGAACCTAGGAAGAAGGTAATAAATGATGTAAAAAGGCCAAAATGACAATTAGAAGGAACCACGGGACTACTGGCTGCTGAATCACTAAGACGTGATGTTTGTGGAAAACAAAATTACATTCATTTATCCTGTTAAAGAAAGCGTCAGCACGATACAGTATAACGTTATGGACGCTCAGTTATTTCCCATACTTCATGAAAACTCATTTGACACAAACACGGACACGTGTCAGAATATTGAAAGAACTTTCAACCAAATACAAAAACATTACATGTAATGATATTGAATTGTTACACCACCTTTGTGAACCCTGCGAGAAAAAAACAAAAGTGTATTAAATAGGGCATTAAACTTATAATTGTTTCTGAATTTAATTCCCGTTGTCAGTTAATTAATTGTTGTTGTTCCTGAATTTAATTGTCGTTGAATTTAATTGCTGTTTTTAATTGTCTTAGATCTTACTGATTCCCGGTCTCAGCCAGATAGAAAATACAAATTTATTATGTTGTATCGAGATCACTCACTATCCTATTCTTTACATAGTTCGAATAACACTTTTTTAATGACACTCTTTGATTAAGTTTTCAAAATAACGTTTTTTTTTTTTTTTTTTTTTTTT
>KK120440.1:50166-83519 GCA_000611955.2 Stegodyphus mimosarum
TGAGGAATTATCTTTTAAATAACAGCCTTATCATAACCTTTTCCCCATACTTTGCCTAAAGAGCATTTGCCATTCTATAGAATGCCTAGGTATTATATACAGTGCTTAGCGAAAGTATGTAATAATTCTCGTATTTCATACTTTGCCTAAAATCTTCCGGCATTACGTACAATGCCTAGGCATTCTATAGAATACCGGCGTTTCATACTTTGCCGGTAACATTAATATGCCGATGCAGATTTGTACATTTTTTTCCCAGCTTCACTTGATGTTGCTATGCTACATATTTTTCTTTTTTGTAAAATACCACAAAACATTTTTGAAACTGTCCACGACTTTTCTAATTTTTTAAAATTCTAATTTAGTATTTTGCGGATGTATTTCAAAAAAGGGGAAGGGAGAAATATAAATAAATAAAATAAAGCACAAACAGAGTGAAAAAAAGAGTGTTTAATTTCTGGTGCAATAGTAACTGTAGTTGCAAACGAACGATAGTAAATATGAATTTTAATTTAATACATTCCTCCGTACTATTCATTAAACGTAGCACCAAACTGGATTTTATTGCTTCATCAATATTATAAGCACATACATTTGCAGTATTTTAAGATAATATAATAAATATTCTTAAAAAATTATTGAAAGAATAAAGTTTTTATTTTATTTCTTTCTTTCTTATTTAGTTTTTATTCGTTTAATTTATTTGTACTGAAGCGAATTTCTCCTGAGTTTTTGTGACATTTGCTTTATTTACTTTATAATTATCCACCGCTGCCACTAAACGGAAACAAAAAGATATTGCTTCGAAATTTTAAATATTTTTTATAAACAGTTTGAAATGTATATTACTCAGGCTATATTCAATCTATATTTTTCAATAATTTTATCTGATGTGCATTCAGTTACTTTAATATATTTTTAATAAGAATTTATAATAAAGTTAGTTAAAATGAAACTTTTAAAAAAGTCTTCAATTTCAACCATTTAAATCTTAAAAAAAAACTAAGAAATGATTTTTGAAAAACGTGAAAAAAAAAATATTTATAAACCGCGAAGCGCATTCTGCGATTTATTACGTGCTGCCATCTAGCAGTAAGATCTAAAAACTGCAACAACTTTATAGAAAGTGTATGGTGGTGCCATCTTTGAATAAAATTATGAGTTAAATCCTATTTTCGTGATTAAGAAAGAAAACCTGAAAACCAGCAATTTCTTGCTTACAAGTTTGTACCTACGATAGAGAGAGATACCGAACAGCACAAATAAAGCGTATAGATCCAATCTGTCAAAAAATAATCCCAATTTCTAGATTAAACGATGCTCCATAATTTATGTAAAATTAAATGCACATATTCAGAACAGGTAACGGAATACGAATCTTAACATCTAACATTAATCTGTTATTTTTTTAATTTAAGAAAAATACTTCCTCTAGTTGTGTTTCAAAATAACAAAATTTCTCCCCCTCCCTCTTTTTTCTCCTACTTTTAGCGAAGAATATTTAATGAAAATAAATTCTTTCATTTCAAATTTTAAGTTATTTCATGCTGAATATGAAAAATTGCGGCAAAATGCAGAATCGCCCACTTCTACGGCGCGTTTTGTTTGGCGCTTTTTTCAAGAGAAAGAAGAATTGGATTTTTGTCAATTTCTTTTGACTTTTTAAGTGAAAATAGATCGATGTGTACATGGACAATGTCAAGAGAGTGCGCAGTGCCGAGTTTGTGCAATTCTGGGACGTTTATTTCAAGTGAAAATAGGTTGATGTGTACATGGATACAGATCTTAAAAACGCGCCAAACAGTGGTCGATTCCGCACTTTCCCCCAAAATCGTACAGGTTCAACTTCCTTTTACAAGGGGGAGTACCCTTTCACTTACCCAATTGTTCTGGATAAACGAATGTCTGGTTAATGCGAAATAAAGTAATATTTTTTGGTGATAAATTCAGATTAAAATAGTATCCGTATAACACTGTATACAAGTATTTAATTAACATTCATTAGTTAAGAGAGAAGAGGAACACACTAAAGTAAAACATAAAATTATTCAAACAACATCCTTTTGATTGGCGTATATTTTAACCAAGACCAAAAGCCAATCAGTAAAATAAAAATGAAGGCAGCTATATCCGTCCGCAGAAAGAGGAACGATATATGAAAAACCTGTTAACACCATTTCCAAAGCATTAGAAAGATCCAATTTGGAATGAAGATTCATCAACCAAACAAGATAAGTCCCTGAGAATGTGAAAAGCCTCGAGGAAATTAAACGGACTGAATGTAGAAGGGGGGCGAGGAAAAAAAAAGCTTCTTCAGTCAATTTCAAACGTTTAAAGTTGCATTAACAAAGTGTTTACATTTGGAGAGATGTAAGAGTTTTAGTGCCACTTCGTCTTTTCGCGTTTCATCATCAAGTCAAAAATTAAAAAAAAAAAAAAAAGTGGGTTTTTTCCACCATCTTTCTCTACCGATTCCTTCTTT
The DNA here is from genome assembly GCA_000611955.2 of Stegodyphus mimosarum. NCBI lineage: Eukaryota > Metazoa > Arthropoda > Arachnida > Araneae > Eresidae > Stegodyphus > Stegodyphus mimosarum. Next base: position 52,649 of record KK120440.1, read on the forward strand.
CCTCTTCCATCCGTACTTTTGAAAGTCGCTGTCTCAAACAACAGACATCGGCTTTTGTCAAATAAATGGTACAGACGCGATGCCTCTTACTGGTTTGACCGAGTTTAGTTTTCAATTTCTAATACTAAATTAATATTTCCTTTAAATATTTTATTCTAGCAGGATAATGAACTGCACGCATGTTGAAAATACGTATATCTACTATTTTGATATAAAGTGCTTATTTGTTTACTTTCACATTCTTTTAAAGCAATAAAACTACTGTTCCATTGTTCTGAATAATAATGTAACAAATATACGGATTGGACTAACATACATATTTTAAAAAGTAAAATGAGTTCTCTTCAGAAGCAGCCATAAACGGCTTTAAAGGATTTTAGAGCACAATAGATGCAACGGTCTTAGAGAGATGATGTTAAGTACCGATGTTCTGTGTTCTCAAAAATAACAAACTCCTTCATAGTGTCGCTTTAGGAAGGTGATCATCACTAGAGGCTTTACTATTATTATTTTCTAATATAATAATAGCTTTAATTTATTCTAATGTCAATTAAAAAAATGGATGTTTATTTTAAGAGAGAGAGATGTAAGAGGAATATAACTAAAGTATTTCTTCCACAATCAGCTGTCATATAAGTATACTTATTTTTCCATATTTATCGTTGTATATAATTGATATATAACATACACATAACAAATTATTCAAAAAATAAAATTTAAACATTACTAATTATTTTCTTTTGTTACATATAATACTATTTATGAATGCTCAATTGATGTAATAATAAATAAATGCAGAACTCTGAATTTTATGACCACATAATTATAAATTCGAATTAGTGCAAGAAATCTGTTATGTGTGCAATTATCATTTGTAATCTTTAAACACAGTGATAACGCAATGCACATTTATCACCATAATCTACATGACCGAAAGTAAGTTTTACATAAATAAAAATATGATATGGACACCACATGAATTTCTTGTACCTAATTATACACATTTTTGCTCCACTTAGTTTAAACGTATTTCTTCAAATTCCATTAGAGGTATGGTTCTTATTCAATCAATCGAGTTCTCACTTCGAGCCAAAGCATAAATATCTAAAGATCCGAAACATTTTCATTAAAAATTTTAAAATAGAGAAAAATCTAAAACACGTAATTCGGCCAACGGGCTTGAAAACAAAATTTTTGGCACATAAAATTTAAAGTTCACTTTTGACCCCAGTAAGCAAAAAGCCAGTGCAGTTGGTGCGCCAACTGACTTAATTCACTATACTACTAAGAGCTTCAAATCTTAACAAATAGACGCCACATTACGCTTAGCGCGATTTACACTTTTAAGTTCTTGATCATTCTACAACTACTGCATGCAGATTAAAAAAGGCATAAAAACCCTTAATAAGAAAAACGTTATTCAATCATTTGTAAAGCAAAAAAAATTCACAAGTTACCAACATATAACAGTAATTAAATAGAATAGAGCCGCTCTCTTACTCGGCTCTTCTCTCTCTCTCTCTATATATATATATATATGCGTTTGATGCGGCCAATTACGACAAAAAAAATCATCGTGGAAAAAAAAAGAGTCCTTTATTCTATACGTGCGTACAGATGTCAAGCCGAAAAATCATTCAAATTGATTCGAGAACTGCCAAAATGGATATTTTCGTTCAAATAATCTTTAATCAAATGTTTTCGAAGCCATTAATTTGCCAATTCAAATATGTTGCGATTATAAAAGAAAATTCAGCGTGTGCGACGGTTGTATATGCAAGGTATGAAAATGATGAAAATAAATTTAGTTTCAGCTTTGCTAAATGCACAGTTGTGAAGAAAGTGAATTTAACTAGACTAGAGTTAATGGATATTTTTAATTGGGGTAACTGCAACTTTGGTAAGTCATCAGTGAAGTGAAAGTCTAAGCTATAGAAGCAACTTATCCATGGAAAAAGAAAATTAAAGGATGAAAATTGCTAAAAGCAAACTGTGCTTTTGCAGGGCAGAATACAGTTTTGAAATTAAAACAAATGAATATTTATTGATATTAAGGGGTACATCGAAAACGTCTCTTGCATTTTTAGATTCATCAGCAGTACCAGAAAAGGAAATTGAGGGAAATAAGAATCACTGAAAGCAGAAGAAGTGGAAGAGGTGGAGGATTATTTAGTAAAGCAATGCCAAAAGACAAAATTTCTTAAATAAAATTAAAAATCTAAAACTCTGTAAGTGTACTGATAGCTTGAAAATATTCATACTGGTCTCTTTTATCTACTTAGATGAAATTTTATAATTTCTGGACTACTGCAGAATGCTTCCCAAAAGTATGACCAAATTCATCGAACAAATTTCCTTAAACAATGTCATTTATGACACCTGTCATTAAATGAAGTGATTACAAATTCGGAAATAGTAACGTAGCTGGAACCTTAGTCTCAAATTAAACAGAAATTTTGGATATTGGCAAAACGGCAACAAGTGAAAAACAAATGCTTGATTTAAAAATTATTAGAGCTGAACCTTTAAATCAAGATAATACAGGTCATTTCGTCAGAAAAAATAATACAGGCAAATCCCCTTTAAGGTTTCGGATCTTGATATGTGTGTTGTGATACGGACTATACAGCTTGATTTTGTTTCCAACATGTCAGTAAGTAACTTTCTTCTACCATATAAAAGATTCATTTCAAGAAGATCAGTCTGTTGTGATGTATCTTCCGACAATGTGATACCATTAAGAAGACAGATGAAGATCTTTAGAGCTTATGAATGCAATAGGAGACAAAGAAAAGATTATTTCGACAATCAAGACATCGAATTTAAGTTTATAGTTGAGGAAGCAGCTTAATGTGGGCATTACGCAAGGCTTCTAAGGTTTATCATATCATGTTTGAAGAAAATTCTTATAAAAGCCTTACTGCGCTAAGAATTAGAAATATATGTTTTGACCATTAGAACATTAGAACCACAGAAGTGATAAAACTTTTATTTCTTTATATCTTCTAGAGTACTGTTTCTAAAACATTTTCGGTTTTCGGCCCACTTTTAAAAACTAAATACTCAATGCTTCGTTGGAAATCCGAATCTGCGTTTTCTTACAAAAATATGTAAAAACAATAAGTCTTTAAAGTTTTTATATTAATGAAATAAACATTGAATATTTTACTAAATTGTATAAAAGATGAGAATGCGAATTGAATTCGAAACAAAATATGTTTAGCGAGAAGAATAAACCTGATGTAGCTTTTAAAAATTGGAAATACACGGCTTCGCTCCTCCAGTGTCTCAGACACTGGAGTGAGTCCAGTGTCTCCTCCTCCAGTGTGACACGCTCCTCAGAGTGACACGCTACACGCTCCTCCAGTGTCTGGTGTCTGAGACACCAGGGTGCCTGGGCATAAGCCCTACTACTTGTAGAAAGATTTAAAATTTTGAATGATAAAAGGCAATAACCTGAAAGTACACAATATTTTTAATAATTTGTTAGTTTATGGTAATAAGTCAAGCTCGGAATGTAAAGCATTGCACTAAGAGAAGATAGGATGAGAAGAAGCTCGACGCCGTCGAACTGGTGAACAAGTAAAATGTGTAACTATAAGAAAAACATGATAAGGCAGTGCAAAACTATTAACGCTCTTAATTCATCAAGAATTACAGCAGTAACACATATTACATTAAGTACATAGTCAACGGATGCTTAAACGGTTACCAAGATTCATTACAAATCACTAATTTGTATTGTAATATATAAATTACTAATTACTACATTAATAAACACATATGAATTTCATGTAGAGAAAATTAGAATGAGTATACTAGTAGAATATGTGCAAGATATCAAGGATGTCAACCTATATCGAAAATACAAGGATATAATTAACTATGAAATTATAGGCGGAATTAGTAAGTAAATAACATTGTGAGGAACAAAAGATAAGTACATATAAAGTGCATGTAAACATGGTTAGCAAAATCTATTAATTACAGTGTACAGCATCAAAGATATCCTCAGATATTAAAAAGACAATAATTTGTCTATAGCAGTGGTACTAGACTGAATCTGACATGTTTGTTTTAACTTTGCTAAGAATGTCCCTGAGGGAGATTCCTTCAAATATTTTACGTAATTCCCTGAATAATTTGATAATATCTAATAATGTTCTGAGACCAGAATCTATTAAGTCGTTGGTATTAGTAACATTTTCCCTGATAGCAGGATTGGACCTGGGATTATTAAAAGGAGTATTTTTAACAATATCTTAATATGATTTGCTAATAACTATTTGAGCATTTAACTTAACAGGATTATTTACGTCAGAAACATGTTTTGATAAGGGTTTATTTTATCTTTAGTTTGCATATTATTGACAGGTTTTATTTGTCCACATTCAATAAAGGAACAATACAGGAAATTTAGGACACCAAAGAAAGTTTGCGGTGTTCCTATTTGATTACAGTTGCAGCATTGTATAGTATCTAGTCTTTTAGCAGAGTAATTTTCAGTTCTATGGGAACCTGCACATTTAACACACCTGGGTTTCAGTTTGCATGTGTCAGACGAATGATAGAAGTGCTGGCAGTTGTGACACTGCACAGCACTTTCATTTACAGTATAAGTTTTCACAGGGACATAGAAGTCAAGAAATTTCGTAATATCATATATCCTGTCTATGCCAGGGGCGTTATCCACCTGAACTTGGAATAAGGGCATGCGGACACTTGTCTTAATTCTGTGTATACGTGCTACACGAGGCACTTTGTATCCTCAGATGGTTAACTTCTCGAAAATATCCTCTATTGGGCAATCAATAGATAAGCCACAGAAAACAATTTTAACAGGTTTATCAATTTTGGCTAGTACCAAATAGTGGTCAATTTTTTTCAGATCTAAATATTGGGCAATAATTCGTTGATCACCTTCAGTACTGGGAAAAATCTTCAGGAAGTCCCCTTTAACATTACCCGCAAATTCACATTTGGCCTCCTTTCTTAAGATTTTCATGAAATCTCTAAATTTGATGTCGGGTTTAACGATGATGAGTCGAATTTTAGGTTTGGCCACATTAAGGGCATTTTCAGAATCATTTTGAACATCCATACTATAATTTATAATTTTCACATCATTATCGAATACATTGGGTATATTAGCTGAGAGCTTTTCAAACACATTGGTGAGATGCACATCAACATTGCACTTTACAATTTTACATGGGCAAGCAGGGTTAATATTCGACTTTATGTTTATTAACAACATTCTCAAATCTCCTAGTTAATCATCTACAACAAATGAATTTTTTAATGGTTAGAAATGTCACTACCCTGAATCCATGTTCTACTAATAAGGTGAGGAGAACGTTACAAAAAATTTCTCTGCACTATTCCGTAAACCAGGACTGCATCAACTACCAAAATTGTTTTCATTTCCAGATTTAAATTTAAGTTTCAGATTTTCATTTGCTCTTGATGCTTTTGACCCGTGAGCACAAGCACCAGGTATTCTTGATCCGATGTTTTCTATTGTTTGCAGGTATTTTAGTAATTCCTCAAAACTTGCACTTGTCAATATACATGGGAAAAAAAGCATGTCATTACAGAAAAAGCCCCAATTTGTGTCAAAATACTTATATTAGAACAATGCTATATATAAGTCTAATGCATATTATAAGTCGCGCTTTCTAGACATGTAAAACGAAATTTGAATTTCGTCAATCGGCGCAGTAGAACGGGAGATACGAAACTGTCCCCCTTTTTTTTGCAGCGTACATTTTAGAATAATGAACAAAACCGAAATTTCTATTATTTTCTCCAGACTCAAATATTGAACCAAAAACAGCTACTGTGAATAGACAAATTAACTTAATCCGAAGAGGAATTCTGCTCCCTATCTGCAGTTAGGATAAGATCACTGAGTACTAGTAGTTCGATTTAGAGTGAAATCTTGGCGAACGGATATGCTGCATGATCATTTTTGTGTTTTTCTTCATGTGTAGCTTAAACTTGAGCCAATTTCCTTTAGAAAATTTTCCATCAAGGCATTTTCGTTTAAGCAGATTATACAAGTATACTTTTCTCAAATAAATTAACGGCCAGGCAAACCAAAGACGATTTCCCATCGCTGTTGAAAGAAAAGCTATTGCCGTTCTGAAATCCTGGTATTGTATGCAGAACGGCAATTTCTGTTGCCGAATTTTGTTACCTTTAAGAAAAATGGAAACTGATTCTAAAACATACTTGAAACACCATTATGTGATGAAATAAGGAATTCAATACTCATATAGTTGATTTATTTTTTGAAGTTGTTAAAATACATTCGAGTTCCAAGTTTCAAACGTAAAAGAAAAATAAAAGATAATTTCTTCTGTTACAGAATTGCATTTGATTGTATAAGGAAATAAGATTTATCTACGTAATCAAGACTCCAAAAGTTCACTGATAACATTGAAAAAGGGGGAAAGAAGGCAGAAGAAATTTCGTTATTTAAGGGAATTCTGAGAATTACAACATTTTTTGAAAACGCATTTTGAAATCTTTAGTGAAAAAGAGCTATCTAGAGTTATTATAGGTTTATTTCGCTTGGAATTTTAAAACTTCTAACGTTACGAACAACATACTATTAGAAGAAACGTAATTGCTGCTCATATTTATTAATGAAAGATAATTTTCATATTGGAATGTGGTGAAACTTGCCTTCAAAACCATTGTATTGTAAGTAGTACCGCAAATGTGGGAGGAACAATTTGTTCTGTTTAAGTTACAAAGAAAATGATTCTAAACTCACACTTTAAATGCAAAGTTCAGTAATGAAACTGTGAAATTAAGAACTTAATGCATAAATGTTTTTAAAGGAAATTTTTAATGGAGGAAATATTGATGGCTTCTTTCCATTCGCATGAATCAATGCCAAAATGTTTGGCAAACAACAGTCTTATTTCCATAAGACAAAAAATTCATACTGAATTCGTCATCTTTTTTTTGTCACCTATCTAAATGTTAGTCTTCTAAATGTAAATTATTTTCTTCTCATTCTTTTCTGAAAAGTAAAAAATAATTGTGTCCTTGATTCATGCCTTTAAAAGCAGAAATTTTAGATATTTGTTTTTTAAATTAACAAAAGTAAAAATTTATAAAAATACTTAATAAGCATAATTCTAATATTTCGCCTAGTGAATCTTTGTATATGCTCTTATTAAAAAACGTTTTATCCCTTTTTCATCACTTTAAAGGCAGAAATTTTAGAAATTAATTCTTTAAAAATATAGCAAAAGTGAAACTTGAATAAGCATGATTCTGATATTTCGCCTAGTGCATCTAGCAGTTTTGCATATCTTCGTTTTTAAAACTCTATTTCAATATCAGTAGAAACAACTTGTATTCTTTAAATTACTCTTTTTATCAAGAGCTGGGTTCTGTATTTAAGGTTGTTATAACTTTTGTTTTTATTTTTATAGTCATCAAAAATGACTTAGAAACTAACAAGATGGCTTTCTTTAATAATCCTTCATATATATTTTAACTTATGTTCTCAAATGATCTGTTTTAAAAGACATACGCCTTCTTTCTAGGCAGCTAAATTGACTTTATAAAAGTGCTCTCCTGTTTAGTTATGTTGAGTTTAGCTCAAAATTCGTTTTCGTAAATTGCTTTATAGTGTTATAGCTTGTATTAAAGTTCTTTTAGGCATTTTTAGAACATAAATCTACTTCGCAAACTTTTTAGAAACATAACACTTATTTTCGTTAACACGTCCACATAGTTTAGAGTAAAATGGATGTAGCGAGTTATTTACTTCAACAATACGTTAAAATTATAAATTGTTTTCTACAATTTATGAAATGAAATAACAGCTTGAAAACTAAAATCAGATTAAATAGATATTTAGTGAAGATATGAAATACGTCATAAATTAACAACAATCGATATGGCCAAATTTGTGCAACTGCTATGACATCATGGAAAACGAAACGGTTTATTAGTATCTGGAGTAGCTCAATAACTTGCATCCTCTCCTGCAAATTAGTCCAAGTACGGAATCTTGCTCTTTTAGGTCAAATCTGCATAATGTGGGAAGAAAGGATTCAACAGAGGTATTTCACCAGTTCGAAGCCTTGCCTCTCTTCTCCCATTCCCGGTGAGATCGACATTCTCAATGTATTAAGCACAGCTGGAGGAATTTAGAACCTACTCATCATTCACCATTCAGAATACATCGAGAGATAATTTAACCAGGGCGTTTATTCGCGATGTTTAAGCGCTGGATTCGAAATGAATGTCATATTTTTTGCAAGGAGCAAATAACTTAGTTCTTATTATTATATTTATTTATTATAATTACTGGCCGCTACGCGGCCAGCCTTCGTCTGGCCTTTTAAATGTACTGGAAAAAGCCTAAAGGGAACATCAAGCATTAAATTTAAAAACTGCACAGAATTTTACTCTGAAGAACAACTTTATCAAAAAAAAGTTTAAATAAAAATGTATTACATATAAAAAAATTTATAATGAAATAAGATATAATAAATATCCCTTAATACAAATATTAATTACCCGAATAAATTAACTAACTTCCCGTTTCCTTCTCTCGACAAACTTCCAGTACCCAAGAGAAACGTAAAAAAAACTGCACAGAATTATCGGCTTCATTTTTCCGAGTGGCAACAGTGCTGATATCAGCAACAATGACAACAGTGATATATCGGAAACAATGAAGGCCTGCCATTGTATACATAATGCCATTGCTGATATAAAGAGAAGGAATTAATTTGAGGCGATTTCATCAAAAAACATAAAATAAGAAAAAACACATTCGAAGTTTGAAAAAATCGCTTCGAGGTGCACTGGCTCCTGTCTAGATGCACCCTATGTGTACCAAATTTCGTACCCAGATTCTATTAGCTTGCGCGCCGCACGAACGAAAGACACACAGTCACAAAGAGACAAACTCTTCCTTTAATATACTTATATTAAACTTATTTATTAAAGGTAACAACTAATTTTGCTACTTATTTATAATATTTCGATGCTAAACTGTCATTATATGGTGGTATTAACACTTATGTTGTGGTCTGGACATTGTTTAAAGATTATGCAAAGGATATTTATCGGAAATTAGCAGATTTTTAAACCCCAAAGCTATTAAAGTAAAAAATCTGATTTATTTCAAAGTTAGTGTATATTGAGAGCTAAAATGCCCCCCTTTTTTTTAAATGCCCCTTTTATCTTACATTATTTAACATTTTCGTTGAGCGAATCAATTTAGCGACTTCACAAGTTTTGAAATTTTTTAAAGTTGCCAAATAGCATTGTATAGATAAATTTCGTAATTTTTTATAATTTTTGAACTACTTGTTACAGAATATTAGTAACTACTTAGTTTACTATTACGTATTTATCAATAAGTAGATTCATAACATTCTTAAAAAAATGACAGAGCAAGGTTGGAAGACCTTCCTTGTGATGAAGAGAAGAACGTGTTATTTGTTAAATTTGTTCTCGATATTGCAGCGAGAATAAAGATTCACCTCCGGTAGAACTTCCAATTTAGTTCTAGTAACTAATCTGAAAGATATGCAAAATTTACCTAACTATAATCTTCTCGGTGAGTCGCAGAACACCAGTTCTTGGAAGTAATCAGTCAAATAAGAAGAGCACCGTAAATGCAGAAACGCTAAATTTTCTGAGAACTATTGAGCGAGCTGAGAACTACTAAGATTATAACATATGTACAGGTATAGGTAGAAGTACAGAGGACAGCTAGTTATTTACTAGACGTTGAGGCAGGTATTGTTCTCATGTACTAACAACTATCTAGGAACATCAGCACCCTACAAAGTTCCAGATGGACTCTAGATCCACAAAGGATAAACGCTTAATCCATTCCCCACTGCCTGCGGCTCGTTTGGAATCCCGTTGTTTAACTTGGATGTTTCATTGGTATATTTGACATATTATCACATAGATTTACATTTATCATTGCATGCGTGATATTGTTACATTATTATCAGGTCCGAAATTTGCTTGGTATTCTCAATACTTGCATTCAACAGAGAAAAGTAAGGAAAATTATTGCAATAATTTTGTTATAACGTTAATTTTCACTGTTGAATGCTGTGAATAGCTTTTTTTTCCAATCTTTATAAAATTTGCTATTCCTTTTTCTTTGTATATATCTGTCGCAGAATTCAAATATTTATCACAAATATTGTTCTCGATTACTACATGCTAAGATATAAAATTTTTATCAGTTGTCTTCTTTTCTTATGCAATTAATAAGTATCAAAGTCAGGTATCATAAAGTACATCTGACACAGGATAGCAAAACTCTGCTATAACATACATAGCCGTAATAAACAAATATTCAAGTTAACTTATTTTTAATTAGTGTAGTTTTATTTTATTTTAGACTCTCCTTAGCCAAAATCGTTGCATTTCATTCCTACCAAGCTAATATAGAATGGTTTCGATGACATACAGAATCCCACTTACCCAAATTAGATGTCTTTTTGTACCAACTATTGTTCCGTGCTGCTATTGAAAATGGCACATCCGGACTCCTGATTACCAAACGATGAACTATCTTGTAAAGAAAATAACAAGTTGGCTGGGCTGGTGTATTATAACCGTGGATAAATCCCAGAATAAACAAACCAATACTGATTAATTACTTCTATAATTGTTCTTAATAGAAATTATGTCTGTAAATCACTTTTAAAATAATTGTACGAAAGTATACTTCTTTGATTAAAACTAAATAAGACAAGGCTAACTTAATTTCAAAATTTTACACGAATTATATTTCGTTACTATCCCTCTCAAAGTAATACCTTTGATGTGCATACGCATGCAATGATACTGAACTTACGTATTTTTGGATGTTTTCCAATTTCGAGTATGTAATATCCTCTTCGAATCGGATTTCATATTTTCTATGAACTAAAATAGTAGTACTTTCCTTTACATTTCAGCTTTGGAAAGAATTCAGGATGACGAATCGGATGAGATTTAAGCAAAGAGGCATTATAGTGGGTTTATTTTCCTTCAGAAGCTTTTTCGTTTCAGGATAATGGCTTAGTGTATTTTCGTTATGAAACAACCGAATCTCATTTGGCAGATGTGAGGAATTTTGGACAAACTGCCACATAAAAATATTTAATATGCTTATTAAAGGTAATAATTTGCATTTCAAGTTAAATTTGATATACATAAATTTACGGGTTTTCATCACTTATTAAAATAAGTAGTTCAACCATTCTTTGCATGGCATACTTGTAATATACAAATACACAGACTTCCAAAATTTAAGTATGTTCGAAAGCGTTGTTGAACTTGAGTAGCTTAAATGCTCTGCAGATACAGATATCTATACAAAAATATCGCATGTTACAGCTGATCACCACTAACTCTCCGAACATGTGCTAAGTAGAAAGTCGCTGATGACCCCAGTATTCTGAAGGATCTCAAGAAATTCCTTTAAATGCTGATACGAAGCGTTAACTTTCATAGGATATCTTTGATTATATTCGTGTTTCTATGGCTGAAAGAAGACAACAGCAGATAGTAAACGCTGCATGCTGTCAGGCGCATTGAATCAAAGCGGTTAATCAGAGATGTCGCTCTTTTCTTTGGCGTCGATTATTCAGTAACTTTTCCAATGTGAAAACGATTCCGAACAAGCCAGAGAACTTGTCTGGAGACTTACTTGGTTCCAAACTTATCTGGAGACCTATGCCCGGTTAAGAATTGCGCACCTTCTGAAGATCGTTTTATTGCTCTAGTATGCAAGCAGAGTCGAGCGACCTCCATAACTGTGACATGCATGTCTGCAGCGTCACTTGGTAAGACAATGTCTTCCAGTCTTCTGCGTCAAAAGGCTCGCATGAATGCATCGATTGTCAAGTGTCTGTGTTCTACTAACTCCAGAAGATTCAGAAGGGCAAGATTAAAATGGTGTCGCCAGCATGTCGTGTCGCCAGCAAGTGTCGCCAAGATTAAAATGGTGTCGCCAGCATCTCATTTGGATTGTCTCAGATTAGCACAACGACCTGTTTGCGAAAGACTCCAAGATTCGAGGGATACAGAATCAGACCGAGAACATCATCAAATATTATGCAATCCGAAGTGGGAATATAATGGTGTGGGCTGGAGTACAGCATCCAGCTGCACATCATTAAAGACGGTTCTGGTGACGGGTCGCATAACACGGATAAACCCCGACTGACCATTGTGCGACTTTACGCTGCAGCAGTTGATCCTGATTTCCTCTTCATGGATGATACTGCTCGTCTCCATCCAGCCGGCATAAGTACCTGATGAGTGAGGGCACTTCTCGCAGGGAATGGAGGATCGAAAATTTTCGGGATGCCCTCAGGTGTCTCTGTACGTTTACATCTTCTAGCCAGTCTCAGACATTTCAGAACTGCTTAATGTAGGAATAGCCATTCATGCATCACTTGCAATGGTTGATCACTTTATTGAAATTATGAACAGTCGCTGTAAAAGTTTGTGTGAAAGTCCAGAGTGTTCACATGCCTTATTAATGTAAGTTTATTTGTTCAACTAATGTTCCTGGGTTTAGATTTAAAAATCTACTTGTTGATGAGCCAAATGTGACGTGATAATATATAATTTATGAAAATTAAACATCAATTTTGATGTTTTTACATAATATTCGTTTTCTTTCATAGATAAACACAAGTGCTGCTTTCATGAGCAAATTGATGTTAATCAAAGCTTTAATTTTCCATTTTTGTTGACAATACATTCGCGTGCGTAACTTTTGGAAGACTGTAGTTTAAATCTTATATTGTTGTACACAGTTTGCTTCAAATCTAAACATGAATCATAAAATTTCATTCTGAAAAATGCTTGTGCGAACATTAATTGCTTTAGCATCAGGTTATTTACCAGAAGACTTGCTCATCTTACTCTACTTTCAGGTTGCAGAATATTTTGTTATCTTCTTAAAAGCGTGTTTCCTTCATTAGTTCTCTTTCTATAAACAAACATTAGCTATTTGAAATTAGAAACTGAATTAAAGTGTGAAAGGTTTAAATCACGAAATACTTTAACCCAAGAATACAGAAAGCTTCCCAGTTATTCAAATAACATGCGCTCGTGACAAATTCGTCCAAATTAGGCGAGGATATAAGTAGTTCAGGTTATTTTATTTCATTGACATTTGACTGAAGATAACTTTATTATTCGTTCTAAATTAAAGTACTGAAGCTATTTTATCAATAGTGTAAAGATAACACTTTTAAACTTTTCTGTTCTTCATTACAGTTAGTTACTAGCCAGACAGTGTCTGTTTAAACGTAGAATGTATGCGTTTCTTCCAATAAACAAGCCCGTGGGACTAATTTTAAACTCGGTTAGAAAAAGATCGAACAATGTTTTTTAACTGCTATGGTGAATATGTTTAGAAAATTGGAATTTTATTTGCAAATTATAAAAATATTCTCATGAACTGTAATTCTTTCAATCTCGGATAAAAATCAATGGATGGTAATTTTAGCAAAAATAACTTATGTTGTACGTTTGCCACAAATGTGCTTAAAATTCAAAGATTAAGAAGGAAAATAAGCGTATAATGATCTCCAAAATCAAAAAGTTGCCTTTAAAATTGATGCGGATGATTTATTCTTCTTTTAAATTCAATATTTCATTTTAAAGAATTTTCTCGACTGTTTTGTTGTTAAACTTTTTAATCATTCTATTCAGTGCTGTTTTATATGAAATTTTCAATTTTCTTATTTTACATAGTTTTTGCCAAATAGTGGTGACTGAACACCGATAGTTCGATATGTGTTCGATTTCACACGAATGAGCTGGCTGCATGGGAATTTGCGTGCATTTTCTTTGTGTACTTTGGATAGTTTCCCTTAGAAAGTCCTTCACGAAGACATTCCGTCTCCTAGTCAGATATCTCTTGCGTAATTTAATATCTCTACATATGCGTGTACAAAGTGTGTGTGTGTGTGTGTGTGTGTGTGTGTGTGTGTGTGTGTGTTCGTCCGAATACACATCTCAGATATTTTAAAATGTAGTTTTGGCAACAATTTTCCTTTCTTATTTTTGTTGACAGATTTTTGATAAAATTGCATCATTTTGAATAGTTTTATTCTTTTAAAAATTTCGGTTTGGCAACAATTTTTCATCGTATTTCTTATGTTACTGTTTTTAAGAGACTGAAAAGTTTAAGAATTTAAAAAGTTGTTTCTTTTTGCAACGGTAAATTGTTTAATTACTTTATTAGGATAATTAACATTTGTATCAAAGGATATTGCTTATTTCATTGTAATATTATGTTTTAATTATATATAATTTTAATTATAAAAATGTTTTGCGTGATATTTTTTAATCTGTTTAAGTTCTTAATATGTTTATACCGTTTGAGTTCTTAAGATTTTGCAAAGGGAAGTTGGTTAATTTATTTATTAGGATTATTAATATTTGTATTAAGGGATATAGCTTATTTTGTTGTATGCTTTTTATATGTAATGCATTTTTAACCGAATTTTTTTCCGTTGTTGTTTGTTTCTTTTTCGATAAAATTGTTCTGCGGAGTAAAATTCTGTGCAGTTTTCAAATTTAATGTTTGGTGTTCTCTTTAGGCATTTTTCTGTCACACTTAAAAGCCAGACGAAAGCTGGCCGCGCAGCGGCTAGTAATCAAATAAACCAAACAAATCTTTAGGAGGATTTGGCACCATTTTCGTGAGGAAACATAAGCTGTCTGGGGGGAGAAAGAAGACAGCATTATTCAATTGCTGTTTGGAATTTATTTATAGTGATGGCAAATGCTGTAATAATGAGAAGCCTTCGAGAGTGAGCGTCCATGTCTATAGTCGGAGGTGTCTATTCGAGAACAAAGGTCTGATGAAATTTCTGTAATGGTAAAGAATTTCTGTTTTAATAAAATTTATAAATATTCCTTTAATAATTAGATGGATACCATTAAATAAAACTTTCATGCTATATTTTTCAGTTGTATAAACAGAACTACAAATTTTAAATGAAAAACATGAGATGGTATTCCTAAAGATTTTGTTTATTAACGAATTCTGTATGATATAAATCATTCTCCGGGCCTTCAATGAGGATGAAATCAACGCTGTTAACAAGTTTGATCTTTGTAGGCAGAAGATCAAATTTTAGGTTGAAATACCAAGGAAGATTTTCCTCGGTTGTTCCAATAATCGCCTTTGATAATTTTTTCTATATTCATCTCTTAAAAGAAAGGTGAATAAATGCGATTGATAATGTTAGCGTCTTCTAGAAATTTCATTGTAATTTTCAGTTTCTCAGCCGGCATATTATTTTCATTGGTCACTTTGCTATCTTCAACTTTAAGGATTTCTCTGTTGAAAACTTCCTTTTGACCTCATACTGATTGGCAGTTTTAAAATCTTGAGCTGACTTTACAAAGATAAACTTTTAATGGAAGCAAATATGACACCCTCTTTGCGTTATTTGAGAACAGCAGGGAGGAAATCAACTCCATTTCTGCCTCCAAGAAATCTTGATACCCAGCTCCGCTAGTAAATGAATGTCAGTACCATCTTTGAGAATTGCCTAGCAACACTGATGCTTCAATAGTTGTAAGTGCAGCTTGTCAAAGAGGATCTTCTTCACCCATCTGCTATTTTAACTGGAAATTTCTGTAATGGGTACCATCAACATAAACCATTTGTGTCCAGTTCTTTCGTCTTTTATCGAATTTGCAACCCATGTCTCTCAACACTGATGCTTCAACGGTGATAAGTACTGCTTGTCAAAGACGATTTTCTTCACCTTGTTCGATTTCATGTTTAAATTGAAATTTTTTCTAATGAGTGCTGTCAGCATAAACAAACTGTGTAGTTCTTTTGTCGTTTAGTGAATCTGCAACTCATGATGAATGTTGCGAGTTGAAAACAATATAATTCCCAGTCCAAAAGTACCTGAAAATGTGCTACAAAAGAAACAACTTTTCCGTCTTTAGATCCATAAAAAATAATACTTTTGTTTTTTACCGTTGTTAACTACAGCAGCTATTATTTAAAGAAGCTTATAAAATTATTTAAAGAAACTCAAAAAATTATTTTAAAAAATTAATTTTCATGAACATATTTTTAAGCAGCAGCCTCATCATTCTTCTCTAACTTCATTTTTATGGAATGTAGAATTACATAATGATTAGGCACATCAGAGACCTCGGATTGCAATTCATGGTTAAGAAGGGTTTTCGCGATATAGTGGAGTACGAGTAAATCTGACCTGCCCGATGATACAAAAGTTGTGGATATCCAATTTCAAAAATTGTGGAAAAAAATTTACGGTAAGTGTAAATTGCTTCAATGGACGATACTCCTGTACAAGTAAAGCAACATTTGGAATTTTAGCTGCAGTTTGTGAATTTACCTTTAAAAATGGTTTGTTTAGTGCAGGATAGATTTGAGATTCTCCCAAGCAGAGGAAATCTTTATGACTGAATATTACTCAGCAGCGCATAAATTTGACTTTTTATCTATTTCAGCATATTATTCCTGGCTTAGTCGCTTTAGTGCCAATTCAGAAAAGGGAACTTCGTTTCTTATGCCGAACGTTTCCAGTTTATCGAAAACCGGCTACCAAGCAGAAAATGTTGTTTATTGACTTTCGCTAACCGTATAGTATTTTTTTTTTACTTTCATTTTCCAGTTTGGAAATGTTTCTTTAAAAGCTTCAACAATTTTTCCGTAAGAATGCAGTTTTAAATATTAATCAATCGTAAAAACTCATTTTGCTTGGGAAGAACGTATTTCCATCATACTTTAAAAAGGTTTTCAAAGCTAGCAACATACTATGTAGCTGAAAATTCAAATATTATATTACTTATAGCAACTGTAGGGGCATCATTCATTGAAAATGTTTGTCATTAATACCTAATTTAGAATTTCCAAAGCTTTTGACTGTTTAATGCTTGCGACTTTTTGATTACACTTGCTTTCATCTATGTTGCTGTTGTTGCTAATCCCCTTGATGCAGGAAAGCCTAAACCAAATCCAAGAGACCTTGCCGCAAAAGTAAATCGCTGATGTCGTCCTGCTCAGCCGACAGCTGTCTCAGAGAGACGCCTATACAATTCAATAGGTGAGCGGGAGAGGCAGGGAGGAAACAGTAACACGAGGGGAAGGTCCTTTCTTCCCCTTTGAATTTCATGCATCGAAGATGCCCGCTTCTGAATCCACCATGGCCATTTGGAGAAACCTAAATCTTTTACTCAGATGTGACAGAATTGGTTGCTCAGCGATATACCATTGGTGAGCTGGAGAAAATGTCCACGCCATGTTCGCCATTTGCAGTAGGAATGTATTTCAGTTGGGCTTAAATCAGTGGAAGTGGGTGTAGGGAGATCACAACCTTTCGTTGCAAGATCTTCAGCTATTTCATTACCATACACCCCACCATGGGACGGTATCCACTGGAAATATATTGATTTACGCTATCCAAGCTCAAAAAGTTTAGATGTGATATTCTGACCAGTCTTATCCATGATTTTAGGCCAGTTTTTAAGGTACTGAATGGAGCGTCTACTGTCTGTCAAAATCCATATAATGTCACTACTTGAACAGAGAATGTACCATTTCATCTATGTTCTGCTGTCATATATTAATTTATCTTTTCCAATGAAGAAACATTCTATCGTTTCGCCATCGACAGAATAGTTGACCCACTGCGTTAAGAACTCTTCAGCCTGTTTGATCCCGTCGATGGAACTAAAATAATAATAATAATAATAATAACAGTAGTAGCAATAATAATAAACATAAATAATAAGTAATTTAATTAATTAATAAAAAAAGACTTCTGACTTCAGGGAACTGACTACGTAAAGTGAGGAATACTGAACAATATACCAGAATATGGAGAGAAAGTGCATGGAGGTGACATTCTTGTTACTGGTGACTGCTTATCTTGAGCACTGAGTTACTGTTACTTGCAAAGAGGTACTGAGTTTGTCGTGTACAATGCGCTAATAGTGGCAATGCGTACAAACAGTTATACAATTAAATTTAGAAAAAAAAAAAGATGCAGTAGATTCTACATTACCAACAGATTTGCAAATTTGTAATATGTTACTCATTTCTACTAATTCAATACTGCTACGAATATTGTACACAGATAGATGATTTTAGTTTAATTATATATGAAATTGTTGCATTTTTCTGCGTAATGTAACATGAAAAATCTAGCATTCGTTAGGTAACATTAGGACAGGTTAGCCCCTTACTATGGCCATAGCACGTAGTCTCATAGCGTATATAATGTAAATAATATAAAACTATGATCCTATTTGTTACTAAATTCGTAAATTTATGCATTCAGTTATTGATTAAGAATTTAATTTGTTATTTTCTGAAATTATTGTTTTAGTGTTACATTAATTTGCCCTAATTTTAAGTATGGCCTAATGTCTAGGGATTGTACTGCTCGAGACGTGTGTTGTATTACTTCTAAATTAACATTAATAACTTACTCATGGAAGCCATGATCGTACAAACATTATACTAACATTGCTAGAGTAATCATATCAACACTAATCTGCAGAAAGGTGAAAGGAGTGACATACACTGAAAACAAAATATTAGTACGATAAATGTGTATCAAACAAGTATAGTTATCAAAACCATATTCATAATACAAAAAGTGTAATATTTCACATTTTTGCGTTGTGTTATTAGAAATAACACGTTCAATGTAATTTTTTTTTAAATTGGGTCCAGTGTTCTAAATTACGAGTAAAACAAACAAGTTTAGGCAAATTTAAGCTTAACATTTATTAGAAATTAAACAATAATTTTTACAACATTTTGATACATTCTAGAGGTGGTGTGACAGTTGAGTTTTAGGTGTTTTACAGAGAAACTGGTAAGAACTACATACTTTTTCTATACAAATTCATCTAAAGAAAGGGGGGGGTCCGCAAAAAATTTACTTGATAACAAATAGGGGCATTAAGAGGTTACAGCCAGGAGCTGGTAAGAAATGAAAAGCCACAATTAGATATCTATAGAGGAAAAAATACATTTTAGTGGATACTATAGGAAGGAAAAACTGGGCCTTCCGCCCTTTCAATCTGTAGGCTCGGTCCTCCATACGCTTCCGATTCTCGGTTGTTTCCTCTTCGAAAAATTCTACAGCCATTTTTCTTTTCAGTCAGGTAAAAGCTCGTTGTCTTGCTTCTCGTCTGTCTTCCGATTCCCCTCCTCGAACACCGCTGCTGGCTCTTTTTCTTCTCTCCAGCCCTTGGCTTGACGACGATGCTTGATCTTCCAAAAGTCGCCAATTGTAAGGCAACCCTATGAGGAGTATCCATGGCAGAAGGTGGAAAAGTCTTTAGAGGGAAACCGCGGTTGACGAGCATCTCGTAATTCGAAAATGTTTCGTTCAGAGGAAGGGGATCATTCAACTCTTCGCCACAATGTAATAAACACGTTCCTGACTATAGCCTCACGCAGGGTGTCACTCTTACATGGGTGGAAGCCAACGGACTCCAAATCACCCCTGCGAAAAAACCCCTGCGCAGCACAAATGCATACAAAAAAAACCTTTAGAAAGAGGGTGTAGAATTGACCTTTTAGCTAGGGAATTCCCAGACAACTGCCTGCCTGAGATAAGCATTCTGGGATTCGGAAGGTATTTTTTTTTCTCCAGGGAATTTTCGAAAACAAATCTATAAAAAATTTTCTCTTTCATCACAAAGTAATAATTTAAGAAAATGAATTGCAAAATCTGGCATTTGATTAACTAAATTAAATTAAACACCGAAGAATGTTTCTACAGTTAAAATATAAAAATTACACAGCTAAATTTACATTTTTTTAACACCATAAACGACTTTACCACCAGAGTCAAAAAGTATGGATTCAAAACTTTACCAGAAAGTGGGGTACGTTAAACAAAACTTATTGAACTTTATACACGAAATAGTGCAATGGCCAGAGAACTTTAAAATTTAAAGTAAAAATAGGTAGGGTAAACCTAACTTAGGCTTAGGGGTAAACCTAACCAGAAGTTAAGCAACCAGTACAAAAACCATGTTAAGATTTTGAGTTTAAGAACAAAATTTAATGGGTAACAAAACAATACTTAAAGGATAAAAAAAATTAACACATGCAACTTAAATTCAGAGTTAACCAAAACTGCCTTTTTTAAAAATTAATAACAATTACTTTTCAACAGAGCAAATTAAAATCAAATTAACAACTTCCATTACTGATAACTGAATTAAGGTAAGCATTACAATTAAGATAAATGTTACAATTAAGATAAGTATGTTTACATAACACGTGCAGTCTTTGGGAAGGGGACAGTTTTACGAATATTGTACACAGATAGATGATTTTAGTACAGTTATATGTGAAATAGTTGAAATTTTTCTGCATTTGCTTGATAAATCTAGAGAGAAAAGTAAGAATTCAGGTGGAAGTCCATTTAACATTATGTAAATGGGTATCTCGGTAATTTGGCATGATATTGCCAAGCTGGCAACTATTGTGGCGACTAACCTTTCGCCAAGCCTGGCGACTTTTGGCGATTTCTCGCCACCCTTTGCGACATTTTAGTCTGTCCCTGTATCTTGTGATGCCCTCATATTGTTAACAGGTTTTTGTAATTGAATAAATGTAATTGATCACTTTATTAGCTGTAACCGTAATTCGACCCTCATATTGACTCAGTAATTTTGAGAAGCAGAAAGTACTAGAAATATCTCAGCGGCAGGATGAAAACTACATAAGGCCGGAGAGAGCATCTGTTCTCAGTTGTTGTTGTTAGCAGTTAGTTCTGAGCGAATTCCGACTACTATCTCCGTTTTAACTTTGTTCTTTAGCTGCGCTTTGCATTGGTTGTGTTTAAAGTTCTTAGTAGTTTGAAGCGTTACTACGGATTGTTCATTAACTCTTCGAATCGCTGTTAAAATATTGGCTTTGGGCTGTGGAATAATTCGTGCAATTTTTGTGTACACACTTCGTTTCTGGAAACACATTTGCGGCTTAGTAAATATGATGATCATGAAAGGCCAATTAAAATTAGGAAATCGAGAAATTACGCAATTCCTAAAAATTTTCCTCTAGAAAGGCAATTTCTCCAAACGGAACGGCTATCATTTTCAAGCATTTCATTGGAATCGCCGATTGTGTTAGTTATTTAACCATTTTGCTGGTTATTTAACAGCGAGAACTTTGCCCAGGGTGCACCACAAATAGTAGACAAGTGTTACAGCCACAAGAAAAAGAAAAGACACTTACACTGCGCCAAAAAAAAGCTGGGACAGTTCTATATCTCACGTTCTGCTGGGCTGTTTGACTAAATTCAAATTGCATTTTTCATTTCTCGAAATCTCGACTTAGGATATGTATTACATTTATGAATAGCGTTGTTCTAGTATAGGAAATGTGACACAAAATCGGACTTTTACTGAAATGACATGTCAATTATTTTCCATATTTCCATTCTACGACTCAAATTATGCCAAACTATCAAATTTTCTAAAAATCGCATGAGTAGTTTTTAAAAAATTAGCTCAGAAACTTTAGCTTTTCAATGTTAATCGAATTTTATATATATTTATTAATATCTCTTTTTTTATTAAACTTACTCTTGATTCCTTCTTTCACATTTAAAAATTTAGATTCATTCCAAATAAAAGTCGCCCATATTTGATGATTTATTTTTTAAATTTATATTTTTAAATAAGTTTTATAAATTTTTTGAAAAAAATTTTGAATTATAATCTATAAAATTTGTACTATAATCTATAAAATGTTCATCTTGAAGCAGATGCATTTCTAAGCATACCGGCAAAAAAATTTAGTTTTTTGTTCAAAATTTCGGAAGATATACGTGAATTTATACATTTGTACTCTTTGAAATTTGGCATATTTCTTAAAAGCGGTAATAATACAGATGTGGTTTACTCACTTTGTTAAAATTATTTGAAAGTATTAACGATAATTTTTTTCCGCTGGTGTGCAATGAAAAAAAAGAAACGGAGAATAGATTGCTATAAATTAAGAAGTTCGCCAAGTAAATTATTCTTGGCGAAAACTGAAAAAAATTACGCCAAGGTAAATGTTTGAATTTCCCAGTAAATTTCGCACCAAATTTTACAAAATTTAATATTTAGGCATAATTTGAGTCGTAGAATGAAAAACTGGCATGTCATTTCAGAAAAAGCCCGATTTTGTGACAAAATACCTATGTTAGAATGCTGCTATATATGAATCTAACATATATCCTAAGTCATGCTTTCGAGACTTGAGAAACGCAATTTGAATTTCGTCAATCGGCCCACTAGAACGGGAGCTAGAGAAATATCCCTTTTTTTTTTATCCAAAGGGGCTTTGTCCCTGAAGGACTATTGTTATCGTTTTGCAATTTTGCGTTGAATCACTATAGACGGCTGTATCACTTTTCAAATTGTTGCCACCAAATGTTATCGCCCTGTATTATATTTAAATAAATTAAATAATGAAGAATCTGCGTAAATGTATGTATATTTCTCCAAATGTGATAATACAACGGTACATAGAGCCATCCAATTTTGAATAACGTACGTTTCCACGCGAATATGCGCATCTGGAAGCCCAAATTTGGAATTTGGAATTTGTTTTATTATCTATTTCATTTTTGATAAAACTTAAACGAATTTTTAATGAAGAAACTCACCGATTTAGAAGCAAGCGATGGCAACACTCTACAGGAAAAAAAAAACCTTTTTATCTCCAGCGCGCGGAACTGTGTATCAGAAATTCTAAACAAATGCTCAGTTTAAAATTATTTTGCGATATTGCTCTTAAACTGCATTTTATGGTTTAAGTGGGAAGAACATGATATTTAATAAATAAAGGTAACACACAAAACGTTAAAAAACGCCCTTTTGGACGTAATTTATAATCTGAAAACTTTCAGATTTTATTTTCACAGTGTACAAACAACCGTGTCTTACAAAGAAGTCCAGCCTGCATAGTGAAGTTCGGACTTGCAATAAACCATTACCACTACCTTTCACGGCGGCAAAGCACCGTTATTTGTCGCTGAAAATGTTGCACTGGTTTTGGAGCATCTGGTGCGTTTTAACAGTATGGCAGGCTGGTTGCGTCAGCATAATATAGTGATGATTCTTAAAGTAAACCTAAAATGTTTTCTTCCTTTCTTTGTTGTTACACGTTTCCATTATAAAAATTACAAAGGAAGGCATAATTAAAAAATAAAAGAAAATAAAACTCAAGAAAATACATTCATTACTACAGTCAAGTACAGAAAATCCGCCTACCTGAAATCCGCCAACTCCTGAAATCCGCATTGCCTCTCAAAATATAAGCAATGAATTTATGTGTTAAAGAAACCACAGAATGGAGAATGAAATACCGAAGAAGAAATATTTATCCAATAATGACATCATAATTACCGAATAATAATGATTCTGTGTTAGTGGCAGAAACAAATCTTACCCCAGAAGAGGTTTTTAGTGTGGATGATGTGTTCAGATGATCCAACACTGGCATATCAGATAACGGATGATGAAATCTTTGGCTCTGAAACTCGCCACAGCAAGAAAACGATTCTAATACGGACACAGATAATGAATGTGAAAGAAGTGAGAAAATATCTTTTAATGAGGCTTTGAACATGGTGAAAAATACCTAAAATATTTAGAATAACAGAGCTGTGTTACAGAGCAAAAGATTGTGACCCTGTAGAATTTACAAAAAAAAAAAATCTGACGCTGGGGTACCTAAAGTTTTAAAACAAACCTCTATCAGAAAAATGTTTAAACAAATAAAAAAATGAAATATTTTATGCTTTATTAGTATCCCTTATTTTTACACGTCTCTTTTGTATATGTCCTTAATGCTTTAAAATATTCCTGTATTAACTAATATAAATGAATAATATATATATACATATAATAATTTAATGCTTAAAAAAATAATGCAATAATGTATATTATTGTACATAATAATTTAAGTAAATGTATCTAATATGCCTTATTTATTTTGCACTTTTAGTCTGAATATTATGATTTGGCTTTTCTGTCCTGAAATCCGCAAAATCCTAAAATCTACACAACCTCTGATCCCAAGCATTGCAGATTTCTGGACGTCTACTGTATATACTCACCTATACTGTATGTTCATTACTATATATCACCTATACTATTACTATATAGTGCTAATTATGCCACACCGTATACCACTGGTTATTACCATCTCAATCGAAATAAACATAAGATACACATTTATGCTCGTACAAAATTTATAGCTTTATGTCACAAGATTTGGGAGCTTTAGTAGTGCTTTTATAATAGCATTCAAAGTGCACAGGTGAAAGATGATAATGGGCAAGAAGGAAAAATATATTGTTTTTAATTTTTAGCTCAAAGAGCGTTTTAATTTCGTTTCGACAATTTGGGCCTATTCAGTTTCTGACTTCATTCTCTTTTCAAACTGTTGCCACTAAATATTAAAGCCCTGTACTATATTTAAAGAAATTAAATAATGAAGAATCTGCATAAATACATATATGTTTCTCCCATTGTGAAAAAACAACGGTATCTAGAGCCATCAAATTACGAACGTTTCCACCCGAATATGGGAATCTGGAAGCCAAAATTTGAAATTTGGAATTTGTTTTATTATCGATTTCATATTTTCTAAAACTTTAACGAATTTTTGATTAACAAACTCAAGGATTTCAAAGAGAGCAATGGCAACGCTCCGCAGAAAAAAAAATTATGTCCAGCGCGTGAGACTGTGTATCAGAAATTCTAAAGATATGCTCATTTTAACATTACTTTGCAATATTGCTCTTGAACTGAATTTTATGGTTTAAGTGCGAAGAACATGATATTTAATAAATAAATGTAACACAAGAAATGTAAAAAAAAACGCCCCTTTGGACGTAATTTGAAATCTGAAACCTTTCAGATTTTGTTTTTAATTTTTAAATTTTTTTATTCATGTTTTGTTTACAAAAGGAATTCTGAACTCCTGGGATTAAAAATATATTGATTTCTATACGGAGAAGAGAAATAGGAATGAAAAAAAGAATTGGTGATGGATGGCAGTTTTAATATTTATCAAATGTTATCACTGATTATTAATAGAAAAATACTGATTATCAATTTCGGTAATGAAATAGATAATTGTATATGAATGATTCTGTTTACATTATTAAATATTCACTTGAATTCTAATTTTTTCTAAAAATTAAACTTCCATATCTAACTCATAAGTTCCATCTAAATTTAATTTATATATGTGAACTATAATAATATTCGAAATTAATCGGTTAATAGGATTTTTAGTTCTCATAAAATGCATATGGGTATTATTGAAAGTGAAAAGCTTATATTTGGCATTTCGCAATTTTCTCTAAATGTATACTAACTGCTTTTAGTATCGTAATCATTCAAGTTTAAATTCCCATTTAAACGATTATTTACAAAGAAGGTTCAATCTTAAAAAAGAAGACATTTATTCAAAAATTGCGTGATCTAATATTAACTGGTCTAAACAGAAGTGACCAGGAAGTTTTCCTATAACATTTCTTCAGGTATCAAATTATAATCAATAAAGCGCATTAGAGAAATTACACAAATTTTTGCTTTAAAATAATTTCTCAGAAAGCTGTCATTTCAATAATCAAAATGGAAAATTCGTTTTCATGAACTATTTAGAAGCTTGTCTTCGTAGGCGGAGTAAAATATTACATTAAATATGAAAATGTAAAATATTCCAAATTTACTTAACATAAAAGCACCAAATCCAACAAATATTGTAAAGAATAGCTAACCACAGTCTGAATTTTAACAATATCTCGAAAAGTTTCATTCGCTTCACATAAAAAACTTTCAATACAAAATGGCACTTTATTTTTTTTTCTATATCGCATAGTGATCTATCAAGCAACTGTGGTTTCCAGCATTTGATTTAATTTGCTGGGTTTACAACAGATTGCTTTAAGAAGAAGAATTAACCAACTATTTCCAGTGAAAAGCTCTATCTACATAAACACGCGCACTTGAAAATTTATAACTCACATAACACTATGAAGAAAGATTTTAAGTCAGTGCAGTTCTTACTAGTATTATTTGGAGTTTACTTCCCATCGTTTTCTCGAAAGCAGCTATGTTGTGCTGCTGCTATTGTATTGTTTCGAGCTGTATGGACAATATTGCGGCTACATGTGATAGCGTGCCTATTACACCAAATTTTGAAAGCAAGTGAAAAAGTAAGTTACGTCCATATAGTAAATGTATTTTCCGTGCAGTTAATGTACATTATTTTAACGACGAAAATAAAGAAAATAATGAAAATATATGAATATATTAGCTCAATGCTTTCTCAGACTACAACAGTAACCTCGAACAGACAATTCAAAGCAAAAGTGCATATGATTTGTTTTGCATTATTAAGCTATGCTGTCGTTAATACATCAATATTTTTCACCGGTACAAATTTACTGTACGTTACGAACATTTTTACGTTCGGAATGTATCGTAAGAATGAATCCTCTAACATTTCTGTAGAAATTGGTGAAATATGTTTAAAGATAATTATAGGCATTAATTTATTTCTAATTCACAGTCAACCTGGTGTTACGTCAGTTTGTTGTTGTATTTTTCTCAATGTTAATCATCGATTGATTCAAACTAAAAAGCATCACATAAAAAAAATTCTTTCCCGAGAAACATGCTTTGATAATGTAGGAGCAATTATATCGTACATAACCAAACCTGTATCACTCATAAGTTATGGCCAAAAGCATTTATCTCCATTACTGTTTCTTTCAATAACTACAAGCATGTTCTCCATCTGCTATGACATGAAGAAACTCTTTAAACCAACCGTTCAAGATTCGCTTCTGGAGACAGTTTTAAACATCATCAATCATATTTCTCAGATTATTGTTTTATTGTTTTCCTCAGAAAAAATTCCACAAGGAATCTCTGAAATAAAGAGCTATCTCCTGAAGGTGGCCGAAAGAAGAAATGAAACATTTTTCAATATGAAAAAATATTACATCTCTGAATCTAACAATCTGCATGCTAGATCGCATGAAGGAAGAGGTGACGGTCACAGCTCTAGATTTGTTTGTACTTGAAAAAAAGCTTTAGTTATTTTAAGTGCTTTAATTACCTACGGAGTATTGATAACGCAAGTTTTGTAGTAAAAGTCAGAGCTATAAATTTTTTAAACTTGAAAAAAAGCTTCTTTAGATATACGTAGAACCAGCTGAAAACTAGAAGTTTAAATATTTAACGTTTTGTGTTTAATAATCAACTGGGGTAAATAAACCGTGTGGATAATTCAACTGTCAACTTGTATAATTAAACTTAAATTTTGTGTTTAATACGCAACTGGGAAGTGCATAAAGAATGATATTGTCTATAATGAATTATTTTTAAATAGTAAATGCGTATTATTGTCCGTTACTTAGAAAAATTATTGAAATTAGGTGCTTTATATCAAAACATAAAACAATCAATACTTTAATGTTCTAAAATGAAAAGTATTTCAAAGGAGAAAATTAAGTGACTCCAAGGGAACACCAATTTAATTCATAAATTAATTAAAAAATACAGGGTGTGGTATATAGTATCGACTAACCTGAGTGAGAAATGATCTTATGCGCATGCGCATGTGACACAATGGCGGATTGTGGCAGTCTTTATTAGAATAGACTGTATAAAAGGCAGTTGTCATTGCGACGGAACTGTAAAGATCCCCAGAACTCTAAACAAGAGGCATTTTTGCTCCAACAGAAATGCGCGACGGCCAGCAAAAATATGGCTCTAGATCGACACCATTCCACGAAATGCGTTGAGACAAGCTTCGAGAGCCTTCTTCCTTCGCCTCACCAGTAGAAGGCGTTCCACCAGTAGTGGAGGTGACCCAATGAATGCTGGAAATATGACTAGCTTTCGACCACAGGCAAAATGGTTTAACTTTAGAGTTGGCTTTCGTTGTTTTCCTCTTGAGTATGAATAGGGGCCATTTTACGTTAGAAAGATCCTAGGGGAAGGCATCCCTTACTCTAGGTATATAGCCTTTGTGTGCTTTACCATATTCATATAACCTAATCTAGACTAAAGAAGTAGAAGGAGAACATTTCGATGACATTATTTTAATGTTTCATTAAAATATGTCATTTAATGTTAATTGTAGTAAATGTCTATGTGTTTACTCTTACTTAATAATCAAGTAAAGTTGCAGCAATGGTTTATCGTCATTCTGTTGTTGTTTGAAATGTATAGATACAATATGCATCATCTCATACCTCACTGAATAATTTCATCACTTATGAGATATAAATCTGAATTATCAAATTGATATTGATTCTTAATATTACTTCATAGTAAGAAGTTTTTGCGAAAGCTGCATTTCATATTGAATAATAATGAAATAGTTTTCCTTTTCAACGCGATATTTGGAATTTCAGGACAATAGAACAGTCTATCCAGTACCAGTTTAGGAACTCCTCTAAAAGTTTCATAAATACAGAGAATTTTCGAGAAAGCCTTATGCCTCTGCCTATAATTTTTTCCGTGTAAGTTTCATACAAACATACAGATGTGAATCTGTCTGAAAATGTTAACTGAGACTGAGGGTGCAGTGTTGCAGAGAAATACTCAATTGAGTTACTGAAAAACTCAAAAGAAAGCAGAAGCAAATGCATTTATTTACAGAAGAACGCAAATGTTTAAACGCAATTAAGCAAACATCACGATAATTTGCAAAAATATCAGAAACATTCATGGAATTTACCTAACCACCCACTAAGTTTCTTGAGCAAAATTTATCACACGGTCACTTACTTCGGTGTTTGCAATACCGCATCCAGAAAAACAAATTGACGATGAAACGTTCTTAAAAGTCTGGTTTAAACAAATTCATTTATAAAAATCGATCGGTGTGAAGTATGACGAGAACGTAGTTGTGCGCCTGACTGATAGATAGCAAGAGGTTATTAATAGGAATGGTAATGTCTGTAAATCATTTTACTAGTTTCTCTGCAAAAGTAAATATAGTAAACTTTTATCAAGTAAATTGGTTGATTAACAGATATGCGTTTTAATATATGTCCTTTTAATTTTAGCCGCGATACATTAAAAATTCTTATAGGTTTAAAATATGATGTCAGTTTTAGCGGCAATGAACTTATTGCTACCATTGTGTAGCAGTTTGATTTCGGGAATAATGCTAACTGTTTATTTGGGTGTAGTGAAAAGAAAGACGAGTAAAGGCTTTGCCGGAGAAAATAGATAAACAAAGGAATTTTGAATAAAAGTTTTTTTCTCTTACAATAAGAGAGAAATTATTTCTGTCATGTTAGTGACGCAAATGAGGTTAATGTGGTAACTAGCTTTTGATGGAAAGGACGTTGCTTTTAAAGAATATGTTTCCTTGCGTGTGGTTCTCGAAATAATGAAGCGAACATTAAGGATTTCGAAGTATGTAGAAAATAAGTTCATTGAAGAAGGTAGATATAGGCGATATAAGTTTGGAAAAACGTTTATATAATAAAGTCAATTTTATTGTTGAATTGCCTTTTAACTTTAAAAAAGAAATTAAATATACAGATTATCTGCGAGGCTTATCATTTCATAATAGTCCTTTCGAATTCCCGGGCCTCCTGTTATGCTGAAAATACAAAGCACGTTAATCATCTTAAGTAGGACAAAATGCGAGGCATAATTTTAATATCTGTGGGCACAAATGATTTTTGTAAATATGAATCAAGTATTTATCGACCAGTACAAGACCACGTGAGGCGTCATTGCATCAGAAGGTGAAGAGTTAAATAACGAAACGCATAGTAAAAAAATAGGACAAAGAATGGAAAAGGGCAGTGAAAAGAGATAACATGGAAATAGCAGAAATTGAGAAGAAAATATCTGAGAAGTGGAGACTGAGGTCTTGACGTAGTCTTGAGATGAAGAAAAAGCGAAGAAAGGAAAATAAAGCGATAAGAAACAATGAAGCATGGTGAACAAAGTTATGTGGCGGCTGCTATGAACTAAATTAAATTTATGCTATTTTGTTTTGATACTGATATTTAGGAAGAGACTGATTTATAAACGTTCCTGCCCAACGGTGATGAGGTCTCCAGTCTATTGATGTTATGAAGAGATTGACTGATAAAATTTCCTCTCTGACGTGCATAAGATGCTCCAGTCGTCTGATATTTAAACTGATGCTGTATCCTGAATGTGTGTTTTGATTTGATTCTCAGAAAGATCCCAGCTACCCTTTTGCACTTGCTTCATTAGTATTTTCAATACACGGTGTCATATTCAGGGACTGTTTTCCAAGAATCTTCCGTGCCTTCGAATGCTGCGGAACCATGATCGTGATCCTCCGTAACTTCGGATACTGTGGATCCATGATTATGGTGACCCTGGACTAGGGAACCTGGTGGATAGTTCGATAAACATACTTGCTATTTATTAGAACTATAAGGAAAGAAAATGAACTCAGAACCAAGAAAGTTAGAGGTAATGCTACAGAAACCTTTCATAACAGTCCACGCAAATACTCCTCACCTCCTCTTAACGGATAAAAATGGTTCGCTAAATTTTGTAGTCAGACTTACGTGTAACTCGAACTAAGTCAAGCCTGAATGACTTTTAGAGGAAATTCTCTTATCATTTGTATGCTGTATTTTATAGTTAATGTCTTTTCAATGATTTTGTATTATATCAGATACTAAACTATATTTAATGCAATGAGTAAATGCTATGAGGAAATCTCTACTATTAAGCAATGCAGAATCTGTACATGTTATGTATTACTTATTTCAGTTGTGATTTAAGTTGTTTTAAAGGTAATGATTTAACTTTT
>KK120441.1:9548-24498 GCA_000611955.2 Stegodyphus mimosarum
AAATAAAGTTTGGGGATTGCTTAAATTCTCGGTCGAACTACAATTTGCCAAATTCTACTACTTTTGATGTCAATGTATTTGCTGTGATGTCAATGTATGTCAATGACTACTGTGATGTCAATGTATTTGCGAGACTGCTGTGCAACTAAACTCCGCTGTTCCAGTCAACAGTTACCCAGACTGTCCCACTAGCTGAGAAAGCATGTGTCTCCTGGCAAGAAATGCGCCAACGGAATGTTGGTCGTAATTTCTCCATACGGTGATCATCAACACTGAAAGATGAATGGGATTTGCTGATAAAGACTGTATGTTTCTGGCAGATCACTGTCCTAGATGACCCAGCGAGACACCTACAATATGGCTGTCCTATGTTGGGAGATCAGATGTAGCCTCTTTAATGGAACCCGAGATCTAATCTCAACTTCTGTGTATCTCTGAATTGTATTGTCTCATATGCTATAAGGA
Organism: Stegodyphus mimosarum; assembly: GCA_000611955.2. Taxonomy (NCBI): domain Eukaryota; kingdom Metazoa; phylum Arthropoda; class Arachnida; order Araneae; family Eresidae; genus Stegodyphus; species Stegodyphus mimosarum. The sequence continues at coordinate 10,014 of KK120441.1, forward strand.
TGCATAAAGGATTACTAATTCCATCGTTTGGATAGTATTAGTGACGCCACTGGTCCTGCCATTGCCTATCTCCCGATTGTACGATCATCGCAAGCATCTGTGAGTCTGAGGTATTCCTAACCTCTCCATAGGTTACCCGTATCCGTTACAGCAACAGCTGATACATCTTCTGAATCAACGGACTTCTCTTAGAGTTATGATGTGTTTTTTCTTTAAATATTACGCCGGTGAGTATGTCTTAGAGGTATTCTTAATACTGCTAGCATTATAAAAGCCAAAAAATACAACTCCATTTGCGCATGAGTGACAAATTACATTAAACACTGCATGATACACCTTTCTACGTCTCGGTCTTAAATAAACCATATAATGTCACTACTGTTAAAATGCTAATCATCAGTACAACTCCATAAATGACAATTGCATACCGACTTTCAAGACTGTATTTCGATTTTTGTAAGTGCAGATATATTTTGTAACAAACTGTAAAAAGTTATTTTACATAACGGAACGTTATTGTGATATCATTATCTTGCTTCGTATTTAATTTAGGATTTCTTTGCATCTTACCTGTTAAAAGCAGTTAACAGGGGTTTGGAATACTTTTTCGATGCTTCTATGCACCTTTCAATTCCTTCATCGTCCAGAGCTAAGGGTTTTTCGCAAAATACTGCTTTGCCTGTGAAGAAAGAGGTAAGCAAAATTAAAATTTGTTATTTCAAAAAGACGCAGAAGAAGAAATATCTACTTTTACATGTGTATGTTATATAAACTAAAAACTGAGTTTTTTACAATCAGAAGTATTTACCTGTGGAATGAGAAATTCTTTATATCTGTGATATAATTTGAGTGATCACGATACTGTTTATTTTAATTATGTCCTACATGTAAAAAATTTCTCTCCCCCCTTTTTTTTGGTCTAGAATATGTAAAAACAAACGAACAAATAAACAAGGAAAAAAATTAGACGTATAAACTAAAAAAGTTGTACAAATATAGCGAATTTCAGGAATCACACTTCACTATAATACAAATCTGCAAGAAATAACACAATTCATGCAATTATGCTTCTGTTGCTAAACATAAATAGTACTTACTACTGACATCTGACAAAATCAAATTTAAACCGATAAATAAAAATTTCATTCTAACACACTTGAAACATTCTGGGGACAAAACAATACATTAGATTACATTTGGATACATTTTGTAAGGAATTATAGCATTCATCCTCGCGTGCTGTTGCATTGTAAGTGGTTAAAACATACAGCTCGCAGATACGATGATGCATGATTTAAATCTCGGAGAGGGCACAATTGATTCCTCATGGTAACCTAGACTTGAAAAATCTCACGGTCTGAACAGTAGCGATGGAACTTGGGTGAATAACTTTCCACCACCTAGATTTTGTCGATTGGGTCTGATGTGTCTCACCTATGTATGGGAAAATGTAAGGAACTATCACAACTTCTCATGCATGCCTTCAAAGTGGCTAGTGGCTTGAATCCGCCGTGAGATATATTTTTCATGTTTCCTTCTGAGAGAAACACAGTGCCTACAGTTGCTTCTGAGTTGAAAATATGGCGGAGAGTAACTCTTCATCATTTGGTTTCGATCGACTGGATCTCATACCTCTTTCATACTTTGCTCTTTCGATCAAAGAGATTGTAAAGAATAATAGCGTCCTTCCATACAGTTTTTCGTGGTGTAAGTGGTTAACACGTCCATTTAGCAAAAGAAACTTGGCGACAGATGGATCATTTTTCATCCTTCTCATACCGATAAGCCTAACAAGCTGTACAGTGTTCTATATATAATAGTATAAATCTCACAGAAATTAAAAAAAAAATACTCACCGGTTTCAAGAGATTTCAGCACTAATTCTTCATGAGTGAAAGTTGGGGTACACACCAGAACAGCGTCAACTCTGTTATAAATAACACGAAAATAAAAATTTTAAATAAAGAAATTTTACGATTACCGTAATTGCTGAAATAATCACTAAACACGAAAATACGTAAATATACGCAGCGTGTATTTAATCCTTTTAGAATCGAATTCTGCGATGTTATGAGTACATTGTGAGTCGCTCGAATATTATGAAAAATACACGCTGACTGAATGAATTTAAACTTCCGATGCAAAATATCGTATTTGAAAGAATTTTAAAACTTAAAAAATTCCTTGACAAAATTACTCTTGAACATTTACATTATCATTAGTGTAACATTGTATTACTATCACTACAGCAGCAATTATATCGCACGAAAAAAAGGCAAAATTCGCACGTTGATCATGGGGTAAAAACTGAAAATTCGCCAAACTTTCAGGGCCTGGAATCTGCCCTAAACAGTTAAAAAAATATTTGTAGTTTAGTTTTTTTATAGATGGTTTGGTTTAGTTGGTTATGGCAAAGTACACTATGGCTATCTGCTTGAGAGGAGGGATGACTTCGAGGTTTTTCTAAGAGATACTGGCTCGCAAATTATACATAGGAAAAACTACGAAAACGTCCATGCAGCCAGCTCTTTCGCCTGGAATAGAACCCAGGTCAGAGCTACCAGTATTCCGCGATTTTACCTCTCGGTAGCTGTTTTCAGGCCAAGAACTTATATTCAATTCTTTTTGGGGGGTACAAAGCAATAATACAAACAACTCGTATTATAATAGTGACTTGATGGAATTTAGGAAACATTTTTTCGTATTCCCAAAGAACTTAGGTGTTCAGTGTTACATCTTCTAGTTTGGATTTTGGAATATGATTGGTTTACAGCGTATTTTGGAAAAACTTCTAATAGAAATCCATAAAAATTTATTTAAACATAAATACGTATGATCTAATAATTTCAATAGAAATTTAAAAATATAATAGTGGAAAATCAGAAATTCGCGGATTTATTCGATATCTGCTGAAAAATCTAACCCTACGGAAATCTTAGAAAATCTCATAAAGTTCGGAAAATAATAATAAAAATGCGTGCCTCAAATGAAATTAGAATCTTAATTACCACTAATAAGCAATAATGATTGAAATAAATAAGAAGCCACACAGACAAAATTTGTTAAATACGCTGTAAAAGCACATGCTGAAGTTGACTTTTGAGCATCGGTCAAAGACTGCTCTGATACAACTTGCAGTGTAAAAATTCATTCTTACTATATGTCTTAAGCCATGAAAGTAACATCAGTGTCAATCGCACGCATATCTTTATGGCATATACTAGATCTGTATTAAAAGTCTCAGATTTTTATGTGGCCTTAAACGTGAGAGCTGGATAATATTTGTTTTTCTTACATATGATTCATTTTTAGTTGTAGTGAAATAGAATTTTTGAACTGGCAACATAAAACCTATTAAGTCAAAAATAGTTTTACAATCAATTTTCGGGATTTAGATTGTAAAAACAAATTAAGTCACTCCTAGCTTATTAAACGCTTATCTGTGCAATTCATAATACATTTTATATACGGAAATTTACCTTTTATCTTTGAAGATGGTATCTTGTTCTGAAGGTTTCAGAAATGTCGTTTCGGGTTCCAGAAGTCTCCATTTGTTCCGCACAAAATTCACTCGTTCTTCAGATTCTTCTACACAGTACATGATATGAGCTCTAGGATTTCTTCTGAGATTGTCCAGATGAATGGTTCCTATGCGGCCAAGTCCAAACACGGCAATACCTACCACAGGAGCTACATCTGAGAGATGACGCTTTTTTTGGATTCCTTCCATGTCTTTCTTGTAACTAGACAAAAACAGGCGCACGAAAGAGTTACAAAACTGATACAAGAATGACTATTAAACAGGCAATAAAAAACGTAGACAACGAAAAAAGGAACAATTTTAATATGCGTTAATGAACCGAATATAAAATAATATGGCATGCTTTAAAGATGCAGTTTTACAGGATGACTCATAAAAAGGCAGCCCACGTTTTAGAATTATACATATTTTAGACGGGAAACATGGAAAAACATATGTGAATAAATATGGACATGAAACAATGGGTAATTACAGCTCCAATAATTACTTGAAGGAGCGACTAACTTCCTCGATTCAAGTTTACATCCTTTTTATAACTCTCCTCTGCAACTTTCTGCGTTGCATTCTTCCCATATTTGCAGCAAAATATCTTTCATTAGCGAGTCTATGATCTTAACGATTCCCAGAATTTGGGATTTATTATTTTAGACCATTTTTTTTTCAAGTGTAACTGATAAAAATTCCGGTGCTGCCCAAAATAAAACTATGTATCATACGTAGAAAATAATTAATCCAGAATTTGAAAGCATATATGTATATAATGACCTTCATCCTCACGACAGAAGGAGAATGCGTGTCACATCTAGCGGTCAGATGTAGAAAGAGGTACAAGCCTTCGCATCAATATTTCATAGTATAAAGAACGCAAATTAACGAACTGCATTTTATATGGAATATTTTGTATTACAAAGTACTGACAGTATATTGTTAACTCCGCTGCAGCTAGCAAATCTAAGTTAGCTAAAGAAATTGATAAAAATAACAGAAATTGGCGTAAGGTCGATACTTATTGTTAATTTTAGCGTATAGCTATTCGGCGAGGATTTTTTTCATTAAGAGTGTTTAATTAATTAGAAACTCTGTTAATAGACAAACAGGAACTGAAATGAATTACGTTATAGTTCATCTTCTACTTTTAAAGTGTGCATAATCTGAAACTAGTATATCTATGAATATATCTGGCAGTTCCTCATCGACGATACACCCAGCTAAATTTCTTGGTGTGGTAATTTTTTTTTAACTTAAAAACATACGATTAATGCCGAGTTAACTTTTATGAATGATTAAGAACGTAATCTCTTTCTACTCTTTTCTTCTTCTGTCTAGATTTTCCTGCACGGAAATGTGTTTCCTTATTACCTGTCTTTATTTTTTTTTATTCTGTACTGTAGATGCAGTGACACAGATATGTAGAATTTTTGCACACCTTTATTGCGTCTTTGCGACCTTTGTATTTTATTCCAAATAATTTAAGGCAAAATCCTCATCTGCATCAAGTAATCATCATCAAGTAAGTTTTAAGTAACAACAATTCATACTCACATCATGCACGAGAAAAATCAGGAAAATACATGCAGTCAGCCCGTTACCAGAACTAGAATCCGGAATGAACTACTTCAGCGACTTTAACCACTCGGTTACAAATCCCCAGTTACAAATGGTTCCTAAACAAATTTCCTAACTACCTATTACTATTAAAACTCTAGAAGGGGTCTTCATACGCTGGATCAACGGTTTGCAGTAGTTATTGTAGTAATTAATAAGGAAGAAAATTTTGTTATTGGATATGATTTGGGAAATAATTAAAATTACAGTGACATACAGGAAAAATTCAGTTTATTATTAAATACTTTAGAAAAATATGAACACATATTACTACTCAGAATTTCAGAAAATAAATTCTTGCTTCATCTTTTCACGAAAGATCACGAGAGAGCGTTCTGAAGTTAAAGCCTATTTGTCCATTTTAGACGCCAATCCCATGGTTGCGATACCAGTGTGTACTTAAGAAATTTGTTTCCGTAATTGCGAACTGAACTAATTTTAAGAAAACTTTAAATTACTCACTTTGAAAACAAAGGCAAATAAATTTATTCACTTTTATAACTTATAGATATACTGTATATTGCATTTTTATGTACAAAAGTATAAGGTTCCTATTGTTTTAAATAACCAGTAATTTTATGATTTAGATCTGTATTACCACTTCCCTCTTCCGTTTCCCTACCAGAATGCAAATTAGTTTGAGATTATTTAACGTAAGGCAGAACGTGTTTCTGCCTTTGGTACCCCAGTGTGAAGTTTGAGTCAACATCGCGTTAAAGGAAATGTGCAGCCTTTGGCTATTATACTTAGTTTTAATTTGAAATTTGAATTTACATTATTCTAAATGACATCGCCACGGATAGTTAGCTGATCCTGTTAAACATAAGACGTGCATTTATGCTCACAGTTCTGATTTAGTAAAAAGGTTTGTTAAACCTTCTCGAGCTTCTGTAGTTATGTCCAACCACAGCGATAATTCTTTTAATGTCTGTTAGAAGTTTGATACTAGTTTATGCTACCAAAACAAGTCAAACTTTATAACCGTTTTAAATTAACTGTACGTGGAAATACTTTTTTAAAAAAAAGTAGAAGTAATTTCGGTAGGATACGAATTGCGCGAAATTTAATTGATGACCCCTTTTCTCATCTAACCAGAAGACCACTTTCTTAGTGCCAACTACCCTACAACTAACAATAATCAGCTTTTCCATCGCCCACCTTGTAGATAATGGGTGAACAGAACAAAAGTAACCCACGAAATGCGCGACTTTTTTCCTGTCCCCTCTTTCTAAGATCCTGAATTTCCAAGATGGTTGCTACAAAAAGTCATTTATCCCCATGAAAGAGACATTTTATTGAGAGTACAAGCCTCTACTTTCTTTTATCAGATGTAAGAAGCGTGGATACAAAACAATCACTAAATTAAAATCTGGAATGTGCTAAAGTAAAAATCAATTTCTTTTACATTCATTCTACAATTTTATAATGTTTAAAAGAATAATGAGCTAGATCTTGTATATTCTCTACAGGAATTCGAAAATTTCCGAGTTGTAGATTTTAGCTGCTGATATACACACATACACACACACATACGTGTGTGAGTATATATATATAAATTTTGAATAATAAAACTGATAGATTAATGACATGCATAAAAATTACCCGTAATCAACCTTTCAAATATCGGATTTGTAGCACCTCTTAAATTAGTTTTCTTGTCTAGCTAAATATTAATAAATTTGCTTATACAGTAAGTAGAATGGTTTAAAATTTAAAATTCACAATTTTTGATGAATAGTTCTAATTTAATTTTAAAATTCCTCTCAATTAAATATAAAATTAGATTTCTTAAGCAGTTCTAAATTCCCACCAATGTTATTGTAACATATGTCTTATTAAGCTTTCCATTTTTAGTCCAAAGGGATTTAGTCCCGAAGGACTATTACTTTCGTTTTGCGATTTTGCGTTGAATCACTCTGAATGCCCGTTTCACTTTTCAAATTGTTGCCACTAAATGTTATCGCTCTGCATTAAATTTTAAAAAATGAAAAATCTGCATAAAAGTATGCATGTTTCTCGCATTGTGATAAAACCTAGAGCCATCGAATTTTGAATGACGTAATCCTACTGCGAATATGGGCATCTGGAAGCCCTAATTTTGAATTTGAAATTTGCTTTATTATCGATTTTATGTTTTGTAACATTTCAACGAATTTCTGATTAACAAACTAAATGATTTCAAAGCGAGCAATGGCAACACTGTACGGAAAAAAAAAAACATTTTTATCTCCAGCGCACGAGACTTACGGAAATTCTAAAGATATGTTCATTTTAAAATGATTTTGCGATATTGGTTTTGAACTGAATTTTATGGTTTGAGTACGTAGTACATGATATTTAATAAAAAAAGGTAGCACACGAAACGTTAAAAAAACGCGCCTTTGGACGTAATTTAAAATCTGAAATCTTTCAGATTTTTTTTAATCATTGAAGTTATTTAACATTCTTACAAATTTCGTATTTTAATATTAGAAAGGTTTAAATATTTCTTCTGCTTTACAATTACTCTATTCGGTATACTTTGGCACGCATTTAATTTCCAGTGCACATTTAATTAGTAATAATTGATAATTATGAGCATCTGCGGCATTTTCATAATTAATGGAAAAAATTCGGATTCCCTTATATTCATACCTTGGGGTTTTTAATTTCCTCTTAATCCATTCTTTTTCATATATTGTTTTGTATTGTATTCAGGTTTTCATGTATCTAGATTTTGTATATTTTGTGTTGTATTTATGCCAGTTTATATTTAAATGATAACTTTTATAAACTCTTGCACTATAACTCAGCACAGAAATGTTTCTTACACATTGGTACAGATTCATCTTCATTATGCAGGTTATTTTCCAGTCTAGTTTCAGGCTTAATTATTTGTAAAATTAATTATTTGAAATTATTTATAAAGAAAGATGATCACTAAATCCCCCTAATAATATTTCTCTAACTGTTGTAATTTAAAATACATCGAGTTCACGTGATTTATAATATACCTCATTTATAAATTTTTAAAACATTTTCAGCAGTATTGGAATTAACAGCAGATACTCACGATGTTATACATTTAGATTACACTAACTTAGATTGCCATTGCCTTCTTCGTTGAGGCTTTTATGTTACATTCCTGGTATTTCATAATGACACAGCATACTTTTGTGTTTACTAGTGCTGCATCTTCTATTTTCTTTCATATACTGTTCAACACATAGCATCTCGTCAGCCAAGTTTCAAAAGTTCTTACAATCAAGCGGTGAAGTCAAGAAATATTAGTAGTTCGACTCGAGTTTCAAATCCCAGAGATACTCAGCTCTTTACATATTTACTACGGGAAAATGCAATGCATTTCAATTTATGAAGTAAAATTTTTTTAAAATTTATTCTTTAAAAATATTTCAAAACTTTTCGCCTTAGCCTATGTCTTTACAAATCCCTTTAATAAGAAAAAATAAGCAAACAAATTAACTCGATTTCTGTGATTGATAGCTTGGTGCAAGTTATATGTAGTTCTTTCCAAAAACATACCAGGAATATAACATAAAAACATAGAATTTATACGGCTATCAATAAATTATGGATTATTTCTACATTTAATTTCCTTAACATGTTTAATACAGAATTTTCCTTTCATATTTAAAGCGTTTAACTTTATGATTTAAGCTTTACATTATGACTATGAGTCTCACTCGTCAAAAAGATATTGAAGGTGCACTATTCTAATAAGAGTTTTCAAATGTAAACAAATGAGGACACGTTAGGCTCATAATAAGAACAACAGAATAACATAATTCAATCACTTTTAAAGCAAAAATGCAGTGACCTTACCCATATATAAGAATAAATTAAAAAAAAAATAAGCTCAGAGGCAGGTAACAGAGTGGGTACATATGTTTACGTATACATATATATATCTATAATTTATAATAAGAAAACTTTCCATTGACCATCTCCATAGAACAGAAATTCAATTTAAAACCATCACTGAAAAAGGTATTTATTAGAATTTTAATAAGAATTTAAAAATAGAATTTTTTAATCCTCCTTTGCTTCAGAAACAGTAAAGGAAAAACTTAAATCGCAAAAATGCCAAAATCGTCTTCTAAAGTAAGCATCTCTTTCAGATTGTGTTCTTAGTGAGAAACTTAAATTTAAAAGATTATTTGCTTTTTAACTTCTTTTAGTTTAGGTGGACTAATATCTTTATTTTTACTGAGAAATAATTGTGGATTATGACCTGAATCTAGCAAATAATTTGATGCTTACTTGGAAGTATGATGAAACACTCTCTCTTATTTTAGTTGTTGTTAATTGATAGTAGATCGGTTTAACCCCTTGGAGAAGTCGATGCATCTGCTATCAATGATAATAACTGGTTTTCAATACTTAAATAAGTTTTACTTTTGATTTTGGCATTTTTTACTACCTAAGTTTTTCTTGTACTGTTTTTGAAGCAAGGGAGACTAAAAAATTCTATTTTTAAATTCTTATTAAACTTCTAACAAATACTTTTTCAGTGATGGTTTTAAAATTGAATTTCTGCTCCTTGGAGATGGTATATGGAAAGTTTTCTTATTATAATTTATTGTGAATTATTGGTTTATTATTTTGCAGCTTTAGCGCAAATCTTAGCCTTTTTAATTTACTTTTAATTACTTTTATTTTGAATATATACTTTTGAGGCGACCGATTGCAACCAAAAAGGGAGGTGCACAACTACATGCTATAGCAGTCCCATATACTTAATTTCAACATTCTGAGGCTAGTCATTTTGGATTTATGCAAGATACATACGTACGTACCTACAGACGTCATGAAAAAAAATCTCTTCTGAATCACTTTTAAACCTATTTTTCAATCCGTTTCGGAAAAAGGGTCCTTTTTTCTGTCCGTACGAACAGATTCTACGCAAAAAACATCGTTTAAATGGATTCGAGAGCGGTCAAATGGATATTTTCGTTGAAATATGATATTCGAAATTTTTCGCGATTACAATACTTCCTTTACTTGGTACAAGGCTAACAACTGATCAAAATTGGTTTTTGAAAATTTTCGTGATTTCACAAAATATTCATGATAATTAAATTAGTTATTTGATTAATATTATGAACTACTATTATTATTGTAATTATTATAATAGTAATATTACTATACCATGTTTTACCATACGATTCTACTATAGAGAAATATGATGTCATACAGCGATAGTAGCGTCCCCACCTGAAGTAGAAAAAGTTAATTATACGTTAGATGTTAGACGGGAAAGGCGTATTAAGCCTTATCCTTTCTTTTGTAGAATTCCATATGTATATTTATTAACTGTTTAACTGTATATAGTGTAAATAAATATTTAAATTAACATTTCTTCGAATCAATCATAGATATAGCGTTCTTCATATAGATAGATTTTAGACAGGATAGAATTTCGACTTACACTCACGTTTGTGAAAATTGCAACACCATGAAGGACTTACGCGAGTGAGCTGAAATTTTCAGGAAATGCAAAGTAGCGCATGATATGCAAATGATTAGAATTGCAAATCCGTAGCGCATGCGTATGCTGAGCAGCGCCCTCTGAACGGCTGATGGATCCGAATAAATAGACGGCTGTAGCGAGGCGTGTATGGTTATCGGTGGTTATCTGCTAGTGGTAAACGTTAACTCAATCTGTACTTATGCCTCGTCGACGAAAGAGAGCGAGATTTGAACAACTTACAGAGTTTGAACGAGGGAGAATCATCGGCCTTCGTGAAGCTGGATTGTCGTATCGTGCAGTAGCCTCTCGTGTGCAGCGTAACAGCAGCACAGTGATGCGCGTTTGGAAGCAGTGGACGGACGAGTGTCGGACAACTCGGAAATCCGGGAGTGGACCCCGAAATGTGACGTCAGCTCGCGATGATAGACACCTGGTCCGCATGGCGCGGACGGACCGTACAGCTTCCTCTAGACAATTGGCAGCACTGTGGTCAATAGCTACAGGTGTTTCATTGTGTGCTTCATCAATTCGTAGACGTCTGCTGCAGTGTGGACTGCGCGCACGGACTCCTTTATACAGGATCCCCCTAACGCACGACCATCGCCGCCTGCGGCTACAATGGGCCAATCAGCATAGAGACTGGCGTGCTGATTGGCAGCATGTCGTGTTTTCTGACGAATCCCGCTTTAATTTGTGGTACCATGATGGCCGCATTCGTGTCAGACGCTATGCCGGTGAACGCCACCTTCCGGAGTGCATTATCGAACGCCACAGTGGACGAACACCCGGAGTTATGGTCTGGGGCGCCATAGCATATCATAGACGATCTCAATTGCTACGAATTGTGGGCAATCTGAACAGCAACCGGTATATCCGTGAAGTTCTACAGCCCGAAGCTGTTCCCTTCCTTCAAAGCTTGCCAGGCGCTGTATTTCAACAGGACAATGCCCGCCCTCATACTGCTCGGATTGTTAAATCCTTCTTTGCAGCGCAGCAGGTACAGCTTCTTCCTTGGCCTGCGTGTTCCCCGGATATGTCGCCAATTGAACATGTGTGGGATGTCATTGGTCGGCGTCTTGCTCGTGATCCTCGTCCTGTTGCGTCTGCAGACGAACTTTGGGTACGCGTACAAACGATATGGAATGCTCTTCCTCAGTCAGACATTCAAACTTTGTTTGACTCCATGCCACGTCGTGTAGCAGCACTTATTGCGGCGCGTGGTGGCCACACAAAATACTGATTCTGATCTCTTGTTCTTGTTTGTTTGCTTTGAACATTTAATCATTTATTTGTACCACTACCACTCAACTGTGTATTAAATTGCATTCAATTATGACGATTCCTTCTTGGTGTTGCAATTTTCACAAACGTGAGTGTATAATTAGCCTATCGTGACATTAGTCTTTCGCCACAATGGTGCATCCAGCCAAAAAATAAATCTTTAGGTAATTTGATAATTTGTGTTTTCTAGTTTTGGATTAGCACTTCAGAAGTGTGTGAAGACTGCCAAGGTAAGCCTGCACTTTCTATTTTTAGTATAATGAAAGATCTTATTGCTAAACTCAAATCGAAACGAAAGGTATTCAGAACCGCAGTGTCCAAGATATTAAAGAAAATCGAGACTGAATTAAATAAAGATGATATTAGTATAAACGTAAATGTATTAGAAGAAAATGTAGATCAATTAAAGGAAAAATCAGAAGTTTTGAAACATTTAGACGCTCATACAGTACGAGATTTAAAACTCGAAACGGAGGAATTTGAAGAAATCACAACTGTTCTAAAATACGATGAGAAAATTCAACTGTGGCAATTTAGAGGAGAGAAAAAATTGAAGGACTTGAATAAGCTCGAAAATTCGGTTAATGAAAATAGGGGCATTTCTAATGAAACCACTACAGATTCGAAAAACGAAAATAATACATTCACTCGTCTTTCTAAATTAACCATTTCTAAATTTTATGGTGATCCTTCAGATTGGTTAGAATTTATAGGTCAGTTCGAAAATGTGATTGACAAAAATCCGAATTTATCAAATATAGAAAAATTAATTTATTTGAAAAGCTTTCTTAGTGGCTCAGCCGCCAAAGCTATTTCTGGTTTCGCTCTTATCGAAAATAATTACGAAGCTGCTCTTGAAGCATTCCAGGTTGTGCAAACGAGCATCTTAATTAATTCGCATTTAGGACAACTTTTAAGTATTTCACCTGTTAGAAAACGGATTAAGAAAACTTCTCGATCACACCGAAGTGCAGATAAGAAATCTTGAAGCATTAAAATAGACTGTGATTCCTACGGAAATCTTTTAACACCTTTAATTTTGAAATTACTTCCTAATGAGTTCGTTCTTGATTATAGCCGAAAAATTAAAGACGAAAATTGGGATTTAAAAGGTCTATTAGACTTCTTGATAAACAAAGTACTCAGTAGAGAACGACGCCCGGCTTCGGTTAATTATAACTAAAGAGAAATTCTTGCGATAGAAAAGCGACTACCTTTCAAATCCAAACTTCCTTCAGTCAAAACAAGTAAGCCGTCAACAGTTAAAATAGTATTAGCAGTGTCAGCCGAATCACAGTGTCTGTTCTGCGGGAACGAAAAGTCATAAATCTACGGATTGCGAAACTTTAAGTGTGGAAAAGAAAAAAGAGATTTTGAAAAAGCAAGGCAGATTTTTTTTTTTTAATGTTTGGATAAAAAGGACAGAATGAAAGACTGTAAAAAGAGAAGTAAACTGTAGCTCCTGCTGTAATAAACACTTGAAAGTCATTTGTTATTCATTCCATCAAAAAAAAGATAATGATAAACTTGAAAAGAAAACGTCGAATTCCAACGTTTTTTCCGCTGTTTCGTCATATAATTCCGATGAAAATAGATCTAAAAAAATATTATTACAAACTGCTTCTGCATTAATTCGAAATTATGATAAATCTGAAAATGTGAGAATTCTTTTTGATAATGCCTCAATGAGATCTTTCATAACTAAAGACGTATCTAGTAAAATGGATCTTCTGATCTTCAGAAAAAAACCACTATCATTACTCATTTGGAAATAAAACCGCGTTAGAAAAAAACCTTCAATGTTGTTGAATTTCTCGAAGTCGAAAATATATCCAATGCTCTCACCTCTCCTCCAGATTTGAACTTTGCTAAGGAAAATAAAGTGTTAGAAAAATTACAATTAACTGACTGTTGTAGGCAAAATGACAAAATTGATATACTCATAGGGGTAGATTTCTATTATTCTATAATTACAGGTAAAATTAAAAGAATTTCTAGAGGTGTAGTAGCTACAGAATCTTTATTTGAGTGGTGTTTACAGGGTAAAGTAAATAATGAATTTAGTGAATTATTAACTATGAAAGTAATCGTAAATGAAAGCTTGATATCAGATCAGTTACAACACTTTTGGAAGCTAGAAAATTTAGGTTTAGAAAGTGATACTCAAAACGACAAAACTGTTGCTTTAGAAATTATGAAATCCTTCGAATCTGATATCATGTATAAGAACTGGAGATACCAAGTACGATTGCCATGGAAACCAAATTCAAAACATCTAATGGAAGATAATAGTGATATAGCACTTGAAAGATTTAGGAAATTAAGTAACAAATTTAAAATTGATAACCCTTTGTTTTTTCATTATACACAGGTTTTAAAGTATCACGAGTTAAAACATATTATTAAACCAGTTAAGGAAGACAATCGAAATGACAAGACCCTATTTTATTTACCTCATAGGGCAGTCATCAGAAATGATGCAGCAACAAGCATAACGGACTCTTTTTTATTAAATTTATTATCCCACATGATATAAATAATATGATATTTGAAATTTATTATTCTGAGCGTGTTTCATCAAAATCATT
>KK120441.1:24535-48929 GCA_000611955.2 Stegodyphus mimosarum
GCTTCCTTCATCATTTACCATGTTCCAACTGAAGCAAAATATTCTCATAAAAATGTATTATCGCATCTCACTAAAAAAGAAATTTTTGCATATTTCTTCTAAATTCGACAGCGACTTTTATTTCTTTCAAGAATATCCTTCTTCAAAATTTGCACAGTAATTTTTTTCGTGGTGGATTTTTTTAAAAATGTTTATGCGAAGAAGAAATAAAAAATTACGTATTCTTTGCAAAAAAGAAGGTTGTATAATTTTTTAACTTATTTCGTTTCGTATATTCCGCTTGTTACATTCTGTGGAAAACACTCTGCCTTGTCTTCAGCTGTAATGGTATTGCGTACATACAGCTGATAACCAATCAACAACTCTTTATTCAGGAAGATTCATTAGAGCTTCTAGGCATACAAATTTAATGCTCAATATCGAAATTCGTGACATCTTTTAATGATATGAAATTTTCACTTTGATATCACCCCCACTTCATTTGAATAAAAATTGAATTTGTCAAAAATGGCATTACGTACACTAGAATATTTCATTTATTTGAACAAAAACTTAATTTGACTTAAAATATTTCGCAATGCAGAAGCACAAGAAAAGTAATAACATGTAGAAAACACTATTTATTCACTCATTAGTAAACATATTTTAAATAGTTTTTGTGATCTCTAGTTGATACACGATCTTTGATTTTCGAACCATCAATGGTTAAATGGCTAGAGCCACTGAATGCTAGTAGTTTATCCTGCATCCTATTAATGGCGAAAGGCCTGGCTGCATGCGCTTTTCGTGACCTCCAACTTTAACACAAGCTAGTTTCTTTAATAAAGGCTTTTACGATGGCATTCCTCTTTTGTTAAAGAGCTCTCGCCTGCTTTGCTATAATTAGGTCAACATAAAAATTTTATGTTCAGAGCACTAAAGCAAATATGACAAGAGGGGAAAATGCTTAAACAGTTAAATAGCGCCATCAAATATTAAAATAACTTAAAACTGGATTTTGTTAATGTATTCAAACCTAATATAAAGGGATAAATTATATTAATAAATATTCAACATACCACTTAATTTTTAGAAAATATATTTGGAGATTAGAAATTTCGTGTTGCTCCGGACGTGAAGAAAGCAAAAAGAACTCGGATAGGAATTTATTCAAGCGTGTGTTCTCCATCAACAGGTTATGGACAGCTTTTGCGCAGGCTCAGATCATTGCTCACGTGTTCCACGGGATAAAACTTTACTCTGATAAAGACTTATTTTAACTGCATAACGTATTCACGTGTTGCATGCAACTTCTGACTTTTTTTTTTTTTCATAACTGATTAAACTAGTTAAAACCAGATTATCATTCTGTTTTAAGAAAAATAATTTGAATATACCCAACTTATTGGAACATCACAGCTGTTGTTTCCTCATTATTTTGTTGCCGTTATTTTAAAATTTTATTGAGATATTAATTTACTTTCCAGAAAAATTCCAATTCAAAATAACCTTGAAAAACGACAGGTTACACTTTGAATTTTTTCAACAAATACACTAAAATTTTTTTGAAGATTTGGAATAGTTTCAAAAACTTATAATGAAACAACATCAAGGAAAGGTTAAGAATCTAACGAATATGTAAAATTCCTTTGCTACAGAAGGGTAACCATTGAAATATGGCTATTTATACAACATTTTCTCACTTGCTAAATGAAATTTTGAAAAGCATGTTACTATCTAATGCATTTATGGCTCTCAGGAACCTATTTAAACAATCCCCAAATTCCTATATATCTGCGATAAAATGAAATATTAATAACAACAAGATTTTTGAATTTTATATGAAACTGAATGAATAGTTGTAAATCTGGTCATTTAACTTCTTTGCTGATAATATGGATAATTTGTTTATCAGCCTCTAAATGTAATTCTAGATCATACATACAGCCCACATTTCACATAAGTCTCCATAGCGAAAGTACATGTTTTTAAAGAAACCAATTTGTGTGTGTGTGTGTGTTTTTTTTCTGTTATAGTAGAAAATAAGTATCCATATTAACTGTTGAATATTAAAAAGTCGGATAATGAATTGTCTTTATTTTATATTACAAAATATGTACGCATTTTAATCTAAAAGAAGTAATTGTATTTTTTCGTTCGTAGTATTTTATTTCAGCAAAGCATACATCTATAATTTAAACTTTTCTTTCCGGTAAACAAAATTCAAAAAATTTGAAATTATTTCTATTGTTTGACCCAAAATTCCATCTCAATTTGCATTAAAATAAAAATAATTAATTTAATTTTTATTTACGCTGGCCATTAAACTAAACATAAAATTTCGTTGTTATTTTTACTTTACTTAACATAAGCAAAGAAATTATTTTTTGCTTTCATCAAATAAAACGTATCGCCTATTTTTATTCCACCGTAATTAAAAGAAAATACTTTTTTTAATACTGTCGTAAAAATAATAAAATTAAAACTATTATTCAATTTTTAACTCTTACGAACAATAGCGTATTATCTTATAAAGTATTTTCTCACTCCTTCCATCATGCCTTCGTGGGGTAACGGTAGCATACTCGGCGCGAGTCGAGATATTCGAGAGGTCCTGAGTTCGAGTCCCGGCGAGGTCACGCTCATTATCCACGTTTTGACGTCTCCCGCTTCAAAATAACCTAATGACTCTCCAAACTTTTTATTTTATTTGACTCAAATGACAACTATCTTAATGAAGCTATAGGGAACCACTAGATGTTTTTGAACACAAAACATGACAAAATCATTCACGCCCTCATCAGGATTTGAAGTACGGATCTTCTAACTGTTGGCTAGACGAGCCAACAGTTAGAAGTTACCATCTATATCATAACAACAGTTACCATCTATATCATAACAACACGCAGAGATAATGCAATAATTCAATGAATTTTTCTGCACTTAAACGGCGACTTAGGGAAGGTACAATATACGCAGCAAACCAGGGATTCTCAACCTTTTTTGGCTCCCGACCGCTAACATTTACGAAACCATTTCGCGGACCGGTGGATCCCTCTCGCCCCCCAACCCCCCAAAAAAAGCTTTACAAGGTATTCACGAATTACAGCATAAGTTATTGTAACATTCATATTATCAAGTTGCCTACAATAATATTTAAATGTAAAGATAAGTAAATATTGCATTTATTATAGATAAGTATAATTATCATATATAAGTAACTAAATCTTTGAGAAAAATCACAGAAAATTATGAAAAATAATCACAAAGTCGTTGCATAGAAAAACAGCCCACCAGTGACGGTGCGCTGGGCAAGCGAGTGAGAACGCCTGATTTGCCTGATCTGTCAGCATCTTCACATCGCTTTTTCTCTGTTCAAGTGGCAACAGTTAAAATAATCGGATTTCGTAATAACAACTGAACATGGTTAAAAAATTTTGTTGTCATTTGCTTAACTTCTCTTTTCTTGTTAATAAAATTATTTAAAGTTCGTTCTATTTATTTCACTAATAATACAGTTGCCATGTTTCGACGGACTTAAAAAATAATAAGCGTTTCTCCACTGAAAGCTAATCGTTTAATATTAATACCCGTTACCCACAAATAGGTCCCGGAATACTAATAAACGAAAATTAAACACACAACAACAGATATGTTGCGAAAGTTGGAGCTAATGTGATGCGCAGTATGCATGGTAACATGCATAGTTGCCAGATTATAATATTTTTCTTTCGTAAACGACGTATACTGTTATAATACTTCTAAATTTGGAAGGACCGGCGAATAGTGTTTGCGGACTGGCACCGACGGTTGAGAAACACTGAAGTAGACTAAATCTAACTGGTAATAAAGTATCGTCTGCTTTCGTTTTGCGATTTTGCGTTGGAAATAGTAAAAGTCTGCATCACTTTTCAAACTTTTGCCACCAAATATTGCAGCTCTGTGTTATATTTAAAGAAATTAAATAAAGAAGAATCTGCATAAATGTATGTATGTTTCTCGCATTGTGTTAAAACAACGGTAACTAGAGCCATCTAATTTTGAATAACGTACGCTTCCACTCGAACATGGCTATCTGGGAAGCCGGAATTTAGAATTTGTTTTAGTATCTATTTCATATTTTGTAAAACTTTAATGAATTTTTGATTAACAAACTCAACGATTTCAAAGCGAACAATGGCAACACTGACGGGGGGGGAGGAATTATCACCAGCGCTCGAGACTGTGTATCGGAAATTCATTCAATTAAATTTATTTTGCGATACTGCTGTTGAACTGAATTTTATGGCTCAAGTGAGAAGAACATGATATTTAATATATAAAGGTAACACACAAAACGTTAAAAAAAAAGCCCCTTTGAACGTAATTTAAAATCTGAGGCCTTTCAGATTTCCTCCCCCCCCCTCAAGCTGGGAAACACGAAAAATAATCATGCTCTACCCAGGATTCCTTTCAACTGCTGTCTGGACATGCTAACTACTTTCATCTCACCAACATGCAACTGGCAATGCGATATTTTTTTATAAAGCTTGGTTTAAATACAGAAACATGATTCGGATAACTGAGTTCCGGATATATCGAGCTCGGATAATTGAACTTTTCTTGCAATCATTATTACTACAATAGAAGACAGCGTTTATTAGTCCAAAGGGATTTAGTCCCGAAGGACTATTACTTTCGTTTTGCGATTTTGCGTTGAATCACTCTGAATGCCCGTTTCACTTTTCAAATTGTTGCCACTAAATGTTATCGCTCTGCATTAAATTTTAAAAAATGAAAAATCTGCATAAATGTATGCATGTTTCTCGCATTGTGATAAAACCTAGAGCCATCGAATTTTGAATGACGTAATCCTACTGCGAATATGGGCATCTGGAAGCCCTAATTTTGAATTTGAAATTTGCTTTATTATCGATTTTATGTTTTGTAACATTTCAACGAATTTCTGATTAACAAACTAAATGATTTCAAAGCGAGCAATGGCAACACTGTACGGAAAAAAAAAAACATTTTTATCTCCAGCGCACGAGACTTACGGAAATTCTAAAGATATGTTCATTTTAAAATGATTTTGCGATATTGATTTTGAACTGAATTTTATGGTTTGAGTACGTAGTACATGATATTTAATAAAAAAAGGTAGCACACGAAACGTTAAAAAAACGCGCCTTTGGACGTAATTTAAAATCTGAAATCTTTCAGATTTTTGTTGTTTACTTTAACCGCTTTGCTGTAATTTTTTTTAATTTTTTTTTGGTTACATTTTTATTTCGCACCGCTCTCATTAACAAAGTCGTATGTTATTGAATTAAAATATGCAATTCATCGAAAACGATAAATATTTATTACTTGCACTATAAGACTGCGCCCTGGAGAAGACGGTTTAACCCATTTCTGATCCACATACGTTTAACATGATTACAAATAACGTATTACAAAAAGCAAAATAGTATACACAAACATTTTTTACGCCTATTTCAAGTTACTGAAACACCTAGAATTTCACCGTAATCTCATTCACCGTAACCGCCTTTTAACTTCCTTTCCTACTGTCAACTTAATTCGTCTTGCTTTTGTAGATGCGTGTGAAAATTTACCTAAGCATCTAGCAAATCAGATATAGCACTTGAATAAAAGTGATTGAAAAGAAAAAAATGTATGTCCACAGATATCGATATCCCATTATTTAATCTGATGAAATCATAATTTTATTCCATGAAATATTAAAAATATTAAAATCATCAACAAGCACCGATATGGATATCAGATTTTCTATCAGATACCTGAAACCTCAACTCTGAATGACACTAGAGCAACGGTTCTCAACCTTTTGAGAAACGAGTACCATCTAAACAGATATTGTAAAAACCGCCACTACATTTTACAATGATTATTTTTCTATTTCTCAATAGCAATATTATAAAAAAATAATTTTGAGATTTGCACAACCTATTGGCTATTTTTATTCAATATGCAGAAATAAAAAATATCGGATTAAATACCACTTAGCATTTTAATTATCAAAATTTAATTTATAATACTTTGATTCTAAATTTTAGTGTGAAATTTGGGCCTGTTTTAAGACGGATCAATTTCTTTATGTCTGATTTTATTTCACTTAGTTTTAACCGCAAATTAGGATCCGCCTTTTAATTTTGTTCTGTATTTATTTTTAAAATATAACATGGAAGAAAATCTTTGGTCGCACAAATAGGCTGTACAAAAATTTAATTTATAATACTTTGATTCTAAATTTTAGTGTGAAATTTGGGCCTGTTTTAAGACGGATCAATTTCTTTATGTCTGATTTTATTTCACTTAGTTTTAACCGCAAATTAGGATCCGCCTTTTAATTTTGTTCTGTATTTATTTTTAAAATATAACATGGAAGAAAATCTTTGGTCGCACAAATAGGCTGTACAACAAAAAAATTATTTCGGTTATAAAGCTTTCCAAAGTGGCAAAAGTCTTAAAATATTATTATTCAATTCTTTGATTATTAGCTCGAGTTTTTTATACATTGCATTTATTTTATCTCTAATGGTAAACAAATTAACACTTTGTCCTTGTAATTCTAAATTTAATTCATTCAACTTTCCAAAAATATCACCTAAATATGCCAAACGCTCCAACCATAATTCACTAAATAAATATTTTTGCAATTAAAATTTTGAATCACAGAGGAAAATTCGAAATTCGAATTGATCGAAGTTCAAAAAGAAAACTTTGCCTCTGGATAACTTACTTACTTCTGAACGTAACTAAAGCGTTTCATGTTCACCGCTCATCTCCTGGCATAAAATCGTAAATATTCTTGAATTTAAAGCTCAGCTTTTAATAAAATTAACGATTTTCAGGTTTTCGAGGATTGTTTTAAAGCTTCACGATAAATGGAGCAGTGAGTAGTTTCAGGTGCGACTTTCTTTATTTGAGAAATAACACGGAATGTTTTCCTATTAAAGCATAAGCTACGTCACTGCATACGACAATGCACGAAATATCTTCTATATATACATATCTTCGAAACGTACGTGAACTAATAATTGAACAAAGTTCGTTATATCAGTACTTTCATCCAATTGCAATGCGAAATACTCACTGTGTTTTATTTTTTGAATAAATGTCTCTTTTATGAAATTTGAGGAATTCATCGACTTACCGTATGATTTGATAATTGAATATCATTAAGTTCATTATACACTTTTTCGGTGAGTATGTTAAAACGATATCTTTAGCTGATGTTAATATAAGGTTTTCTCCAATAGTATGAGTCTGCCCAGTCTTGGCAATTCTTAGGCTTTCTAGGTAACTAGTTTCCAAAGCTTTTTCACTTCAGGTAACAAAAACCTTTCATTACTTGTTTACTATTTTTGAACTCTGATAATTTCCTCTTAAAATATTCTTCAGATTTATCCTTTAAAACTGACATGCTTAGATTGAAGATGTCTTTTAAGAAACGATAGTTTCACACTGTGATTGGAAAATAGTTCACCTCAAAGAGCACACTGAGGTTGCGGGTTCATTTTATCGCCATTACAAGTAAACCCAAATGATAAATAACTTTCATTATATTTTCTATAAATCATTTTCTTTTCTTTTCAATATTCTTAGTGCTAGTAGATTATCCTGGATCCATCACCTATGAATCATCACTTTTCCGCTTAGTCAATCCTAGGAATTTTTCCATTTTTAAATCTAGGTTTGTTTTATTATTTTTTCACAAATACTTAAACGCACTATATATAACGAGTTCTTCAAAAACAAAAGACGATATTCTCAAATCGTGTAAATACGAAGCAACAAGAAGACAAAATACCTACTGTTGGAGACAGCAAATCGAAGTTAAAAAAAGTTATTCTAATTGCCCGGAAATAGTGACAACATAAAGTGTAGAAATGCTAATATGTCGATTATCTCTAAAAGAATTAATCATGAAGTCAAGATGATCACTGGTATATATCGCAAAAATGATACTATTATCTTTTTATAGGAACTCATTTTTATTTCCTATTAAATACAATATCCATTTCTATTACTCCTTTCGTAAACATCATTTATAACAAATTTTGTTATGCCTATGCCTAAAAGAATATTTGGGAAAATAAAACGGACATTTTGCTAAAGTCTACGAGTGGCTATTGACCTTGAACAAAGTTCAGGTAGCATAAATTTACGAGTGTTAGAGAAAAAACTTAAACAGGATTGTTGGGGTATTTAATAGTTAAGAATGCTTTGTTTCTTTGCGTACCACCTATTTTTCTCTTGCGTACCACCAGTTGCAAATCGTTGCACTAGAGTGCTTGCAGTCAGTGAAAACGGCATCTTGTTTATTAAGCATTTCTGTAATATAAGCTTTAATGATAAAATTTTTCAGGCTTTTAACTATGTATATTAATGGCAAAAATATGTACACTCGTACTTTTTAAATTTCAGTACGATGTTCAATGAATTCCCATGAAATATTCAGAAATTTTATAAAACAGACTTTGCATTAAAAGATATTGGTCAATTACAGGCATATATAAATAATGTAGTGATAAGCACCTTTGATGAAATTCAGGAAAAGAAATAGATTTTACATTATTTTTATATTTTACAAGTACTGAAATAGTCCTTTTATGGTATGATCATAATCTGCATTTTGTACTTCGTAGCAAAGAATATATTAAATTCAGTAATAACTTGAATCTTCCATTCTGTCTACCCTTTTCAGCTTGAGTACGTAATATTCATAATCATTGTTTAAAATCCTTGTGTCTTTATCTGAATAACCCATTGAATATCATATCGGGACACGATAGACACTTCTGCATGAGAAAATCTTCCTATCTCAGAAAAAGAACAGCTGATGTTCGCTTTCGATAACACAGCAATTCATCACGAAGTGATAAAAGATTATATTTGTTTTTACTGTAACTTTTTAAAAGTTTCTCCATTCCTCACTAATGACCTTTTTGATATAAAGATCAAATATACTTTGGAATATTTTTTTAAGTGAAAGCTTCTTTCGCTTTGCAAGTAAGCATTTGTAACATTTAAGTATTAAAATGTTTTCATAAAAAAAATAAGCATTAACAAGAATGTAACCAATTATTATACCAATATAAATTAGCGTCCCCATGCCTCAATAGGATACAGAAGAACAGCGGAATAGACAACTATTTTGTTACTTTCAGTATTTTTTCTCTATTACATTATCTTGCGATACTTGGAAGCTATTCAAGTGCGTTATTTCTTAACGTTAGTGCAGCGCTCGAGCGGGGTCACGTGATGTCGAACGACTACTTAGTGATAACTGTTGTGCTGCCAGTAGTTGTGAATACAGTTTCGCAGAATGCCTTTTTCAGAAAAAATAAAGTGGGGTAGCTTGTGCCGCATATTTTGTAATGCTTATATTTTTGTAAATTAAACATTTTTTAAAGGTATTTTCTTGTTTATTCCAAAATTCCTGTTTTTCTAAGTGAAATATTTAATTAGATTCTGATACTTTGTTTTCATAAGCCAAAGTAAAATTTTCATAACCCTTTGTTAAAATTTTCATAAGTGACTGCAGCTTACACAGACAGCCCATTTACGGGGTTTGAAGTAGAGAATGAATTACCAAGTTGATCACTCCATTTCTTGGTCTTACTGACTTGAATACGCCTGATTAAAAAGGAAATAGCTTTCATAAATATAAAAACGATGATAAACGCATTTCTACATAATAATTTTAAAATATAATTTTGTCAGCTTTAGTCCATTTTAAAAGTTTAACAGCTGTTAGTTCATTGCAAAAGATTTATTAATTACGGATATAAACATATATATTGCAAATTATAAAGGGAATAATATAGCATATGCATATGTAATTAAGAGAGTAAGTATTTCCTTTGTAGGCAGTAGGGCTTGAAAAAACATATAAATAGGATACTTAAATATTTTTTCCTTCAAATAAATATTAGAACACACTGATTATCAACTTCTCATCGACTATCGGCATCTATTCTCATCAACATATGATAACATCCTGGGTTCAAATTCTTTAATATGATTAAAGAAGTTTTCTCAAACATCAGCAAATAATTAACTTCTTTTATTCTTTCATACACTGCTGGCCACCCAAATTGCAACACAAAGAAAGACAAGAGATATCACAACAAAATTTATTTAGTAGATAACATGTTGACCAAGTATCAAATGATTAAATTTATAGACTTCTGTGAAGTGTGGTTCCTTCCAGAATCAGTAGCCAGAGTAGCCGCTATTGTTGGAGATCACCGCTGCCATACGCCTCGGCATTGATTCAAAGACACTTTGGATGTGTTCTTGGGGTACAGCAGACCAAGCAGCTTTCACACGTTGCCAAAGTTGATCTGGTGTGGCAGCTTGGGATGTAATCTGGGTCAGTCGTTCAGCAACCATGGACCACATGTTTTCTATCGACGAAAGATCCGGAGAGCGAGACGGCCAGGGAAGCAATTCAATCTGGTGATTGACGAAGAAGTGCCATGTGCAGTCGTGCATTATTCTGTTGAAATATGGCTGTGGGCAAGCCCTGAAGGTAAGGAAGGACAACTGGCTTCACCTCAGAGATATAGCGTTGGCTGTTTAAAGTACCGGCAATGCGTACTAGAGTAGTGCGAGAGTGATATCCAATACCGCCCCATACCATAATACCCGGTGCAGGACCAGTGTGGCACTGCATAACGCAGCTGTTCAGCATCCTCCACGGTGTCTCCAGACTCGAATACGGCCATTGTGGTGTTGCAAACAGAAGCGTGACTCGTCAGTAAAGACAATTTCATTCCATTCTGCCGTCCACATCCTTCTTTCATCACACCATTGGCGGCGGAGACGTCTGTGGTTCTGCGTCAAGGGTAGACGAAGCAATGGACGTCTTGCGGACAGACCACTCTGCTGTAAACGGCGTCGAATGGTACGCGCAGACACTGGATGAAGCGTTACAGACTGAATGTACTGTGCTATGGCTCATCATGTGATTGAGCGATCCGTCACTGCCATGCGCACAATGTTCCTGTCATCATGTGAAGTGGTGCACTGAAGTGGATGCGATCGAACACGTCGGTCCGTCGTACCCTCCTGCATCCAACGGTCACATAACCGCATTACAGTTGTTTGGTTTCGTCCAACACGACTACCGATTTCCCTAAAAGATAATCCACACTCTCGGTAGACCACTATCCTTCCTCTGTCGAACTTGGATACTTGATGAAACGATGATCGCTGTTTACTACGAGACATAATTGATCTTTTTTTTGAAAAAACCACAAGAAGAACACAATTGCCGAACTTAAAATCGTCGAAAACTCCAAGCCTTAAATAGCGCTTTGAGGTGGCGCCACAGGCGCGCGTGATGTGCGTCTGCGCTGAAATTCTAATCATTTGCATATCTCATCTCCGCTAATGCATGTTGTAAATTTCATGTTATTTGCATGCTTCCTTCAGGGTGTTGTATTTACGGTGGCTAGCAGTATATTATAAAAGTTTATTGCTTATCAGTAAAAAAAGTGAGCTAATTAAAAAAATAAGCTTTTTAATAATACAGTAAACAAACATCAGTAATAAAGTATAAATTATTTGTAGCAACAGGAACTAAAATTCAATGAACGAATAATAATTTTACAGAAGTATTAACTATCCAACCAAAATGCATTGAGAGACAAAACTAACTCAGTCTGAATTAGATTTCACCCTGAACGTAATGCACTTGCTCGCTACTCTTCGGCCTAGTTAGACTGCTATCTCCTGCTTTCTTCTTGCTGCAAAGTTATAAAAAACATAAACCTCTTTAAATAGGCACAAATAATGTGCCAAGTTGTTTGTGGCCGCAGTACGTTTACTAAAAATAAAATGAGGATTTAATCTCCCTGGACTGCCAAATTTCTTATTCAGTGTGGATCGGCAGCTTAACATTCTACGACATCAACATTCCTGCTGGTCATTACTTCTCAAATTACTTCTAAATTTGTTTTTATTATCATTTACATGTATATATATATTCATTCTGAGGCTACTCGTTTTTGAGTTATGCGAGATATACGTACGTACTTAGGGAAGTAGAGACACTATGGAAAAAAAATCTCTTCTGAATCGGGAAATAGAGTCCTTTATTTTGTCCTTACGTACAGATGCCACGCAAAAATATCGTTAAATTGCAATCATTAGCGGTCAAAATGGATATTTTCGTTGAAATATGTTGCCCTGAATTATTCGTGATTACAATACTTCCTTTTCTTCGTATAAGAGGCACTATTTCATTAGAGCGACGTCAGTTAAAAATGAAGAAAAAATGAGAAGAAAACAATACTTCCAACAACATGCCAAATATCGTGGCTTCAGATTTCAAGTTTTCTTTTAAAAACATTCACACATTAATTTTTTAACCATATTTCGCCATTTTTAGTACGATGGACTACACAATTTGGGAATTACCTAATGATGAAGAGGCTGCCATACGATTCCTTCAGGATAAAGAAATAATTCCTAGCAATTTACTTTGTGCTTAAAATCATTCGATGAAGTTAACTTTTGACTCAAACAAAACTTTTGTATGGCGTTGTTACCCACGTACTTGTCGTGGGAAAAAAAAAAGATTGAAAACCAAAACATGATTTGTAGGTTCGCCTCTTTCTTTCCTCAGTACCATTCGTTTTAGCTATCTGTGGTGTCAGAAGACGTTGACGAAATTGACGTCGATTGAATTTTGCCAACTTCAGTTAGAAATCAGCCATAATAGAACAGTAGATTGAAATAATTACTTGAGGGAGGTATGTTCAAAAAGCCTGATATCTCGCAAAAGAAATAAAATCGGTGGAGCCAGCAAAATCGTAGATATAGGTGGAAATCTTGAAAAAAAAATGGATATGTTCTTTTGGAACAATGCATATTCAGGAATTTATGCCGGGAAAACAAAGAATGTTTTCTGGTCGCCGTTCCCGACCGTTGTGCTACAACATTGATGACTGCCATTCAGGAAAACATTGCAGATTGCAACATAATATTTTCAGACTGCGGGAAACGGTATACAAAAGAGGAATCAAGAAATGCTGAACGTTCCACACTGAAACACAATTATAATTTTGTAGACTTTGAAACCGGATGTCATACCCAAACTGTGGAACGATTGTGGAGCAGTGCTAAATGGAAAAATAAATTTCAGCGGGGCACTGCTCGCCACCATTTGAAGTCATATTTTATAGAATTTATGTGGTGTCGGTTATATTCAAAAAATGAATTTTTTCTATAATATTGAATGTATTTGTAATTTTAAGCTACCTGTTTAGATTGAATTCCCTTTTGTTATTATTTTTTATTTATGTTTAGAATTTTCTTTATGCCACCTGTTTAAATTAAATTTAGTTTTGTTATTTTTTATTTATGTGTAGAATACTCTAGATTAAAAAATTAAAAAGATAAATTTATTTTCTTTAAGAATTATGAAATTAAAAAAAATAACTTTTTAGAGAAGTCATTTTTTTTGTCTTTTGAACTCTACTATTATTTCATAATTTTATACTTGGCAACAATTGGTGCCCCCCCCCCAAAAAAAAGAAAGGTGGCGCAATTTTTTTTAGTCTTTTGAACTCTATTATCATTTTACAATTTTATACTTGGTAACAACTAATGGAAAAAAAAATGGTGGCGCATTTTTAACTGATGCCGCTCTAACGGAATGGTACCGCACAAGGAAGTAAAAATGGTTTTTTCTAGGCAAATATTGATGAAAAAGGCACCAAATATACCGCTTTTGTAACACGTAACGGCACGTACGAATTTTGAAAAGCTCTCTTCGGTTTGTGTATCAGTCCCAATGTGTTTGTGAGATACATTTACTGTGTTTAGAGAATTACTGAACGAAGGTTTCTTCATTATTTACACGGATGATTTAATTATACTCGCAAAAGATGAAGGTATCGAAAAGTTACGTGGAGTCTTCAGAATAGCCTCAAAATACAGATTGCAGATAAATTTTAAGACATGCCAATTCTTAAAGCGAAAGATTAAATTTTTTTGACAAGTTATAGATATTGCGTCTATCCAACCATGCCCATCCCAAACAGTGACTGTTCAAAATTTTTCCCAGCCAAGAAATTGTAAACAGTTAGTTTTTTTTTTTTTTTTTAACTTACAGGATATTTTCGTAAATTCATCCCGCAGTATGCTACAATAGAAACGTCTCTTAGCGATTTGCTGAAGAAGGGTGCGGAACTTAAATTATATTTAGAGCAGTAAGAAGCATTTCGTAAATTAACGAAATTCTTGCTCAAAAGCTTGTTTTACATATATTTAGACCAGCATACCCCTTGCAGCTACACACAGTTTTTAGCAGCAAAGGGTTCGGCGCTGTGTTACTCCAGTTATCCGACGATAGCAAGTACGACCCAATTCAGTATACATATAAGTCGAAAGACCACACCGCAGCAAGAAAAACTTTTCAGCTATTAACTCGAAGCTCTTGCAGTTATTGATTCTCTCAAAAAATTTAGTAGTTACTTGTTAGGCTCTGAATTCAAAATTGTAACTGTAGTGCATTAAAAAAACTTTTGATAAAAGGAATCCTAATCCGAAAATTGCTAGATGGGCAATGTTCATTGAGGAATTTGATTACGAGATTGTCTATCGGTCAGAGAATCAGATGAAGCATGCCGATTCTTTCAACAGAAATGCTTTGGTTGTGATTTCAAGCATTGATGAGGTACGGAAAAGGTTCGCCTCGCTTAACAACAAAAGGGAGACGAAAACGTAAACTTAATTAAGGCCTTGGTTGAAAAGATGAAGAAAACGGTTATTTTTTAAGAAATGACGTTTCATATAAATTTAAGAATGGAACACGAGATCTTTTAGTTACCAGAAATGTTGCGGAATGAAATAATACAAAGGGTATATATTCCGTTACGGCCTCTTCCGTCGACAAATAAGCAATACCAGCATATTTTCACAGCGGTCGAGGCATTCACTAAGTTGACCTAGTTTTATCCTGTAAAATCTGCAGCCGCACAGGAAGTCATTGCCAAGTTAAAGCAGCAACAAAGTGCTTGGTAACTCTTCCAAAATAACTTCATACAGAGGTGCAGTTTTTACGTCGAAAGATTTTCAAACCTTTTGCATTGAAGAAGGAAGAGAACACGTAAAATTACCACCGGAATACCCAGAGGAAACAGACGAATAGAAGGGATTCATAGAATTCTGGTAGCCGTTTCATTCAAGCTGTTTCAAGAAGATCCGACTAAATGGTTCAAGTATGTTGCAGACGTACAGCGAATAACGAAAGGATCAAAGAAATATTAAACAAAGAATATTTGTACCGTGTAACAGACGAATAGAAGGGATTCATAGAATTCTGGTAGCCGTTTCATTCAAGCTGTTTCAAGAAGATCCGACTAAATGGTTCAAATATGTTGCAGACGTACAGCGAATAACGAAAGGATCAAAGAAATATTAAACAAAGAATATTTGAATCGGCAAATGCAAGAATGAGAAGATATCAGAAACAACGCTAAAAGAAACTTCTTGAGATTACAAGAAGAAAATAAGAAGCAGTTTAACAAGAAGAGAAAGAAAACCTAAACTCTACAAGATAAACAACTCAGTTGCAAAGGGGGATGTCATGATGGATCAAACAAGACGTCCACTGCAGTTGATACATAAAGCCTTGTGCTACATAGGACCACAGGCATCGCACTTAGCTTTTTTTCCCCCTTTAATGTTTTCGGACGGTACACACAGACCCAGTATGGAACAGGACTAAAATTAAGACTCAAATTTAATAGTTCTTATAAAATCACGGCAATTAAGCCGAAAAACCGATGACGTTCAGAAAGGTGGATGTCATGACAGACCAAACAAGACGTCCAGTGCAGCTGACTACATAAAAACGTGGGCTCCACAGGACCCCAGGCATCGCATCTTTTTTCTTCTTTTTCTCTCTTTTAATGTGGGATGCCTTGCTGAGACCACGACCATTGAGATCCCAGTCAGTTTCCGCCGAGAAGAGACAGACTGCCGTAGCAGAGATGTTGCTCGAGAAGGAGCCAGATGGCAAGTTATGCACAAATAGACTCCGATGATTTAGTCTCGCTCACAACTCAATTACTTAGTGATACTATTTGTGCCATCAGAAGTGCTAAATTTTATAGACTCTAAATATACATGCAGGCATCAGTTATGGTTGCATCCACTTCTTCCTGTACCGTGTAAAATCTTCCAACACCCATTGTAAATAAGTATCAATAAATGTGTATGCTTGAAGGGTTTTTTTTTAGGAAGAATTTTTGGAGGTGGAGGAGAGACATATAATTTAATGATTTCATATGTAGCTAGTACGCGTACATGCCAAAACTGCATCAACAATGTATTTTTCAGTATCATTGACTTTCATTCTTCAGAATTTTCTACAATTAAGTTTGTGTTAATTTCGTCATAAGTCTCGCATAAAAACAATGGATTGTTTACACGCCATTACAAAATTAACCAAAAAGCAGAAATCTGCAATGTACTATAATTTGAAGAACGGTTCTTTGACGTGAAAAGGTTGAACGCCATTTTAGTTAAGAGTGTTTTTCTACTTCGTATTCATATAATATAGCATTCGAAATACAAAACTCAATATTTAAAATACAGATTTACTTATATAACAAATATGTGTCTCTCTAATCGTATCCCTTTGAAAACATATTCATCTGTCTCACAGTTTATCTTTCAATAATTCAAAGTACAAAATTGCATTCATTCAAAGAATTCAAATTTTCTATATTTTCCAGTCTATGAAATTGAATGCAGAGAAGTAGATGTTTAAATGGCTCCAACACTTTTTACACAAATCGGAAGGGCACAGTCTCCCCTTTCTGTAGGGTCCCCATATTTTTCCCCTTTCGTCATCTGCTATTGGACCGCAACTGAGAAGAATTCTCGACACCCTGCTGTGACATTCGCAAATCAATTACGCCGGCTATAGTCAACTGATCGTGAAAATATACCTATAAGTGTATCGTTCATATCTCTAAGAAACAATAATTGAATTATGTCAGCTGTTATCGCAAAGAGGTCCACCGAGGGCTGAGCGGTAAAGTCGCTGAACGCTGGTAGTTCGGTCCGAGGTTCGAATCCCGCGAATGGGCGTTTTCGTGGTTTTCCCGATGTGTAACGAGTATACTGGGCAGTTTCCCTTAGAAAGGTCCTCCACGAAGGCATCCCTCCTTTTAAACAGATAGCCCTCGAGACTATGCCGTAATCACATAAACCAAACCAAACCAACTTTATCGAAATGAAATGCATGAAGAAATCATACATTCTTTAAAAGAAAAAATTCAAATGAGCTATTGCAAAATTAAAGATTGACCTTATTTGGAGGCAAATGGCATGGTGACAATCTTAAAAATGGCACGTGGTTACACTGTTCGAAAACTTCAATCGATAAAGGGAAATGCATACTTCTTATGAGGAAATACGTCGCAGGTTAAATAAAATGTTTTGAAATATTTTGGTTTTCTCTATGTACTTGATTATATTCTGTTGCGTTATAAAATGCTGATTATGGGAGAAGTTCTGAGTAAATTTTTTCGATAGCAAAGCGGCCTAATAAAGCAGTTTTTTTTCTAAAAAAAATCATAAACAAATGGTATCTAATCGATCTATTACGACACAGAATAGCATTATGCGAAGTGCTTTAAGACAAAATATGTTACGTCACGGAAGAGCAAAGTTTCTTCTTACTGAAAGTAAACGCTACTGAAATATTAATTCTTCGTAATCTTTGCGCTTACATAATTGTGTTACGTAGTACTTCCGCTTTCAGATATTGCTTCTGAATAAATAAACAAGAATTATACAGACTACCTTATAACGTGAAATACTGAGCAATAAAAGTCAAATTCTATAAGTAACGTCCACTGCCTTGGATAAAGCTGCTATCAGATTGCAATAATAGAATTCCGAAACATTACGTCATCGTCTTCAACCGACATCTTGAGTTGAACACCAAACAGAAGTCTTTTAAAGCTCGCATTGGGACACGGCTTTCATCATACTCTGTCTTGCTTCTGATGCCCAGTGAGTTGATGCTGACAGCCAGTGGTCTGAAACTGGCGGGCTCCAGACCACTTGCATTTCAATATAGCATAAATTCATTGAGCAGTGGATTGCAAAAATGTTTATTATTATTATTATTATGGATATTATTATGATGATTATTTATTGTTATGAATTGCAACAATGTTTATTAAGAAAATAGGAAAGTGCTAGCAAACAATTCAACAGTCATTACTTTCCAACTGAGTTCGAAGAACATACGTAACGCATATATAACAAGGCTCTGACAGATCGGCGAGAAGAGATATTAATCATCGCATCTCAGGGAATGATAGCTTAAAATAGTGTTACAAAACGTCCAGCTGCGGTAAGATAGCTTCCCCGCAAAAAAAGTTTAGGGTTGCCAGAAAATGGTCAAAGGAAGGCAGGGTTGCCATATTTGGCGAAAAATTGCGCAATTGGCGACATAATTGGCGATATGCCTTAGACGAATGGAGAACCTTCTAGAACGAATTCTTACCTGTTTGGACTAGAATATTCTCGAATACAGCCCACAAGCTATATAAACCCTGCTTGCACGCGGAGTAGCAGTCAGTCAAGTGTCTCGCAGTATATCGAGTTCATCGCGAGTTAGTGCTTCGTCGAGTTTTATCTTGAGTGTGTTGAGCTTCGAGAACGAGCGAACAGGGAGCTGTACTCTGGTGCTTTGCCGTGAAGCTGTCTCCACCGTTATAGCCTGAAGGCTGTGTTGCTGATTATTCCAGCGTGTTTGTCGTAGTTTTTCGACGACTGTAAACGCGCTTTTGGAGCTGTACTGAGTAATACTGGCTAATAAAGTGAGTTTTCATTCTTCATGAAGTGTTGTCGTTAATCGCTCCAAATAAATGAGCCCGTACAAAAACGCAACATTATAAACAACATTAGAAACAAATGGATTGCGCCGTTGCTAGCGAAAGAAAATGAAATAGAACGGATAAATACACGATGTCTTAAACGAAATTATAAACTTTGTACGCTTGGCATGCTAGATCATATGTCTAGACTAAGGTGAAACGTCGATATAAGCTATAAAGCTGTAAGTTACTGAAACTTTTATAGTCTGGTGTGTCCGCTTTTTATCCCTGATAAGTTGGTACTTTTATTTTCCTTGATTGAGTCACTAGTTGATTGAAAATTAATAAATCTAACGGAAGAGCTCGATTGACCAATAAGCATCTACAATCCATAATGAAGGAAGTTTCCAGTAATATTTCTCCAAGACCACAAATGTTATCACACTCGTAATGCCATAAGATGTCGATCTGTAGTAAAAAAGAGAAATGTATAATCATTTACATACAATCATACGAATTTTTTCCGCACGTGTCGATAAAAAAATTAACACATAAAGGAAAGAGAGAACAGATTAAAGAGTCATTATACTACATCGATGATGGAACATGAAAAACGAGCGATGCTTTCACCGGGATTCGAACTCCGGACCTTTCGAAAAGCGCTGAGCGTCCTTCCAGGTACACCACGAAGGCATACGGAAAAAGAAGGGAGAAAATACCTTACAAGGTTATAGATATTTATTCTCAAGATTTGTTTCACTGAAGAAGTTTTTTGTGAAAACTGGTTAAGTTTTCATAATTTGTTTATTTTATGTTAAAAGCAAGTTATTTAGTGGTTAATTCAAAATCTTAGAATTATTTGAAACAGATATCAATCCAAAAATTTTACTTTCTAGATGCTAAAACATTTGCAATTACTAAATGAAACCAATGATACGCGTTACAGATACAAAATAAGAATGATAAATTTGAAATTCTTTGGCATTATTTTTATTTGTTTATGCACATTTTGATAAACAGTACGTGAAATTTGAAATTAAGTTAAAATTTAGTTTGAAATTTTGTTTAAAAAAACTGGCTCTTAGCTTTTCTCAGGTCATGCATGCGTCCCGGCAGCTCCTTTCTGATCGTGCACGTAGCCCGTATGTAATTTGAGTTTCAGATCACTGAACTAAGCTATGAGCATACGTTAAGAGGATGATTTAGGGCTGTAACTAAAATGCTTAGCGATAGCGTTATATTTTTTATGTTCAGATGGTAGAGATTAGTGTTTCTCAACCCAATTTACTGGTAGGACCGGTAAAATGTTTCAGTGTTTTATCGTCCACCGGTAAGGTTAATAATTTGGACTACTTGCATAATTTTTACATATACAAAATTGTGGAACTTAAACAATTGGAAAGACCAGCGAATAGTGTCTGCGAACCGGCGGTTGAGAAAAATTAATAAAACACGTAACTATGTTGTTACATATGGCTTTATTGGAAAGATCAATCCAAACATATAAAACAGTTCAAGTATCACACAAGAACAATGATATAATAATATTAATAATAATAATCTAAATTAAGAACCAGAAAAAATGAACATGGGAACAAAAGTAAAAAGTTAAAAATAAAACTTTAAACAACAAAGAAATGAACATAAAGAGATATAGTCTTTACAAGTTCACGAAAGTTCTGGCATTCCAGTATAGTTTGCTTATCTCACCACGTTTCTGAGACTTTTTATCTAGTTCTGGCCATACAAGAAGATGCTCTGCATTCATGATGCCCGAATTACAAATTTGGCATAGATGCCAATTTTATTAAGATGATGTTTGCAGTCTGAAGTTTGCCACAACTTCTTTACAGGGTTTTTGACAAAACTTTTTCCAGGTGTCTTGAATGCTAGTCCAGGATTTGCCTGTTGATTTTACTGCCTGGTCAGATTTAAGAGTATCCATTAATTTCTCAAAAATATGCTTTTTAAATGACTCTGGAGGAAGTGGTTTGCTGTCTTGTGGCTCAAGTGTTCCTCTCTTGGCCAATGAGTCTGCCTATCGTTACCGTCGATACCTACATGTGAAGGGATTCATTGATAAACGATTGTTTTGTATTTATAAAGAAAGTTCAACTTTTGATTTAATTCTGAGATAATCTGTGTCATAATTTATTACAGCCTAAATGGCTGCTTTGGAATCCACTAAAGTAACTGCTTTAGAGAAACAATCGATCTTTATCTTGAGGTTTTCTAGAGCTAGTGAGATTGCAAGGATCTCTGCATCAAAATTCGACATGAAATCCCACAGGAGTACACTGGGAAAAGAGTTTACTGTATACACCATCCCCAGTATTGTCTTGTATTTTAGAACCACCAATATCAGTGTGGGGGCAACGTTATCGCGTCTGTGATATCCTTAATTCACATATGTCTCCTAGGTGGTGCTAAATGAGTATTCTATCCTGCAGTGGAACGCTGGAGGATTATCTTGCGCTCAGTTTTCAGAACACGTAATTATTTCAAGAATAAAACTGTCAGTAATATTTAACGAAAATCAAACATATTGCTACATGTAACAAATAATAGAATGCTGATTGTAAGCCACATTTCAGAGCATTAATTTAATTTATTAAACTAATTTAAACATAATGTTGATTCTGTAGTTTTGCCAATTAAACAAAGATTTACTTCATTACAATTTTTGCAGTTTCGTACCTCACGTCATTTCTCTACCACGAAAAATTATCAATATGTTGGCACTGACATTAAGGCTTTTGAAACTCCCAAAATCTACCATCTTTTATTTATCTCCCCTCCTCATTAGATGAGAGGTGCAAAAAACATGCTGATTTCAGCTGTAATATATGTTGATAAAATGGCAATGACATGCATTTTTAGTTTTTGAAAATGGAGCTATTTGATATTTCATTACATTCTTTCTAAGTTTACATTTGTGTGGCTTTAAGTTCATTAATACTACTGCGTACGTACGGGTTCGTAATGGATTGAATACACAACTCGTTAAAAAGTTAATGAAATTTATTCTTTTCACAATAAATAAAACAAAATGCTGAAATATTTCCACAGAGCTATTAGTCCAATACCACAATATCTCGAACGTTAAACAGAACTCAATTCAAAACAGAGAAACTAATTCAATAAACAGAACTCAATTCAAAACAGAGAAACTAAATCTCACAGCGAATTCGCTACAATCAATAACAGCCTAAAGTAAGCAAACCGTTCGCTTAAAACAGCTACAACTGAGCTGAGGTGTTTTAATTCGGCTTTTATAAGCTTTTAAATTATTCACTAGAATATTCTGGTAAGACCTATTTTCTCGATTTTTACAGATGGCAACAGCAATTACGAGATATTTATTTATTAACTATTAAATGCACGCGCTCTTGTATTTTTACTTTTCCGACGTAGCCTTCTCTTCAAAATCGTCTGCGTTGCACGGGAAGATAAAGGAATTTAATTACAATTTTAAATAAACAGCTAAATAAATACGAAGTCCGTAACACTGCCCCCCTTCCCAAGGACTGCACGTCCCGGGCAGTACAATCGCTGGACAGGAAGACAAACTTACAACTAAGGCATCAATGCAATAATAAACATTACATTACAACAACAAAATAAACAATAATTGCAATACGTAACATTCAGCAAATCAAATACTACCAAACGCTAAATACAATTCAAATACTAAATACAAATACTACCAAACACAAACACTATCCAAAAAGGACCATGGTCTTATATTATTTAGCTTACTATTTACAATTATATACACTACGTACTATGGCCATAGTAAGGAGCTAACCTGTCGTAATGGAAGCCTTTAGGCTTAGAGTTCGATAACTTACCGATCCGAACCACGAAAACGTTCAGTCTGTTTAGGACTGTGTACGGATCACCCCAAGGTGACTGTAGTTTCGGACAGAATCTTTTGAGTCGCATTCCACAACCACATCTTTGTCTCCTTCGTTGAAATGATGGCCAGTAGCTCTCGTGTCATATCGGTCTTCATCTTCTCCATCGCCAAGTTGACTCGCTCTTGTGCAGAGTTGGGCATCACTTCAAACCGGGCCTGGAGATCTTGAATGTATTACTCAGGCGATGAAGGCGCATCTGCAGGGCGGCCAAACAAGAGATCACAAGACAAACGAAGATTACGAACGATGAGCATCTGGGATGGAGAATTGCTGGTAGTCTTGGGTTTCTCTTCGACCCTAGTATGATTTCGGCACCTTTCTGAGCAGGGTCTTTCACACGAGACGTCGGCGTTTCCAGCTGAGGTTCCCTTCTGATGACCGATAGTTATGTCCTCAGATGCTGAAAGCAGTTTGTTGCTTTACAAGTCTAAGGAAAAACTGTATTTCCTTAAAAAGTCCAATCCGAGTATGCAAGGATCTGTAATATCCGACACATATGCTGTGTGATAGTAGGTAGCACTTCCAAAGGTAATGTTCATATTTAACTTTCAATTTATGTCAATTTTCTCGCCAGACGCAGTCTGGAAGGTAACACATGATGGCGTCCAAATCAGTTTGTCCTTAAATTCTTGAGCTAAATCTTTCCGAATGATTGTAGCATTAGCTCCTGATCAATGGTCATATTGCAAGGAACTCCATCGATATGCCCATTAATGGATAGTTCATTACTGCTGCGACACACTGCAGAAATCTTGAGCGCTTTAAAACGGGGTTGTTCACTATCACTCAAACTCTACTCCGCGATATGATCATTAATTTGCTTCCTGCGTCGTTGCTGGAAAATGGTATTATTTTCCGTACCTCGGAGTGTTCCGCAGTTC
The DNA here is from genome assembly GCA_000611955.2 of Stegodyphus mimosarum. NCBI lineage: Eukaryota > Metazoa > Arthropoda > Arachnida > Araneae > Eresidae > Stegodyphus > Stegodyphus mimosarum. The sequence continues at coordinate 48,179 of KK120441.1, forward strand.
CTTCGTACGTGGAATTCAGCTTCGCAGTTTCAGCACTTCAGTTTCTTGTCACTCTTTTTCTATCTCATGGCATTTAATTGTCTGTTTATATCGTTCGTCTTATTTTCCGTGCTCTGCAATGTTCGCACCGCAGCTCCAGCACTTTACTGTCGGTTTCTTATCAGTAATATACCGTCTCAAGGTATTGACTTGTCTGGATAAATCATCTAAATGAGTCATCAATTGATTCACTAGCTCGTGGACTCGCACAGCCCTGACTGGCTGGTGATCTCTACGAGTTGCTTGCTAAGCTGCCTCGAATTTCATGGCGTACCTCAGAGTGCTTTTTATACATGGTGTACACTAGAGCGCTTCACATCAGCCATTCACAGTGCTTTCTGTATTTCAGGATCCCGGATGCCGTCGATAAAGTCCTGCAGGGACAGGATTTCCTTTGTTTCTCTTGGGCACTCCGTAAAGGCGAGGTCAGACAGCTTTTCAACATCCGTGGCGAGCTCTTGGAGTGTTCGGTGGGCTTCTGTAGACAGGATTTTAATTGAATCCTACTGTAGTCTTTCATTTCTCCCCGAGGCGATGCGCCGGATAGAGGCTTCGAAGTCTAGTCTCTGGTTTTCGGGAAATGTCTGCAGGACATCCGCTGCATCTGCTCTCAGAGAAGCGGCGAGATGACAGGCATTAGCTTAGGAATCCCATCCATTCGCATCCACAACTACAGAAAATTATGTCTTATACACTTGCCAGGAGGTCTTCC
>KK120441.1:78353-89133 GCA_000611955.2 Stegodyphus mimosarum
AAAAAAAAAAAAAAAAAAAAGTTCTGGCCCATCAGCCCTTTTCAGATTGCACATTTGGCTCACATGCAGTTGGAAAACACTAATCTAAGCAACAGTGCAACTACAACAATCACCCCCCAACCCCCCCTGGCGAACTATTTTACTGGGCCTCGGAAATTTGAGAATTCAAATTTGTGTGCTTACAAATTTATGTGTATTGCTTTATTTGCTTTAAGAAACTTACAAAAGAAAGTCAACTAAGATCAAAATTTAAGAAAATAAAACACATAGATGACATTTGCAAAGACTTTTATACAGCAAAATCTATGTTAATATTTTTTATATTAATATAAACACTTTTCTTAGTCAAAAATTTAAAACTATATTCAATTTTATGTCAATAATACAAACTGACAAAATAAAAAACACTAACACTGAAATTAAACTACACATTTTTCATGTTTATTACTATCACAAAATGATCACAAAAGTTTGCAAAACTAGAGGAAACACGAGTAACTACTTATACAGTATTATGTTATTTTTCTGTTACAATCTTATCACATGGTGGCGTTTTTGTTTAGGGTATTACCTCAGCATCAACGATTTCCCATTGGATTCAGCTTCTGTTTTGACAACACTTGTGTTTACATTGCTGTTCGTGCAATCACGTTTAATCACCAACAATTCATTTAATCATAGTTACTGTTTTTACTGCAAATGGATTTCAGAAATTTAAGATTTGTCACAATAGTGGAAAATGTCAAGGATGAAACTATTACATTTTCTGATTACTGGGTTGGATATAAATCTTCCGATTTCAAAGTTGACAAATACGGACATTTCACAGTAAATTATTCGTAGCATTTCACTGAAATCATGCTATATCTAATCTGTTATGCAAAATGGTGCAATAAATGCCAAAACATACTGCCCACCACCATTTAGACCATCATTTAATTGGACTCATAAAGCATCACATGTATTCCAAAGATAAAATGTTCTCAGCTAGTCTAAGAGCTATTTATAATTTTCTGCCTCCTGTTTAGTCTTATGATTCTTTTGTAGTGCATATTTATTAATTACTTTTATTTTAAAATTATATCTTGTATATTTTATTTAATCATTTAGGATGCAATAAATAACTATTCTCTATTTTTTTTATATCCATGTTTCTCATTGATGAAACTTGCAAAAATCGAGTGAAAAATTACCGGCAGAAATTTAAAAAAAATATTAAAAAAAAAAAAAAAAGAGTAGGGTGAGGAACAACACAAATTGGGCAAGGGCATCTAGTATGAAGCCATCAGCATGTGGAAAGAAATAGCTAAAATATGCCAAAAGGCTACAGAAAATGCATCGTGTAGCTTTTATGGAACAGTACCATCAATTTTTTAACTACAAGTAAAACTATATACATATGTTTTCAAAGTAAATTGTCATATAATTTCCATTTCAAGCAATTTGCTAATGTTCAGCATACTTTTTATTTATTTATTTACAGTATGGTTACTATGTTTCATAATTTAACTGACATTGAAAATGAACGGCATTAACCCCTTCCTTCTCGCTCCCGTGAAAATGACGGGGTGAAGTTTCGTCCTCTATTTCTCGCGCCCGTGATATTTCCGGGCTGGAGTGTTCAAAAATAATGCGCCAAAAATATTAAAACAATCTATTTCTTATGCCCGGAATCATGTTTTATTTCTCAATATGTACACCAGATGGCTGCCCTAGACTATTTGCAATGTTTTTAGAGATAGTTAATTTATTTTAAACCAGATGTCAGCACTCTAAAAACACGCATATTTGAGATGTTTTTTGAAATCTTATTACTTTCCAAAGCGCGCGCTTTTTTGTTTTCTCAGTTACTAAGTTAGCCTCTTTGTGAATGCATATGTTTTGCATTCGGTAAGAAAATATTTTTTTAAATGTTGTATACATTATGGAGGTAGAGTCAGGCAGTGAATCTGATTCCGATTTTAGTATAAATGGATCTGAGAGTGATTCTGAAATAACTGATTTTTATGAAAGTTCGGACAGTGAATCTGAAAGCAGTGATGATGGAGCTGTACTGTTGCCTGGACGAGTATGGACTAAAATTACTTCAGTAGATCATGAACCCCCACGTTTTAAGTTTTTAGGAACGCCAAAGGTAAATATACATTTTGATCCAAGTTCTGGTGTGTTACAATATTTTGAGTATTTTTTAAATGATAATTTAGTGAATCTCATTATTTCGGAAACGAATAGATATGCCGAACAATGTCAAAATTCTTCATCATTCCGCCTATTCAAAAAAAGAAAAGCTTGGACACCAGTCACGAAAGAAGAAATTATGAAATTCCTGAGTATAGTAATTTTACAAGGTATTGTAAAAAAACCAGACACAAAAATGTACTGGAGTAAGAAACATTCTATTTCAACACCTTTTTTCGGGAGCATAATGCCTTGTAACAGATTTTACGAAATACACAAGTTTCTGCATTTTGTAAATAACGAAACGTTTGATTCTAACACACATCCAAATCCAAAGCTGTATAAAATTTGGCCAGTGTTAGAGCACCTGAATGAATTGTTCCAAAGGGCTGTAACTCCTGGACGAGATGTTGTAATTGATGAAACTCTCATGCTCTTCAAAGGTCGTTTAGGGTGGCGACAGTATATGCCTAAAAAGAGATCTCGTTTTGGAGTTAAATCTTATTTATTATGCGAATCAAGCTCAGGGTATATATGGTCACAAATTATATATACCGGAAAAGGCACGGTTTTTGATCAGACATATAAAGATCTGCCTCAGTCAATTCAAGTCGTGATGTCACTCATCAAACCACTTCTAAGACAGGGATATTGTCTGATAACAGACAACTTTTACACCTCTCCAGAACTGGCAGACATGCTTCTAAAATTTCAAACAGACACATATGGAACTGTAAAAGTAAACCGAAAAGAAATGCCTCATGAACTGGTAAAAAAGAAGATCGCAAAAAATGAAAATATTGCTTTTCGTCGAGGTAAAGTTCTTGTCATGAAGTGGAAAGATAAGAAAGATGTTACTATGCTATCTACAGTCCATACAAATGACATGGTAGATGTACAGTGTCATAACAAAGTTGTCAAAAAACCTGCAATTGTCACTGATTACAATAAAAATATGGGAGCAGTAGATATTGTAGACCAATATCTTGGAGATTATTCTATTGCTCGAAAAAGAGGAAAGAAATATTATAAGAAAATATTTTTTCATTTGTTAGATCAAACTATTTTGAACTCGTACCTTATTTACAAAAAACAAAGTGGAAAAAAATCCCATTTGATGTACCGTTTATCTTTAGTGGATGAACTTATTCAAAAGTATTCGATATCGGATACCATTACAAAAAGAGGCCGGCCAAGCTTGGAGGATAACCCCAATCGTTTGATTGAAAGACATTTTATTAGACAGATACCTCCAACGGATAAGAAACGGCAACCATCAAGAGAATGCAAAGTTTGTTGTTCCAAAAGAGATGAAAATAATAAGAGATGCAGAAAGGAAACTCGGTACTATTGTCCTGATTGTGATGTTGGCCTTTGCATCGCATGCTTTGAAATTTATCACACAAGAAAAAATTACTAGTATTTATTTACATTATGCGTAAATGCAATAAAATTCTCTTTGAATGTTTCAAACACATATTTTTTATTTTCTCTCTTTGTTGGAAAACTAACATTCAGTCATAATAACCCTGAATGTTGGCTTTCCGAATTTTTTTTTTTTAAAAATTTCAAGCTAAAAATTAACTTAAAAATTAAAAATGAATGCAAATATTGTATATACACTCAGTTTTATATAATTTTCTTGAATAAAAAAAATAGGCACTTTTATGACCATTTTCTTCAAAATTATGCGAGCGTTAAGGGGTTAAAGAGGCATAGATGTGCATTAAATTGTTCCAAACTTAAAAAAGAGCATGATAAACAAATCAAAAGATTTAAATAAACTTTTGCCAAACAGTAAACTACAAGTAATTAAATGGTTGAATTAGATCAAAACTGTGCTAAATGAACTATATTTTGCATTATAATAAGCACCTGCTCATTGCTTTACAGCAAATTTTTATATGAATCTGAAAAGATTTAGCACTAAAAATAAGACTAGGAAATACACTGATAGTATTAAGAGCATTTATAAAAAATGATTATCAAATGTTTCCAAATGAAGCAGAACTGCAGGAATTAGTGTTTAAACCTAATAATGAATATTTCCGAGGCTATGGAAGACCATAAGTTTTAAAGTATATTAATTTTTTTTAAAAAAAATCATTTCTTATAACCGCATATCAAATGGTATAACTTTTTATGACAACATATGAAATGTTGTTATAAAAAATACTTTGCTAAATATTCCAAAGAAGGTAAAATCCAGGAACTGATATTTCAATCCAACAGAGAATATTTCAGAGATTATGAAAGAAAGCATGTCTAATACACATTAAAAACATTTTATGAAGAAATTTTGCAAACCTTTATGTAGGCTATAATATTTATTCCAATTTAACTCTAAAATTTCTTTTAAATTTACTTTTATTGTATTTTGGACAGACTTTCCAGGCCGAACATCAGGGAATTTATGATAACCCTCTTGTTTCATTCCAGGTGGTGCATAACAATATAGAATTTTTCCATCAATAAAATCCTTTAATATATGACGAGCAGAAAGTGCATTATTTGGCAGTCCTCTTTGAGTCATATATCCTCTGTTATCTAATGGAAGAAGACAAAACGTTAAACCAAAATCATTTAAAATACTATTTGTAGATAACAATGATTATCATAGACTCATTTTTATTTAAAAATATACTGTAGCAAAGATTTTCTTTGCTGACAAGAAAAATCAACAAAAGCAACTTGCAGGTCAATGAAAAAGAATAAAAGAATGTTATATGAAACTAAACATGCAAAACAAAATGAATATCAGCACACAAGATTAAAACTATATTTTTGTTCAAATTTGTGATGTTAAATAATTTCTTAATAAATACATCACCTTCTCCAACATGAAATGAAAATCCCAGAAGATAAAAGAAATAATATACACTTTGAAGGGGGGGGAAGGTATGGCATTTGTTGTTATTAATGTAAATAGCGTATAATTATATAATATGAACACTGAACCATTTCATTTTATTGTAAAAATATTAATCCAATGCTTCCATGTTGCACACACACTCCTGAATCCTAAACCTGAAGTTCTAAGTAGTCCTTGATATTTCCTGAGATACTGTTGTAATTACCTTAAAGAATGCACTCATAAATTTGGTTCTCAACCTGTTTTGTTCCATGTACCCCTTTCACCACTGTTAAAAGATCATCCCCTCTCTTCCACAACTTAGATTATTTTTTTACATATTTTTTAAAATGAAACAATAAAAAATATAGAAAATGCTAATAAACACCAAAAATAGAATAAAAATAGTATTTTTCATACTGATAAACTAAAACTAATTATTTGACAGCTAAATAAAAGGCTGACCACATTCTTCCCTCAAACTATGAAATTCCTTCCTAGTTGAGAATGTCTGGTTTAAGACATATTTTGAAGACTTGTACTTTCAGGTTTCCCAGTGAAAGGAATTAAGAACTGTGAAGCCTTGGTGAGCACATAAGGCATAGCATGCCATTACACAGTGAGAGAGTTCCCTCAAGACTTGGATGCATGTTTTTACTGTGTAGAGTTGCAGTGCAACCAACAAATGGCAAGCCATGCTTTTATTTTTGTTTTGAGAATGGAAGTGTATATTATTTTTCTGTTGTTTCTAATTATTTCTATTTCATACTGTGAAGGTTTTCCTTTCAAATCTTGCATTTCAGTGTACTCAACTTCAAAACGTAAAAGTTAATAATCACATATTATGATGATATTTTTAACACAAAACTATTTCAATGGTGTAACATGGTGTTGATACTTTCATTATAATTATGTAAGGAAATGCATTAAATTTTATGACAATACAAACAATTTCATTTAAAGAGGGTAAATGCTAATTATTAACAGCAATAAATTAAAGTAATGATTATAAGTACAGCAAAGTCCAAGATCCAAAATCATTGGGACACTGGTGATTAAGGATAAAAATTCATACACACACAAAAAAAAAAAAAGCCTCAAATTATGTTTGTTTGCTTTATTAAACACTTCTGCCAATGCAAGTTGTTTAAGCTGTTTTGCTTTTTGTATTAATCCTTTTTTTTTAATTTTATAGATAAGCATAATTGCTTATTCAATTGCAAAGTTCCACTGTTCAAGTCCTCTAACTGCTGTGTCAAGCATTTCTACTAAACTGTTAACTGAAACCTTTTTATTCTTAAAAAACTCTCTATCACTTTCTTTACTATTGACACGATATTTTCTGGATTTAAAATAAAAGTACAGATTTTGCCATTTATTAGTTAACTGTTAATTGCAACACTGAATCACTAAAATGAAACCTTATTATTATCACCTACATCTAGTATTACTTCTTTATATTTCTTCTTAAATTCCATTAAATAGAAAATTTTGCCTTCTGCAGCATTCAAAATCTATGGCAAAATAAGGTTTTTATTTTGCCTAGTTTTAAAATTGTAGCAAAGCCATTTTCTCTTGCCACACACTTTGCAGATCCTGCAACATCTTCAGAATTGGAAACTCTTTTTAACACAGTCGAAAATTAAAATTTTAAATTTGATAAGCCAGCTGTGATAATAATAACCTGCAAAAAAGTAACAAGCTAGATCAAATGAGAAAATTAAGAAAGAGTGAAATTTGCTAGAGGAAAACTGAAATTTTTCAGAATCTAATTCTTTCTTTCTTCCCAGCTGCTATGCCAACAAAAGAAAACCAGTATGACCAATTGCCATGTTAACTGAACTTAACTTCTTTGGAAATTTAATTCGTCTTTTCCTCTGCTATGTCAATAAAAGAAAACTAGTATGTGTAGCTCCAAACAAATATGTCTTGAGGTTTCACTTATTGTTTAGGTAAGAAGGAAAAATTTTATTTGCCTCCACAACCCTCAAGGATGGTTAATGTAAATCAGTGCATTATCATTGGCCATACTGTGATTCCATAGTCAGCAGGTATTTGAAAGAGATATTCAAGAATATTAATTAGTCGGGAGAAAAATCACTTTTCCAGTACATTTGCATTTTTAAAATTATTCTTCATTCCTAGACTTAGTTATACACATACACATGTCACATGTGGGGGGGACCATGAAAAAATGCTGGTGCTATTAAAGGTCCAGATTTTGGATTTTGTATTGTATATATTTTTTTCTAAATTGCACTCAAGCATATATTATTGCCAAAATTTCTCATAATTGTCATTTTAGATTAAAAACATACACTTTGATTAAATATAGTAATATGCATTAAAAGAAAAAAATTATACCATACATAAATTAAACAAATGTAATGTTTATCGGAGGAGTTAAAGCAACAAAAATCTGTGCAATGTTCGTAAATTTGCAGTTATTACTTTGCATAATTTGCATAGTTTCATAAAACTTTCTTCTTCAGTTGCAGAATTGCAAATGACTTAAGCCAGTGATAAGATAAAATGATAAGAATGAAAGGAAGTCAAGTTACTGGCATTCTCTACTGATAAGGCATCAATAGCTTGACTTCCTTCCTTACATTCTTATTGCTGTATTTTATCATTGGCTTCTCTTTTATCATTTGCACTACTGCAGCTGAATAAAGGGTACTTAAGTTTTAACACAAACACCTTAGTAAAAATCGCTAAATTTTTAGAATGTGCCAATAATACTTCAGTCAAGCAACACTGCCATTTTTCTTAATGCAATCTTTTTTGTTGTATTCCAAGCTCCAAGGGTTTTCATAAACAATTCATAATAGTTTTTGCCTTAAATTTAGTTTTAAAATTCTTTCTGCAATAATGCAGAATTTTTCTGAAAATTTTCTAAAGGAAAAAATGATGAAATATCTTTCCTTGACAGCTGGTGTTGCCATGGGTTGCATGACGCTAAGTCTCCATAATTCTATGACTTTTTTAATGTGAAAACAGATCGCTGTGCAATTCTGAGAGAAGAACAGCACAAAGAAATTATGTAAAGATTTGAAGAAGAATGTGTTTTAAACTGCTAGTAATTTTTTTTTCATATGTAGATAATGTTTACCAATTTACAATAAATACTGATAGTTTGGGAATCTTTTTTTTAAAAAAGAAAGAGGGAGGAGAGCCATGAAAATCACTTACTTGCACCTACTAAGCAATTTTTATTTTTTCATATATATAAAAAAAAAAACCCTCCCAAATTGTGGTTATGTAGTTGCATTAATATGTAAGTACCGAAGAAGGTTCTATATTTAACGTTTGAAGCTAGTGCTGAAAATTTATGAATATTATGCTGATTCTTGTTCTTTAACTCCTCCAACAATAGTTATTCGGCATGTTATTTTATCAAAAATGAGATGTATTTAACCTTCTGCCATTAGTACATTCTTCAATAACTCACATTCCAATTAATAAAATATTCAAATAATAATTACCTAAGGGTGACTTAGGTGAGGTGAATTAACCTATGATACAAAAATACTTCTATGCAAAAATGATCAAATATAATAAAATTATACAATTCTACATACTGTCTGTCTGTCAGGAGAATGTTTCTTTACAGTTTGTCTAGAAGGTCACTTTCACTACAATTAGAGGCCTCACACATTTCAAGTAAGGATGAGTTTGATCAAATTTTATTGCTAATTTGTTTTTTGCAAATGCTAGCCACAGGCAAGACAAAACAATGTTAAAATGAACATTTTCGTTAAAATAAAAAAGCATATATGGTCAATTAATCATCAAATATGTCATGATGGAAATGCGAATGAATTTATTTTTCAAGGTAACCCAAAGAAGCTAGAGCTTTTTTCGACAGCAAGGAACAGCTGGACATTTCATTGGACAGACAGACAATATAAATTATTAAAATGTGAAAGCTATGTCACAATTCTAAAATATAAGATGAAATTATATTTTTTGCATGAGACATTAACTTCAGACGTGCACTTCTTCCAATTACAATGTTTCTTAAAACAAAATGCAGCATTTTATGAAAAGTTTCAACCCTTTGAAAAAGCAGAGGTTGCTAAAAATAAAATAAACCTTTCAAATGCTCCTTGAGCGACAAATATTCTAATATTTTAAGTTGTTTAGTTTAGTTTAAAAAATTTTTAATATTTTTACCAGAAAAGTAATAAAAATATTTAGAATAAATTTACTAAATCACATTTTTTTTTTATGCTTATTACTGGCTTAAATCCAAAACTTAAGACAGCAGCAGCTTGTTTTGACAGTTAATGCCTCCACCAATATCAATATGCCACCAATCTCCATCAATTTCAAGTGCAACAATATTCTTCACTGAATATGCAGTTGGTCTCAGTAGTTTCGAAACTTTTGGTGAAATTTTTCCTTCACTAATCCTTGATAAATTTTTGCACATAAAAATGTGAAATTTTATTAACTATGCAGAGCAGAATGAGCATTTTATTAATTAAGAGTTTTTCACTATATCAACTACATGAAAAGTTAGATTTTCATTCACAGAACCCTCTCTCTGTCCATCTCATTCAGATTTTTTTTCTTACAAAATTCTACACTTTATTTTAAAAAACTTCATAACTGGATATAATCACAGCTACCAATATTGAAATATGAAAAATCTTATATTTTCCACATTTCAACAGCTAAGAACCTGATTTGAACCTTGTGCTCCAAATTAGGACTTTCTGGAAGTTTTGTTTGAAGTGATGTGATTTCAAATGAACTTCATATTGACTTAAAATCACTTTATAACACATGAATCAGGTTTTTCAACTGTTTATACTGTGATTCTGAGGTAAAATACACTGATATTTAAATAGACATTCTAAATTGTCCGTTTGTTAGTTAATTTCCTTTTCAGTTTTCATATACTTTCATAGTGAGAAAATCACAAGCAGAAAACAAAAGCTTTAATTTGTTAAAGCACTTTTAAACAGAATGAAAATAAAATAATTAATGGACATAATTATGTGAATAAACTTAGTGATGTAAAACTGATGTAAAGCAAAATGAAATTAAAATATTTACTGATTAAACATTAGTTGTATCTTCATATAGAGTTCTGCAAATGACTACAGAAAATTATGATAATTTAGATCAAATAAAATTTATAAGAAAATTATATGAAAATTGCTACAGGCTGAAGAATGAAATTGGCATAATTTAAGTTTCACTAATTCAATAAATTTCATTTATGGCTTATTCACTCTTTTCTTAATAAAGGCTAAAAAAACCTGAAGATTTGGTGGTCTACCAATAGATTGGAAGATGTGATAATAAAAGGGGGAGGAGAGTTGGTAGCTATGTATAATGCTCTAGATCAATATTTAATTAAATAAAGCCCATAGCATCTTTTCTCAAATTTTGTATACTAAATTATCTAACCTTTTATAACATCAACAAAATAAATAAATAAATAACAATAATAACAACAATAAATAGCTTACACTTTTTGGTTCATTAGTTGTAATCAAATTTTATAACATATTTTTGGAAATTCAATGTTTTAGCAATGTCATCTGTAAGTGAATTTTATGTTGATATGATACGCATCACTATAAAAATGAATGTATCTGATGGAACCGAAATTTTAATCTATGCCAAAGATAGAAAGAAAGGGGGGAATATAATAAGTACTTACATCCATAGGCATTTAAAAATTCCTCAGCTGTCGGTTGACTGTTGATATCTTTACATTCAAAAGAAAAAGGCAGC
>KK120441.1:89177-170178 GCA_000611955.2 Stegodyphus mimosarum
TATGATTAAGACTATGTATAGAAATACATTAAACATGGAGGAAAACAATGCAACTCATTATGCAATACCAAATTGAATAAGTTAACTCTGAAAAATCTTTAACGCTTAATTAGTCATGTTTAATAGTTATGTAACTATTCAAGTAGTACCCTGAATGTTCATTTTTTTAACTCTAAAAAAGTAGGTAGTTTCAGTGTAAATGAATTGTTCTGACATAAATATTTCCATATTTTTTCATGCACTGAAAAAACAGGTATCTAGAGTAAAATGGTTTAAAATATATGGATAAAGGGAAAAATAATACTATATATTTAAGTCTAAAAAACTATAAGTTATAAATTTATATTTATTCTAGTTACTGGCTTACATCTTAGTTATAAATGGCTATAAATTTAGATATGCAATTGTCTATATAACTGTTTCATAATCATTACATTATAGAGATATTAGAAGAGTTAAGCAAAAACTATAATTGAACTAACAGTGCCCTCATTAGAATGTAGTCAGTCTTTAGTAAAATGTTGTATTGATATACTGACTACTATACCACTAAACAGATCGCAGGAGAAGCTAAACAGATCGCAGAAGTATATTTAACTCTTTATGTTTTTCACCACCACTTAAAGGATTGCACGAAGTTATCATCAACCACTTCCAGTTCAGGCGATATTCTGGAAATATAAAGTTTACAGTGGGAATTTCTAAAAACTAACTTCAGCTTTACTGGGAATCAAACCCAAGTCTTAAGGGAATTTAACTTAGGTCTGAAACATATGGGTACATGGGAGAATTTTCTTAATTTTTTATAAAAGGGCCATGTTCAGCCCAAAAATGAATTTGCTAAGCTCTTAAAAAATTTATTCTTTCATGTCCCATGTGGTCACATATGCTTAGGTCTGAAGTAACATGATACAAAAAAACTAAATGCCATGGTTCTTATTGCTCAGGAATGGTAGAAATATTCAGAATATAGATGTCAGTGATATACCTAACTGTCACATGTAGACATGAACTAGACATAAAAAGCAAGTCCATCTCATTTAGAAATGCCCAACAGCGACTGAGCAGTAAAGTCACTGAGCATTGGTAGTTCTGACTTATTTTGATTCCAGGCAAATGGGCTGGCTGCATGAGTGTTTTGATGAGTATACAAGCCAGTTTCCCTTAGAAAGCTCTCCATGAAGGCATCCCTCCAATTAGGCAGATAGCCCTTAGTGTACTTTGCCATAATCTACCAAACTAAACGCATTTGGAAACATATTCAGGTATTCAAAGATTCTTTACTTGCCATACAAATTGGATAAGAGACATGATGAGATCATCTAGCCAAACACTGCCTGATTTGCTATACTTTTTTCTAAATAAATCAAAACAGACTCTTGATAAGCATTTATCAAGTAAGTTCACTGCATCAAGTTTTAAAAGATTTTTATAACGATGCATAAATTTTCTCAACACATTCCACACATAATAAAACATAAACAGCACTTCATGAATGTACATAATACTAACTCCTGCTTTCAATTAAGTAAAATATTTAATCTACATCCATTTCACAGGAAAGGTAACTCAGAAAGAATTCTACTTGTTCCTGATTCAAAACTACTTTGGTTAATTTAAACAAAGGACAGGTTATGCTAAATATGCCTTAGATATCATTCATAAGAAAAATGGCTTCCATTTATGTTATATACTGAACGAACTCAGAGGTGGATTTAAGGAGTCAAAATAGCAAAGAAGCCCATTTTAAGATGAGAAGGCCTTAAGAGGAGAAGCAGATACCTCATTTCATAAATCTGCATCTGGAAGGAATCATGAACACTCACTGATATTAACCTGTTTGATTGCTTGACCAAATCAAATTACAACTATTTAAACTATCATGTCAAGTAGAAGTTTAACGTAGTAAAAATAACTTAACATTTTATGAAATTTTTTAGAATAAAAGTCAATACTGCCCTAAACAAAATAATAATACATTCACAGAAAATAATATATCTAGCATAAGATTCTTTGATTATTTTATATATATAATATTTAAGATTTTGAACCAAAAATGAAAGGATATCAGTGAAATTGGTTCTTCCCAATGGCTCAACTCATCTACAGGTAGTATACCGTTAATAACCATTTCAGCTTTGGTAGACACAAAATTTGGAAATACTAAACCAGGACAATCACAGAGGCAAAGGTCTTTATCTACAAAAAGTGTCTAAAAAAAAAGAGAGAGAGATAAATTCATTACATTAAGAAAATAAAATGTAAAGCACTTTTTGAATAATGTATATACAAATAGGAAAAATTTATTTGGGGGGGGGGGACATAATTATTACAAGGACAGTAATTTTACTTTGGTGCACATTTATGTGATTAGTTTCACAAATCTGATACAATTTTTTTTGACATTTCACAAATATTATTTCTAAAAAGGTAAAATAAAATCACATATTTGACTTTACTTTAAAAATGACAAAGTCACTACCTGATTTACATTAGCACCAACAAACAGTTCTAATGCTGAAAGAAGCCATTCTCTAAATTTAAAAACATGATACTTAAATGAAGATCATGTGTGTGTGTACAAAATCTTCTAAAATGGAAATCCTGAACTCTTGTAACAGATTAATGGCATTGCTAGGATCTGAGTAGTTCATAAATTGCACGCACCAAGCCAAGAAGAAGAAACTGCATCTTTTGCTGTTTACATTTATACCTATTTTCTATTCATTTTTTATATTCTACATCATGCTAAAAGAAACCGATGCATATTCTATCAACTAAAGATATAAACATTTTTGAATAGAAATTGTATCTCAAATTTTTCTCAACCAAAGGTATTTTAGATATTTTCATGCATTTTTCTTAACTTTTTCCTGGAGGATGAGAGATATATTACTACTTTAAATATACACACATAGGTTTATATTTTTACACAGGTTTACTACTCTAAATGTGACTGAAGAAATTTCAATAAACTATGGAGAGAAACTATGGAGAATCTCCTTAATATGAAGTACAATGTGTAACACCCTGTCGATCAATTATTCTGCTTTTTCCTGTTAAAATAGATGACATCAATGGCCCAAACACATAAATAATTTGTCCTTGTAGCCAACAGGAGAAGATTAAAATAGAAGCATTGCAGATTCACAGATTTGGTGTAATGCCAATAAAATATAACTTTTTATTTAAAAAATATAATATATAATGTTTACAATTACATGCCAGTTATCTGTGTTACTATTTCATTTTTATTAATTTATTTTATGAAATAGTAGGTAAATCCAGCGTTTTAATGTAAATATTTTGGTTCAGTTTGACAATTTTTTACAAGCAAACAGAATGATGACTTGTAATTGCAAAAAATTATTTATCGCACAGTCATATTTTATGTTTTAATCAGGTATTTATTCTGAAAATCTGCGAGTTTTTATATCTATGTTCCACTTGAATTTTCATGGTGATCACTTTAAAAATAGATTCAGAGTAGTTATATTCATAAAACATTGTATTCTTACAGAAATTTTACTGCAGTTTCTTCCATTGCAACAAAATATCACAAGTGCATATTTTAAAACTGAGTTTGAGACTAAAAAATTACTGAAACATGGAAAAAGAACAAAAAGCATGTATATGAAAATGGCAACGTGACTTGATAAAAACTAAAGTATTATTATGCATATGGTTGCCAGAATTCGGCACATTTTGAAAATTTCATCACTTTTAAGATGGTTGCACTAATGAAATGTTTAATATAAACCCCAAATTACAACAATTTTGTAAAATTTCATTACTTCTCTTGCAATCATGCTATGTATTTTGAAATTTACTGCTTGCAATAAAATTACCACTCTTATTATAATTAAATAAGACAATTGACTTTTTTGTAACAAACATAAATATTAAAAAGCTATGAAATAATTAAGCATGCATGTATTAGTTTATTCTTTGCACAAATCCCATAAGCTATTAATTTAACTGGAGTTCACAGCTTCAAATGTATAAAAATAAACTTACGTCCAAAGTAACTTCACATACAACAAATAACAAATACCTCAGAAACTATGCACTTTGATTTTATGAACTTGGGCGGAATGATGCATAATACCTTAACATATAAAGTAAAAAATTTAACAGCACTACATATCGTATAAAAGTTCATGAAACAATACAATCAATAATAATATATTGTAATAATATATTGTTCATTTTTTCTGAACAAGAAGAGTTCAGAAAAAATGAAGGCTTATGATCTAACATGGAATGTGATCTCCCCTGATTTGTACATATATATAATGCATTTTCACACTGGTAATAACATTATTAACCATAGTTTAAGTTCATTTTTTCCAGCAATGCAGTCTTTAGGGCATTTACATCTCTGGGAGATGCACAATTCTGAGAAACTGTTTTTCCAATGAAGTCTTATAAGTTTTTTTTTATCAGGTTAAGGATCAGGAAATTTTGCTGGCCACAGCATTCAATTGTTGTCTTCACTTTCAACGAATTCGAGGCTTGCTCAATGGGATGAGCATTATATGCACCTTTGAAAAATCTCACATACATTTCTAGGGCCTCCTCTCGATATCCCTGGTCAGCCACAGATTCACTGTTGAAAACGTATAGGTGTATGCCCATCGATCATTATTCTTTCCCATATTATCACATCTGCATTACCAATTATTTTTAGCTAGAATAAAAGGATATTTTAATCCTTCTTTGGTGTTGTTACATAACAGGAACTCAGGGAATAGTCGCTACATAATTCTTCAGTATTCTAGCTTTCAAGGAACTCTAGGTAGGATATTACAGCTTCATTAAAAACATGGGCAACTGATGTAAAGTTTGTGTGAAGATCCAGATGATCACATAACTTATCCATGTAAGTTTTGTTTGTTTGTTATGAGACTTAAACATCAATTCATTAATGACCAAATATGACATCATCATATAATTTATGAAAATTAAATACTTTCATCTTTGCACATACCACTTATTTTCTTTCACACACAAGCACATTTGCTACATTCACATGCGCTGTGGCATTAATTAAAGTTTTACTTTTCCATTTTTGTTGATTTCACCATGATACTCTTAACTTTTGAAAGCAGATGTATTAATGTATGGCTTTTATTGTCTCTCTTCTATGTTACATAATCCTACTGCACAGTCATTAAGTTTATTCTACAGCAAAAAAGCCATGAAAAATGCCCATTGCTCTTGTCTGGATTCGAACTCTGAATCTCTCAATTGCTAGTCAGGCATGCTTTCAATTATACCATAAAGGCATGCAATAAGGAGAGAGAAAATACTTTGCACATTATAACTTCGCTTTCTCTCTTTCTGATTCTGGTCAAGTGAAAGCACGATACACAAACCTGGTTATAAGCACAAGCAACAAAAGCCTATGCCTAGAGTCTAAGGCACCAAAATATTTAAATTATATGGAGTGCATGCTGCAGTAATCATCTAGGGTGCTAAATTTACTGGATCCAAGCACACAAGCATCATATCTACTTTATACAGATACTACATTTACCCTTCTTATATATACTGATTAGCAGTTTAGGTTTTGTGCATTGTTGGATTTAATTAAGTGAGAAAGTTTTGCTTGAAACGTGTAAAACAATTTTTCTCCATATACACTAATGATAACTAAATCTTTGTTTCGCTATTTCCATTGGTACTTAAAAGATACCTTTTCGTGAGTAACACCATTTGGTTTTCTTTGTCAAGACCTTTTAACCACTGAATGCTGAAAAACAAATTTCAGATTTTTCTACTTGCATATCAATTGCATATGTTTATCTCACTATTATTTCAATCTACTGCAATAACCAATGTTAGCTCCTTACAGCAGCAATAAAGGAATCATTGGCATATGATTTCATTTGAACCAACTGCAACAAGCATTTTTAGTTCACTTAATGCTTCCTTCTTGATGCGCAATACAGTTTAAAAAGAGTTAGTGCATTCTCAAATGTTCAGCAGTGTGGCATAACTTTTAAAAAAATTCGATAGCTTTAATTACTAAAAAAATCCCAGTTAATAATTATATAAAAAATTCCATCATGTGCAAATACATTTTACCTGTGAAAACATGCTTCAAATAATACAGAAATTGATCAAATGGAAATTAAGTTCAGAAATTACACTAGTTATCACTGCACAGATAAAAATATGTACATAGCAAGACTAATTGCAAAAGGAAAAAAAAAAAAAATTGGTGATGAAATCAGTCATCATCAAATTAGTTTCCTCATCAATCTAAATCTAATTAAGGCATCATTTTGTTCATCAAAGATTCTATATTCATTTTTGCACAACAACAACAACAAAAATCTGCACACTGTAAAGATGTTTTTTCTTCCAACCAAAATGCAAAATATGAATTTTAGCTTTTAATATTAATAACAAAATCAACAGCTTACAGTCCATCCTCAAACATTAAAATATAACTGTTTGTAATAATCAATATTAATACCTGAAAATGCTTTGTTTTCCCAGGAGTACGAGAAACTGAAACCTTTTTGCTCATGAGGATAGCATTTATTGTACTACTTTTGCCAACATTTGGATAACCAACCTAAAAAAGATATATATAAAACACAACTCTCATTAATTCCAGAATACTTGCACTAAATGTGTATTATAACAAAGCATGTTTAAGTGTCTAAGAAAGGATGCTTTTGTGAAGAATTTTCTAATGGTACTTGTTCACAATAATATCTAACAGACACATTTATAGCAAAACCTTTTATATTTTAAGTTACATTTGTATACTTAAATCTTGAAAATACTCTTAGGATACTACACAGGAACCCATAAAATGATAAAGTATATTATGTAACATATATAAATTTATATAAAACTTCAAATGCAATCATATTAGAATATGAAAATAAAACATAATTACATTCTGACATGCTATTTCAAACTGTTTTATATCTTTTATTTCAAAATATCTCCTCTTTTAATTCAAAATACTCTTCATTAGAAAGATTAAAAATTTTACTTACATCAGATTTACAATGAAGAATACACCTAAATTAATTACTTAATTAAACTTTAGCCTCACAAACATAAGTCTTAAACTGTGCTAGTATGAAAACAGTGCTGCAGGACTGTTCCACTATAAGACAATATCCCCCATTTTCAAACCATATGGTTGACTGCAATATAGAAATGGAGAGTGAGCTTTTTGTATTAAGGTGTAAGGTAAAATGAATAACATAGCAGGTCTAGTACTGTAACAGAACTATTTTATCAACACCACCTAGTGGCGACATGAACAACTTACAGGCAGTTGATCTCCACCTATGATGAGGATTAGGTTCTCCATTATTATGTCTCCGTAATCCTAAAATTAATTTTAAATGTTAGGTATTCTGCTTTAGTGTATGTTCTGTTCTGATCTACATTTTCTTTGTAAATGTTTCTGTGCTCCGTTAATACTTTTAGAGCTACTAGGCATTTTTGTTTAGAGAAGAATTAATACAAAATGGTACCCAATGAAATGTTAAGAATTTCTGGTTACAAAATAGCATTACATGTAACGTTGAGAGTTTCAGTTTAGCTTTAAAAAAGTCGTAACTCCCAAACGTGTTTTGGTTGCTGGAGATCGGCTTAATCTCTTTTCAGGTGTATACTGCTGGTTACATTAATTTTCGAAACCAAATGTTGATGTCAAAATGGTGTCATGCTGTTAGCACATAAAAGGCAAAATCAACAACTTTCAAAAGAACATAAAGATAAGTTTCTTTTCAATTATTGTTTAATCTGAGTTTATAATTCTTCTTACACTGATTAATTATTATAAACTGCTTCTACATTCCTTACTGAAATCAAATTAGATTCACTAATATTGTTGATTAGAATTTATTAGTTTTGATTCTCATACTTTTAAGCTTTCGTTAATTTGCTATTTTAAAATATTTTCATCCGCATAACAAATTAAATTATGCTTCTTTTAGCAATCTGAATGCATGTTTTAATGATAACATTTTGAATAGATTCAATGATACTGTTGATTAGAATTTATTAAGTTTTGATTCTCAGTAAAAGTAAGAGACGTTTTTCCTCCTCTCCCCTGAATCCTAGACTCTATGATTCATGATGTGTTGACATCGAATCTTTTATTATTACATTTTATTTGTCTCTTTTAATTCTTTTGAACACTGAATAAATGTTGCAAGTTAAGTAAAATAAATATATTAAATTTGCTGGTTTATCCTTTTGAAGAATATTTTGAGAGAATGCTTATTTTGTATATTAATAAAATATCATTGCTTTATTTGCTTTAATGAATGTTTTGAAACATACTTCCTTACTTTGATGAAAGAAAATAATTATGAACAAGATAGAATGAATGTTTAACTGAAGAGAAACGGTTACTGTTGCGAGTATTGCTTTGTTAAGATTAAAATCCGAAGAATTTGGTTTAAATAAAAGCTTATGATAAGACATTTGTTTGTGAATAAAATCAAAAGAACTATGGCTAATTCAACTTCACCTCCTCCTCTTCCCCAACTCCTCATATAATTATGGCTTACCTTGCCAAAGCAAGAAAAGAAGATTCAAAATCTCTAGCTACAGAACTGTGTTTGGAAGTGAACGATATAGACTTTCAAGATCTTATAATCAAATCTGACATTTATGACGAAGATTTCACATAGAATCTTCTTAAAACTTTAATCGAAACTGGACAACAAAAAGTGGGTGAAAACAAACATTTATAAGAACGTTGAAGAAAAGAACAAAAACCTTTTGGTAAAGTTGGAATATTTAAAATTAAACCTGGCAGCTGCTGGCTCAAACCCTAACTATCACACCTTTGTTTCAAATGCAATTATTGAAACAAATATTCAACACCTAATTTCTAAGTTCACAGAAACTTCGGACATTACTTGCAAATTTTTGAATGACAATGTGAAAAAGTTAATGTAAAAGAAATAGATTACATCACTCACCTCCTAACCCTTCTGCCCACAGACATTTCATGAATTACTTTAAGAGGACAAATTAGAAGATTAGTCATATGGAAAAAAGATTCTACTCTGAAGATTCAAATTAAATGTTGAATCATTTCAAATCAAACTTACCAGACACCACAGACAGCCTGGGAGTTTATCCAAAGACTTAGCTTACGAATTAAGCACTTATCTGGAAGAGTGGCTATAAAATCTCGATGTTACAAACTTCGAATCACTCAAACACAAATTACTCATAGATCAGCTAAAACGAAGAGTCAGTAATGATGTTAAGGAGCATTTTGTTAACATTTGGGGGAAAATAGGGTTCACCTGAATTAGTACAGAAATTGAATGATTACAAAGCTGTACATGTTAAAAATATGAACTATAAAAATCAACTCCCTGTACAGTGGGACTACTCTTTCAAAGTGATTAATCCATCCCAAATCAAAGAAGTGATTTATAGAGAACTAGTAAACCCTTTCGAATCAACAAGAGAACTACAGGAAAACTGACTTCCCTTAACATGCTACGGGAGTGAAAAGACTGGTTTTATCAAGTATCTAGACTATAACCCCCCAAAGACTTGAGATTCATCTAATTTTGGCACTGTACAAATCTGATCCTGTTTCTCTTCCACACAGACTGCTGTATTCTGAATTAATATTGGAGCTCTTTCCGGTACTACCTTTAATGACAGTAGTACTAGTCGTTCAGTTGCAAATCACTCTATTATATTATGCAATATTTGAAAAGACGACACTGCATGTGTCTTTCGTTCATGGTTTGGTATCTAAAAAAGAGGTACTTTGTACCAAAGTATTCTTCTTGAAGATAGAGAGTTCAAAATTCTGCTCCTTGTTTCACCTGATGCCAAAAAT
Source organism: Stegodyphus mimosarum (assembly GCA_000611955.2). Lineage (NCBI taxonomy): Eukaryota > Metazoa > Arthropoda > Arachnida > Araneae > Eresidae > Stegodyphus > Stegodyphus mimosarum. The sequence goes on from KK120441.1 coordinate 99,031, forward strand.
AACTCCACTCTGCTAGGAATTTCTTCAAAAAGCTAAAATTGTGTTAAATCTCGCAGAAAATAAGTGGAACTTTTTGGATGAACCTTGAAGAAAATATAACTTCATGAAATCCCATCAATCCAAAGGTCTGGAATGATGAAGAAACCCCAATTGAAGTAAATGATTGCCAACTACGAGAAAATGAAGGATAACAGTTAACTACATTCCAACGGCTTGAAACTGATGTTTTGCTTAACAAATATCATACTGTCTTCAAAGTAGGGGAAGAAGTCACTACATTCATTGAACATCATGTTAATACAGGAAACAATGCCCGTTTCAGTTCCTCCATATCAGATAACCTCAAGAAAGAACTGTTGAAAAAGAAACTTGATTTTCTACTGAAACAAAGATATCATAGAAGAGTCTGAAAGCCCCTTTGCCTCTCTTGTGGTTTTAATTTTCAAGGTGAATAGAAAAGTGCAACTATGCATTGATTATTGCAAACTGAAAGCTCAGACTATTCCAGACACTTATCCTTTGCCAGGCCTCGACCAGTTATTGAATGAAGTAAAGCCCACACCTTTCATCTTTACACCTTCAACTATTGACTTGAGGTCAAGTTATCATCAGGTGAAAGTAGCTGAAGAAGACCAAAACAAGACTGTTTTTATTTGCCTATTTGGCACATATAAATTTATTTGAATGCCCTGTGGATTGAGAAATGCTCTTGCCAATTTTTCCAGATGGATAAATAAGTTCCATTCTGGCCTGAATTATAAGTTTGTCATATTTGGATGATATCAACATGCTGTCCCTTCCAAAAACATCTTTCTGATTTAGAACAAGTTTTCAAACATCTATTGTTATTCAAGCTGGAAGCCAAATGAGAGAAGTGTAATTTCTATTGTTAAAAAGTGAAATATTTAAGCCAGAAGTGTTGTACCAATATTCTCCTGATCTGGAAGAAGACGACGCAGCACAACTCATTACACTTCAACAAAGAAAAGCAGAAGTTTTGAAAAAATATCATGATTCGCTCATAGCAGGTCACTACAGATTTGAAGGAACATTTTATCCAATAGGAAAAAGTTACTACCAGGTCGGAATGAGAAAAGATAGCCTGAACTACGTCAAAAGTTGTCTCGACTGAACTACGTCAAAAACTGTCTCAAATGCTGTCACTATAAAGCCTCTAATCATAAGCCATCTGGGTTATTAACTACTGTTTATGTTCACATTTTGAGACCCTGTTAACTGACCTTCTTGGTAATTCCCATTCCTGAAACACCATTTGGTTAAAAATAGATTTTTTGGGGCAAGACTGCCACGAAATGGACTGAACTATTTGCTTTAAAGGAAGCAATGGCCAGAGAATCTGCAACGACTCTTTCGGAAGAAGTAGCCATTCGATTTGAATTACCCAGAAAATTAATAAACAATAGTAGTGCTCACTATATGAGTGGCATCATGCAACAACTATACTATATCTTGAACACTGATCAAAGTCTTACTTCTGTCTATCACCCAGAATCTAACCCAGTTGAAAGAAAGAACACAGATTTCAAACCTTATTTAGCAATATCTGTTGGTAATTAATTACCTTCAAGCATGGAAGGATAAACTGCCATTAATAAGATTTGCTTTAAACATTGCCAAATGTGACTAAACTGGATAAACTGCTGCATCCCTTCAATTTGCATGAGAGTTATGAACCTTAAATTATGTAAAACATGATATAAAAGCCGTAATTGAGAACAACAATTTTGTTCCAGAAATTACTACTCCACATTTGAAACATTTTACAAGAACTGTACAACAGGTACCAGAAAGAGACTAGTTACACCAAAATAAACAGAAGTGGTATGCTGATAAGAAATGACAAGAAAATCTGAAATTTACTTCTGGAGATAAAATCTGGGTTAATCTCCATCCTGTCAGCAAAAGCCTACTAAAGAAAATTAATAAATTCAAGCCGACGTGAGATGGTCCCTATGTGATATTGACTACAAGATCTCCAACAACTTTTGATATTGCTGATTCCTATGAAACACACAATTCTTGGCAAATATCATATTTCAGCTTTAAAACCGTAAAGTGCGAAATAAGTTTCAGACTTCAGTGGCTCCCTCGGAAAAAAAGGGGGGGACATCGAAACCATATAATATAATCTCACCAAACCTGAATCAGCTTCAAAGGATGTCTCTGAATCTAAACCTACTACTCATCGCACTTGAGCCCATCCTCCTTGTTCTCCACATGCTGCACAAAGTAGACAAATGTCAGTTCCTGACTTCTTGCTGTGATGTCTATGAAGTCAGAGGGGAAGAATGTAACAGAACTATTTGGCTGTAACCGAACCGTTTTATTAAATTCCACCTAGTGGCGACGAGAACAACTTACAGGCAGTCGACCTTCTGCCACAATGAGGATAAGTTCTTCATTATTATGTCTTTGTAATTTCTAATGTTAATTTCAATGTTAGGGGTCCCGTTTTTGTGTATGTTCTGTTCTAATATATATTTTCTTTGTAACTGTTTCTGAGCTGTGTTAATAAATACATTTAGAGCTAGCTGGTATTTATGCTTATAGAAAAATAGTTATAGTATTTAATATGCATATATTTTACACATGTTTGACTTCATAATTAATCATATATTTACACTGAAATTCCACACATCAGACTTCATTAGCTGCTTATGCCATTTCATGACAGAAAAAATGACAAAATTCGTCAGCTAGCTTAGTGCTAGAACTGCCTCAGAAAACAATAAAAATGTAAAGCTACTAGTAATTACATAATTGTGATGAAAACATTTTTCTTTCTTTTTAGAAATAATAGAGTTTCACTTACAAAGCCAACATTTAACACAGGGTTACTTTTTTCAATGGATTTACCAATGGATTTAAAAAATGAAATAAGTTCATCTTGGCACAAAATATCTGGATTGTTTTCTAGTTTGGTGGAAGAAATGGCTTCTTCAGTCAAAGTGGAACACAAGCTTTCTTTAATCAAAGTGTGAGAAACACCTTCATTAGTTGATGTAGAAAAAGTGTTTTCTTCAGATGATATGGAAGAAATGCCTTCTTCAGCTGAAGTGGGAGGAATGTCTTTTTCAGCTGAAGTCGAAGAAATAGCTTCTTCAGTTGAAGTAGAAGTAATGCCTTCTTTAGTTGAAATGGGAGAAATGCCTTTTTCAGTTAAAGAATTACCAGATGCAGTCTGTTTCATACTGTTATCCTAGAATATTAAAAGAGTTTTATTTAAAAAATATATAAGTACATTATAAAAACACAGGAAAACTAAAGTCTGAAACATAGTTATCAGTTACTCTAAAACATTTTCATATAAATTAAAATAAGGACTACAAAACTGACTTGAGAAAAACGTAAGGATACGAGAAGTAAACATCTGAGTACAACTTTTGCAAAATTTTGGCCAGGGAGACAAGATTACCCCTTCCCCTTTGTACTTCAAATTTAATGCAAAATCTAAAGTTTGGGCAAATTTTCCAATTTATCTATCAAATATTTATGCTCCTATAGCTACAATATAAATGAATTTGTTTTAAAAATAATAAAATAAGCAATACATAAAAAATTATGCAATATGAAACCTTGAAATTCTTCTTTTTCCCACATTCACTTTAAATCAGTTCATTAAAAAATATACAACTTTTGGCAAATTTTATGGTTTGGCTGGTTGGTTTATTTAACTAAAGCAAAGCATGTAACGTCTATCTGCCTAGGGTAAGGCTGCCTTTGTGAAGGACTAAGGGAAACTGGCTCGTACATGCATTACACATGGAGAAAACCATAAAAACGCACATGCAACCAGCCCTTTCACTGAGATTTGAACCCCAGATCAAATTATCAGTGTTCACCAACTTCATCACTCAGCCGCTGGTGGGCCAAATTTTATGGAGGTGGGGAAAAACAATGACTTTTTGTAAAAAAAAATCTTACATGCATATATATATATATATTTTACATTTCATCTATGTTTTTATTCCAAAAAAACAACAAATATGCTTTTGATAAGTTCCCTCCCCCCTGAATTTTTGTTCTGGTCAAAATTTCATTTGGTTGGGTTTATTTGATTATGGCAATGCACATAGTGATTATCTGCTTAAGGTCAGGGAATGTTTTTCTGGAAGGCTTTCTAAGGAAAACTGGCTCGTATCCATGTTACATACGAGGAAAACTATGAAAATGACCATGCAGCCAGCCCACTCACTTGGAATCAAACCCAAGTCGAATTACCAATGTTCAGCGACATTATCTCTTGCCCACTGGTGGGCCCTAGTGAATTTGCGGCAACTGCTTTGAGAAGATATTGGAAGCATTGTTACTTTAGCAATTTTACAGCAAAATACTGTATTTCTGCAGAAATTTTATCTGAGTTTCTTCCAATGCAGGCAAATCTCACAAATACGTATTTTAAAATAGCATTTTAAGACAAAACACACACACGACACAATCAATATCCATAAAAACCGTTGGTATCAGAAACAAAGAAAAATTAAAAGGCATACCAAAATGACAATTGTTAAAACTGAAGAACTGTCATGCACATAACTGCTTAAAGAATTCTTATGCATGTAATTGCTAGAATTTGGTGCATTTTGAAATTGGCGATGCCTACGGCAGCTGTAAAAATATGTATGTACCGAATTTTCTCAAACTTTCTGAAAAAAGAAAAATTTTACATCAAAAGTCCTTGATGACTGAAAATTAACTAAAATTTTGAAAATCTCATCCATAGGAATGAAGCTTATCATTATTTCCTGAAATTTATCAGCTTTTTGAAAATAATATGAAAAACATCCGAGAAAAACCAAAACACTGTTTCCTGAGAATTATAGGACATTTTTCCAAACCATTTATAGTTTCAGTTGTTCCTCTCAAATACAATGTTTAGTTAATTTGATATGTACAGAAGAAATTTTATTATTTGCTACAGAAAGCATCATTTTAGAAATTTTTGTTTCATGCATACCTGTTTTCAGTTTTCCACTTGTTGCATTAAGTAACCTTTCATATAATACTCACAAAACTTCTCATTGGTCTGCAGTTTCTTCAGTTGCGTTAACTTGAAAAATTCTGTTCCCCCAAATTGCTACAGCAACAGTTTCATCTTTTTTTTATTGCTGTTTTAGGACTTTTTTCGTTCTTCCTAAACTGCTTCTTGTAACCAACTAACCTGTACATTTAGCCCTGAAGCTGACCTGGAAGCAGGCTCTTGGCAGCAATGGCAGATGAGCAACTGAGTTTGCTAAAAGGCAGCTAAGTGGAAATACAACGGTAGACCAAAACCTTATTGTACCTAGCCCAATTCTGAGAAGGTAGACTCAACAAATCTATCAGAATTTGAAATATTAGAACTCAAAATGACTAATCATCACACTACTGTGCACACAGGTGATAATTAAGAAACTGATTTAAGTGCATTATACCCTCCCCCAGAGCCAAGAATGTCAAGGTACAGATCTGAAGATGCATCTCACAGCACTCTCCTCCCCCATTTAATTTAATCTGTGCAAAAGGTTGTCCAATAAAATATTGATCTTGGGTTTCTAATTCATTGGCCAGTGTGCGTACCTTAAACATTTCAGGGGCGGGGCAGAATTTTCACATAACTGAAGCCAACCTTTTGATACATGGTCTCCATAAAATTCATTTCAACAAGATCAAATCGTATTTGCATTTTATTGCAACCACCTCTGTAGAAGTGACCAAATTTTCCAGAATAGGCTTAACTCTGGTAGCCATACACATAAATATTCTTCAGGCAGTCATGCTCATTAATATCCTTTAGTCAAGCAATGGCAACATTTTATATGCATTCTTCTTATTGTAATACAAGTTCAAACAGTATAGACAAATATACAGTTTTTTGTTAGATTTTAAAATACTGCTTGTGGAATCTGCCAGCAATGGAAAAAACTGTAGTAAAAGTTCTGCAGAAATACAACATTGTTGCACGCATATGGGTTCATAATATATTGAATGCATGCAGAAATGATGATAGCTTGACAAAATTTACCAACAAAAACTCTTCACTGGAACTTTCTGGAACTTTGCACAAACATACTCGTACAGCTCTTCACACTATCACAGAGTAAAATCAGTAATAACACTAATGTAATGCAAAGCACATCTTAAAGCTCACTCAAAGATATCTCTCAATATGATGAACTCACACTGAATTAAACAACTCAGAAACTAATTCTCTCCCCAGTCTTATATAGAAAGGCATATGAGGGTCAGATACAGTTGCAATTACATATGGAGATCAATTACAGTTATTCAATTACAACACCAATTACAGTTATACAGGGACCAGACCAAAATGTCACCAAGTTTGGAAACTAACCAGCTTGGTGATATCTCGCCCTTTTGAGAGATAGCCATTACTTAATATTAAATAGAGCTGTTCCCGTGGTCTTACTTTTTCTAGCAGAGCTTTGCTTTTTTTTCAAACTTTCATGCTACATTATACAAAAGATAGTAAAATTTCACTAAAACTATTTACTTATACACAAAAAATGTAACGATATTTTGCCACAAAACTGTTTTTTTTTTTTCTTTTGTTTGTTCAAACTGCCGAGATTCATATTATATACACAGCTTCTGCTTCACAAGAGGGAGGAACATTCATACAGCTCTTTAAACAAAAAGCAACCTTAGATTGGAGTAGATTTGGAACAAAACTGTCAGTTCCATTTTTAAACTCATAAACAAGGACCAGATTTTAATGACATATGCAATTTTTGAGTATTTACCTCTTTTAAAACATTTTTGGGATCTTTTAAGGTATTTCAGTGCATTGTGATGCCTATTCTAGTAATCAAACTGAAAAATTACCATTGAAATAGCACTCTCAACTATAAAAACTGAATTTTACTAGGCAGGCATGACCCACCCATAGAAAACTGATTATGTAATCTGTTAGTCCTATAGATCATGACAGGCTTCTTCCACATGGTATAATTGTCACTTCTAAGAATTTTCCCAAACTGACATTTCTTAGCTCCAAAAGACATTTTGTATATGTTCAGTTACATAAGATTACAAAATTACATAGAGGGAAGAAAGTTACTCCACAGATATATTCTTGGAATTTCACAGTCACAGATGTGTGCAATACATTTTTTTTTACCTTGATTTGTCCACTGGTGGTAGGTTGGCAAATGACCTTGGATTTTATACCATGAACAGAAAAGACGTTAGGAGATCACATTTTTTGCCAAATTATTTGAGAACTAAAACAAGCAGTGTATTTTAAATTTAAATTGCATGCTTTCTTTTCATTGCACCCATTTATTTTTCATTAAAACAATCAAAAATAATAAAAACATGGTAGATACTTTATCTGCAAGATTTTACAGTATATGAACTCATTATTTTCAAATGAACATAATATTTTTTATTACTTATCTATTTGTCTGGTACAAATGCTCGTCACTACCAATACAGGTAAGAAGACAAAAGTCACGAACTTAGTAAACCAGGAGAAACATAAATAATGCAATAAGAAGCTTAACATGTCAAATTAATACATTGCAACAGATCAGAATAATTATATGTGTGAAATCTGTGCTACACCATTAAAGAAAATGTTGTAAAATAAAATAAAAAAAAACATATAACAAAAATCCATGTCTAATCATCAAAGGCAACTGAAACATTCTTTAGATAAAACATAAAATCTAAGCTATCTATTTATTCTTCAGTAACTGATATTCGGTACCTGCCAAGTGACTTAATGAATGCTTCCCATCCCCCTCGAGTAGCTAACAATTCAAATAGATAGTCAATCGAATATCTATATTTTCAGATACCCAAATATCTGAACAAGATTTTAATCATTAATGGTCCCCTAATAAGATAAATTTTTAATGAAAGTGCAAGGTTTATCCTAAGATTTTAATAGTTATCTTTAGTTTAAGCTACTTTCCTGGGCACTCTTAATTTCAGCTTACAATTTCCTACAGAATGTGTTTTTAGAATCACGGTTAATAGAGATGAGTAAGAGTAGTATTTAAGTTGAAGTTCCACTGACTTCAAGAGAGAGTCTCAGAGTTTCTGACTAGCGCATGTTTGTCTATGACTCTCTAAGCTGTTACTACGCTCGGCCGTATTACAGGCCCTTGATAGCTTCGCTAGCTTATTCGATATTTAAGGGAATACTACTTAGAATTTTGATTGCTTTGGCTATATCTCTTTAGTTAAGCATTAGTTAAGTCTTAGATCTCATTATTTTGAGTTCAAGCCCAAGTGGAGGCTTTGCTGTATGCACTGAGAAAGCAGCCAACTGTTAATTCTTATTTTGAGCAATAAAGGGTAATTAACGCTTCTCAAGTTTACCTCTCTGTTCCTGAACTAAAGTGAATATTCACTTACTTAGCTGTTCATTAGGTTCCTCCACATTTAGTTGTTAGATAAAAGGGTGAAACCTCACAAAAGAACTTTAAAAAGAGTTTGCAAAGGCACAAACTGCATCATTTAAAAAAAAAAAAAAAGGGTGAACAACATAAATTTTCATGAAGTTTACGATAATTATTTAAATCTTAAGACACTTTCAAAACAATTTAGGAATATTAGGACAACTCAGACACCCACAAATTATATATGTTTCCAAACTTTACCTATACCTTATTCCTGCAAATCATACTTGAACAATGTGAATTAGATGAGAACCAAAACAAGACAGACATACATAATATATGACATTGGAAAAATCTGTCATCAACTACACTAATAATGTAAACATTAATTGAATTATTTAACATTAATTGAATTATATTAAATATTATTGAATTATTTATATTTATATTATTAAATGAATTATTTTAAGAACAATATTTACAGTTCTACTGTTCCTGAGTATTTACAAATAAACAATAATGATTCCGATGATATAAAAATTCTTAGAGATAAAAAACATGGAAATGGCATTTTAAAAATATACATACTGTTCTTTTAATACCTATTGTTTCATTATGCATTTAGTTTACTATAAAATTTATATTTAAGTTTACTAAAATTAAAAATTCAAAATAAAAGCAACCTTTGAAGCATTTTCTATTTGCTGCAAAGCAGAAAAAAAAGCAATCCGAATTCCAGATTCTTCAAAATATTTACACCAACATTTTCTACAGGAAAGAAAAAAATATGGAAATTTAAAAATCTTCCTTAAGTCAGCAAAGGAAATTTTAACAAGAAGTGAAAAATGTAAGCTATTTTTTTATTATAACAAGAACAACACAAAACGTATCTGTTATAACTAGCAAAGGAAATAAATTTTTGTTTCTTTCATTAAAACTTATCTTGTATTTTAAAATTATAATACACCAAATATTTCGAATAAAAAATATTAATCAACTTTTTCAAATAAATTTTATGCATTCTAGCATATACACAGTCCAGTCACATTAATGTGACCACCACGTACTTTCCATGTCAGAGTTAACCAATCACAGAAGGCAGGTGGCAGCACAGTGCAGTTGAGCGTATATAAAGGGTGTGTGAGGGCTTCGGAAAACATTTCAATCGTTGGCGTAATGCAGAAACAAAGCGATTTATCCTACTTCCAAAAGGGCATGATCATTGGCTTTCGGGCCAAGGGTGGAAGCATTTCCGAAACGGCTGAGTTTGTGAACTGTTCGCGTGCCGCCGTGATAAAAGTGTACCGTGCATGGCAAAATGGGACTGTCCAAAATCAGCGACGTGGCAAATGTGGTGCACCACGGGCCATAGATGACAGAGGCGAACGACGGTTGCGGAGATGCGTTCGGGCAGATAGACGGGCTACCGTTGAGCAACTGACCACCAAAATGAACCAAGGGGCTACCAAAAGTGTCTCCCAAAGTACTATTCAGCGAACATTGCTGCGTCTGGGCCTCCGAAGCAGACGCCTGGTTCGTGCACCTATGCTGACTGCTGTTCATCGACGGCGAAGGCTAGAATTTGCACGCCAGTACAGCAGCTGGACGTCCACTGAGTGGCGACAGGTTGCGTTTTCGGATGAATCGCGTTTTATGCTCCATCGGACAGATGGACGTTGGCGTATAAGGCGTGAAACCTCTGAAAGGAACCACCCTGCAACCATTGCCGGAACGGTCCAAGCTGGAGGCGGGAGCATTATGGTCTGGGGAATGTTTTCCTGGCATTCTCTAGGTTCACTGATCATTGTGGAAGGCACAATGGATCAATACAAGTACGCATCTGTCCTTGCGGACCATGTTCACCCCTACATGCGCATTGTTTTTCCTCAGGATGATGGCATCTTCCAGCAGGACAATGCGAGGTGCCATACAGCTGCCAGTGTACGTGCGTGGTTCGAAGAGCACCAGGATGAGTTTACCGTCCTCCCCTGGCCAGCAAACTCACCTGACTTAAACCCAATCGAGCATCTGTGGGACCATCTCGATCGAGTTGTTCGCGCCATGGATCCTCAACCGCGTAATCTAGCGCAGCTGGCCACGGCATTAGAGTCGGCATGGCTCAACATCCCAGAGAACACCTTCAGGGACCTATGTGACTCTCTTCCTGCACGTCTCGCAGCAGTCCGCTCTGCGAAAGGTGGTTATTCTGGCTTTTGACAGATGGTCACATTAATGTGACTGGACTGTGTACTTGTGGTAAAACACATATCCATTATACCAATCAGGATTTTGATAACATTCTGATAGCTATTTTAGATAAGTTAAAAAGTTTCAATTTTATAAACTTTTATTATTAGAAAATATTCCATTGCAGATTACAAGGTTGCCACTCAAACAGAGGAATGAAGTTCCCTGACTTTTCTAGATAAAGAAAATTCCAGTCTACCCACGTAGTGTGCGTTTGCTGTACTGAGAGGTAAATTAATTACGGTCCCACTTGAAAAGACAAAAATTACACATGACTTACACACATACAGTGGCTCCCAAAAGTGTTCATACACTTACGGTTTTCACTGAAATAGGGCTCTATCCATTAATTAAAAGTAAACTTTCAGAATGAGATTTTCATAAGATCTATAATCTATTCGTAACAAAATTACATAAAATATTTTTAAAACATAGTGAAACTTTATTTTTAAGAAATTAATAATAAAAAAATGACAAACATTTTATCTCACAAAATTGGTACACTTCAAAAAAATCTTGACATATTAGTAAATATTTTCCTTTTTCGTTAAATTAATATTTAGTAGGATAATTTTCCTTTAGCATCCACAACAGCTTTTAAACATCTGGGAATATATTTTACTATTGTTTTTGTAATTTCTGTATCAACGTTCATCCATTCTTCCACCATGACTGTTTTGAGTTCGCTTTTCATTTTGAGGTCGTGTTTCGTACTCTAACCTCTTCTCTCCAAATGTGTTCTTTGGGGTTTAAATTTTGTGACCGAGGTGGTGTTTTCAAAATGTATGGATAATTATAGAGACACCACAGGCGAATGTTAAGAGTCATATGCTTAGGATCATTATCCTGATAAAAAATAAAGTTGTTTCCAATACCCAAATTTTGGGCTGATAATTTTAAATTGCTCTTAAAATATTTAAATAAAGAGAATGATTTATTACACCATCAATAAATACCAAATTACCTAGTCCTAATGCTACCATGCACCACTCACACAAGAACACCTCCACTGCCATGCCTAACTGTTCCAACTAAGTTCTTAGAATGAAGTTCCTCATTTTTTCTTCTCCATACAGTTATTCGACCATCGGAACCAAAAATGTTAAATTTGCTTTCGTCAGCAAATAGGACATTATTCCAGTACGTTTCGGGTGTATTTATCACTGATTTTGCAAATGAGAGCCTAAGCTTTCTATTTTTCTCACTAACAAACAATTTTTTACGGGCAGAACACCCATGTAATCCAGCTTCTCCGAGAACTCATCGAACAGTTTTAGGTGAAATTGAAGTAGAAAACTTTGCATTAAATTCTGCAGAAACTTTTAAGCACTCAAACGTGGGTTTCACAAATTTTCTAATAATAAATCTCTCATTATGTTTAGTTATAATTCTTGGTCGACTTTTTCTTACCTTGTTTTCAATCCGATTTTCTTCTTTAAAACGATTTATCAAATAGTGCACTGTAAAATGAGATAAATTAACTAATTTAGTGATATTTCGAATTGATTTACCACTACTATGGTGAAAAGTTATCAATTTTTTAAAGTTGTTTGTAATTTCTTTACGACTGTGACCCATTTTTCAATAATAAATAGAATACTCTGAAGTAAAAAATAGAAAATTAAAGCAAACGATTTTTAAATGCCCCCATAATGCAAAAATTAAAAAAAAGTGGCAAATGATAATTCTAATTTTGATTTTATCCAAAAATATTTCAGTGTACAAAGACTTTTGTGAGATAAAAAGTTTGTCATTTTTTTATTATTGATTTCTTAAAAATAAAGTTTTGCTATATTTTAAAGATATTCCATGTAATTTTGTTATGAATAGATTATAGATCTTATCATTAAAATATCATTCAGAAAGTTTACTTTTAATTATTGGATAGTCTATTTCAATGAAAATCATAAACGTACAAACACTTTTGGGAGCCACTGTACATATATATATAATCCCCAAAGCATTACTAATATAACTATAATAGGAATTGTTTTCTCCACTGAAGACTGAGATTAGAATATGCCCAATCTGAATTAAAAAATCTTTTTTTTTTTTGGAAGATAATTTTGCAGCTAAGCGAAAGAAATCTATTTAATGATACTTTAAAATAAATTCATGTATTTCATATTTATTTAAAGCATACATAAGTAAAAAATATGCACATTAAATTTTATGATAGTGTGCCATCATACTGCTAGAACTAATTGCAGGATTATGCTAGAGAAAACTGCCCAAAATTTGAAAGTATTATTAACTAATAATAAATAAATTTAGAGGAAAGAAGCCACATGAAAAGGTCAAATAACATTAAAATAAGGTTAATTATTTAAAAATTGAATTCCAATAATCAATGATATTTTGGCAAATACTAAATGGTTAGTTTAGATGATTAATTACTATTTTTTTTATTTTACTGCAGAATGATAAATAAGACATTTATATATAAAAAAGGGGGGAGAAATGAGCTACAGCCTTGGCCTGATTTTGAAAACTGTCCCCAACACCAAAATGATCCATTTACTGCTCATCATAATGTCGCCAAATCCTGTGTGTACAGTAAACTAACCAATTAGATGTGTTAAACCTATTTTGTTTTATACAGGAATGAGAAGGTATTTTCTTTAGTTTAACATGCACTGTGCATGTCAACCTCTTGATTCTCGAGGCTACTGGAAACCAAAGTTGCTGGAAGCTTGCTTTGCCTTTCTAAAAGATAATTTGATTGGAGTTGTGAAAATTGGCTCTACACCAGCTGCCCGAATGACGCTCACACAATACATAATTTGGCAAGAAAGTGATCGTTTCCAACATTGGTGTAAAACTCGTTTTTTGAGGGGATCGCCGTATAAAATTCCCCGACTTTTCCAGATTTTGACTAAAATATTTAAATTTCCTAACTTTTTCGGCCAATTTTCGAATTCCCTGACTTTTCCCAGTAGCGTGGCAACCCTGAGATGAGGTATTCTCCCAATAGGTAAGTAAGGTAAGATTACAGATCAATAGGTGGTGCCACTAAAATTGTTGTTTTTACACATTTTTAAATTCTGCCATTTTATCGCATGTTCAAAATGAAAGATAGGGATTTTTTTTTTTTTTTAATTATCAGATTAGCTGGTTTAAGCATTTCAATGAATTACTCAATAGAAGTGAACATGAGCCCCTAAATGTTATGGATATAGATTATATCAAGAATTTCACACATATAGTGAATGAAACAGGTAAGACATACGACAAAATACACCTGATTTTGTAATGCTTAAATTTAATTGTTTCAAAACTTATTTACAAACAATTTGTTGTAAGCAGAGTGTTAAAAGAAGAGAGATAAATTAAACACTGTTGCCACTTAAACTAACAGTTATTTCATTTGCTTCTTATTTCAACAGTTTGTTATGTAAATGTGAAATTTATTTGAGAATAAATTGATAACAAACATTTGAAAACAACATTTTAAAAGCTCTTTGGAAATTCAATGGAAAAATTGGATATGAAAGCAACATTGCTTTTACAAACAAAATAGTCTGAAAAAGAGGTGGAGCCATCTATTATAAAAGTAATTAACTAACTATCAAAACTCAGTAGATTGCCAGTTGGGACAACAGTGCAGATTATATGGTTTTATCATTTGTAAGCACATATTAGATTAAAAGACTCTATATTTACATAAAGCACTGCATCAGTTAACATTATTTAATTTTTTCAATAAGCATGCATATATGGATAAAAACTACATAAAAAATTCAAATGATATGGGGAAAATAAAAAATTGGTTTAAGGAATGATGATTAATTAGCAGTCTATGTTACACTTAATAGTTTCAGTAATAAAATTTAGTACTATAAAATAAAATGCATACCTTTCATGTTCAGTCAGAAAATCAGCTTTATTTAGCAACAGCACATTGATTTTTTTCTCATCTACTTCCTTCACATATGTTTCAAGGTCAGAACAACGAAACAAAAGAGGATTTCGGGCATCAAGAATTTGAACAATAATATCACTTGAAAATAAAAAATTATGAAATTAAAAGCAAAACATAAATTAAACTGTAAAATATATTGTTAAAGATTGCACTGTTGATTATATTGTTGTTTTTAATGTTTAAAAATATTTTATGATTTGCATTTTTGAAATCTTATACTTCCCTCACACATAATTTTAAAATGATAAGACAGGGTGCCACTTAAACAATTCATACACAAAAAAATAAAATTATGTATTTACTTTTTCCTAGGAAATTTGAAATTATTAAAATATGAATTTTTTAGCTATCACTGTACATGAGTATTACGAGTTAAGATTTTTAGCAAGATTCACTTGTTGATAAAATTCAAAAAACATTCATTTAGCCAGTTTGTGATCATATATGAGACTTATGAAAGAATGAACAGAAAATACCAGAGAACGCACAGATGTTAAATCTTTTAATAATGTAAACACCAATAAGACAACATGATCAATATTCATAATTCTCTGTAAAATAAAAACTGATTTTGGAAATAATTTTTTGCTTCTCTGGATTTTATCAACATCCATTTTATAATTCACGAAGATATAAAAATGGCTATCGCAAATTATATTGATTCTTTCTATAGTATTCTATGACAGGCATGGCCAAACTGCGGCTCTCAAACACCTTAACTGTGACTCACAACATGCTGCCTCTGAAATGTGACTTGTTTGCATTAAATTGCAATTTAATTTATGAAATTTATAATAGAAATCATGTAATGACACGTTTCTTTATTAATCACTAATTTAATAATTTAATTTCTTAAATTTTATTACGTATGTAATAATTTAATAGATTTCAAACTGTCCAATGCAGGCTTGTCATCAGAGTAACAAGCAAAATTGTAAATAATTCCATATCTGGAAATTATTGTTCCGGCCATGTTCCTTTTTAAGCAGATAAAGGTCATCGGAATAGCATAGAATGTTCAAATATTATATTAGTCTAAAAAGTAATGCTCTCTTATATTTTTTCTCTCAGGGTAACTCTATTTCAAGCAGTTTCTATTTATATTCCACCTGTGTGAGCCCTTTCTTCCCAACAGATATGATTCACTTGAAAGTATTCGTTATAGAGTACTACCTTTACTGAGCCTTTGAATGGCTTGAGTAACTGCTGAAGAAATCTCTTTCGCCCTAAAATCCATTGAGGGTTACTTTCAGTTTAGAGAAGAATTTTAAATTCTAGGATTTTATGGTTGGTGAGATGAACCTGCCCACTCGTACTTGGTTAAGAGAGTTGCCTCTTGGTCTTGAGTGTCCTTCAAAATCAATTCCCTACCTTTAAGCAAGTCATTTTTATGCAATTCCTTCACAGGTTTTGAAACAACTCACAGTAATATGCTGTAATGAAGACTTTTTCACATAAAACTCACTTTTTTTAATCATTCCTTGGTAATCCTAAGCAGAGATTATAATTAATTTTACCAATGGTTATGCATGATCAAATATTTGGAGTCACAGTAAATCACTAGATTTGTGAGATGCAGTATGTTTGGCTATCCTGAAATGGTAACTTGATGGAATTTTAAACATTGCAGATTCTTGCACAGGCATGAAGATGAACACAATAGGAAAAGGGTGTAAAAGACCAGTTAACAAATGGATTGGACTTATGTGCTTACAGCCAAAACACCATCCACTTGCAGTGAGAACTTAAACGATAATGTAACAATAAATTTAACAAGCGTAAAGCTGTAGTGCTAGACTAAGTTAATTCAAATTCATTTAACAGGCTGACACAGAAACCTACATTGGCAATATACTAACTAGATGGCCATAAGCGAGCCGCTATTAAGATTAACAGTTGCAGATCAAACTAGCAAATGTACATTTTCACACTAGCGAAATCATGCTGTCTACCCTTTTCGTTCTAACAATTTAAATACTCTTGTTGACCCACTTCATTTGCATTCTGGCGAGGAAATGGGAGAAATGTGAGGGGAAATATGAGAATTCAGGAAAGGCTCATAAATTAAAATAACTATTAGTAAAACTAAATAGAACCCTGCAGATTGACAATGATTTCAATTTTGATTAAAATTTTTAATTCATATTTTATCAGCTGCTGTTATTAGAGTTAGAAGCCTTTCGCTTTCATTGTCAAATCTTCATATTCAATAATGTTGCATCAAGCAATCAGGAATTAACTGACCATTAAGTTCTTCTGCAAAGTATCGTCAAAGTACAGCATACTTATGCTGGCGAAATTGCTTCAGCTTGTGTTATGTTCTCGGACTTTGGTGAACTTCTTTCTTTCTAGCTCAACACAAATATCACAGTAAATTAGAGCTGGCGCTAGGCTTTTTGCTGCCCAGTATTTCTAAAATTTTTCACCCCTTAGTACTGCTGCTTAATGTAGCTGCATGGGTTGTCTCGACTTTCATGCCACATTATACTTCTTTAATCTGCTGATAGTTTTTGTTTTCCGTATTTCCGATCATCATGTATGTCTGATACAGCCTTCACAAAAGCTTAGTAGCCTAATAAATATTTGCACCATGATCCCTAAAATTTTTATGCAATAATGTGAAATTGTTTTGGAGTTTACCTTCATAAAGGTTTTGTTTTTAAAATTTGATTCTTCGATTTCTAAAGTCACAGTACCCTAATATTCCTACAGATTCCATTTCAGATTTATCTGCTGTATGCTGGTTGTGTCTCCATTAGGCTGACAATAAAATATTTAAAAATTGTTAAAAACTTTCCGAGTTATTTTACTTATAAATTTAAGATGAGATGGTAAGCCATTTGACCACCTTTATGGGTCCAATAGTGAATGGTTAGAACATGGTGGATATGTACATCTGTTTGGCAAGAATTTAGAAAGTCAACTATTGTGTAGACATATACTGTGTTATACAAGGCCTCTACTTTGAACATCTGCAGACATTAATAGAAATACGGAGAGTTACACGGTCATGTTATACCTATATTTGTGAAATTAATTCATTATGGTAGTCACAAGTATCTTTTCTTTCTGTATTATTAGTTTGGTTTACCTTGTGTATAAAAAATAGCTCAAAATTCAACAGCCATGGCTGAAAAGTTTGACCGGTAGATAGGTGGACATGTGCTGGATGAAGCACTTATATAACCTGGCATGAACTGCTAGATTTATTAGCAATAAGTTATTCATGTCCACAGCTATCAGGATAATTCGACATACAAAATCAAGAAATTTGAATGATACGCAGTGTAGTAACTAATTAAAAATTCTGGCTGATTACACAGGATACCACACTGAAATAGTGTAGCACTCAAGGCCGTCAAGAGTGACACTGATGATTTAGATACCGTTGAAAATGCAGTCCTGTTCTTTTTTTAGTAAATTCTCCTACACTGGGCATAAGTAAAACTAGTCATTCCAAATGAGGAAAACAGCTCTAAGATTCAATGTTTAGAATTCATATCTTTTCGGAGATTCCAGAAATCTGAGGATTCGAATATAGCAAAGTTAGATAAAACAAAATGTAGCATATAAACCATATCTCATCTAATGAATTAATTCAATTATTTAAAGATAAATATGATCTCAATGTGCTGGTCTTTGTGTTAATTTGTAAAAAAAAAATTAATTTTTTATGCAAAAGCCTAAAAAAGTTAACAGATTATATTTAAGTATTTTTTCATTCTTCAAAAACGCTTTCTCTGCAATGCATGTTGACTTGTCTAACTTAATATTTTTCTTTCTGAAAGACTACTTGTGAGTTAAAAAAGAAATAAAAACATGCAATTTGCTTTAAAAGAGCAGTTCATAATTCACTCAAATAAAAATATTTTGCATAATTGGTAGACCAATGTATATGCTTCCGATTTCAGTTTACTTCTATAAAAACCAAACAACAATAATTAAACCGAGGGCATACAGGAAATCAGAAGAAAATATTAGTTCATCCCAAAAGTTCTACAGTTTTTTTTAATGATAAATATAAATCAAATAGTATGCAAAAGCTAAGCAAATTTCAATGAAACACATAAGCACTATTTTGTTCTATGAATTTTTTTTTTTATCTCTCAGACAAATGAAAATTTCTTTTTAAAAAAAATCATTAAGTTTTTATTTGTAAAGAAGTTATCAAGGCATTGAAACTATGCTGTTCTACAAGACAATGACAACCAAACTTTAAAATTTAAAGATGCACTGGCTGAAAAATGTCAAAAAGAGTGAATCATAGTTCTTGTGTGTGCCAATATGAATGGCACTGAATGTCATACAATCCTGCAGTTGGAAAATCTCAAAAGCCAAGATGCTTAAAAAATAAGAAAATTCTTCCTGCTTCCAATAAATCAAATTGTGATATATGAATAATGTCAAAACTGTATACAGATTTACAAAACTGGAATGAAGAACTTTAGCCAAAAAACTAAAGATTCTATCCTTGATTGACAATCGTACCAGGTACATAGCAGTTGTAAACTTGGCATGAATTGAGACAGTGGTTATCAAAGTGTGTGCTGTGGTGACCTGGGAAATCACAAAATATCAATTTTCATAATTTTACTTTCATTTCAATATTATAATTTATTCAACATAATAATATATTTCAATATTTTCCTATTAGCATTACATCTCAGTTATATATTCACATAACATTAATATAAAATATTTGCATTTTGGTATTTGAAAAATTGAATGGCATATTTGAGTTTAAAAGTGAAATATACTAAAGCAAAGCAAATTCCAATTAAATTAAAAATACGTGAGTTGTGCTCACTGTCCTAACTGATGAAATGGGCTCAGGAGGAAATGAATACCACCAGCAGCATTTATGATTCCAGAAAAAATGTTTATACTTTAATTTTACAGGCCATGACATTGAGAGGAATTCATCTGAATTAGGTAATTAAATGATAAGCACCAGTAGGTGCATACCATTTAGTCTAAGTTCCCATCTCCTATTTTACTAGTCATGTCTCCTGTGCTACTAGTTCCTTGAATTCCCCGGTACTTTGTGCTCATACAAAAATAAACGACGTTTCACTTGTTTTAATCAATCAATTATATCAATTTAATATTGTTGTGATGAAGTGAAATTTCTTTACATGCATTTTAAAAAAGTATCGGTTTTCACTAAAAAACAGTAAGCATTATAAGAGTGAAAACACAAAAAGCACATCGTCAAACAGTCGTAAGAGCACAAAGAAGTACAAATATCAAAAATATAATAACAGCTACTTGGATTTAGATTTTATGTTGATAGAAAACACAGGTGAAGAACTGTTTATGAAAATACTGGCACCAGAATGCATGCTATTGAGTAAGTTGAAATGACATTTAGCAACTGCTTATACCAGCTTATTTAGCAATTTTCATGACTACTTTTAGCAGGAAATTAAAAGAGAAAAATCAACAAAAAAAGTTATTGTGACTGATCTCGCTTATTTAATATCAGAGCAAGCCTATGAAATTCATGAAGTCAAGGAGGCAAGATTACACTTGTCACTGGTAAAAGCCTTGGACATAATACAGGTAACAGTATAATGTTGCTCAGATCTGCCTCCAGTTTAAGGAGAGCATGCCAGGGGAAGGGTCCGAGGGTCTCCCACCCCTCTTCTCCTACCACCAACATCTTGAGAGGACCTTTGGCTCGCCACATATTTAGAGCCCCTTCATGCTGCACAGGCGCAATACATTAAAAAAAATCTGTGTCTTCTCCAGGATTCAAACCTGGGTCCTTTGATATGGCAGTTAAGAGTCGCTAACCACTATCCTGGTTGGGCAGCCAACAAAACGGTAGTGTTTATAGACATGCACCAACACCAAATAACGCTTTGCTAGCATATTACAACGTAGCATACAGAACTGAAAAATGTAAGAAAGCTCATATAATCACAAAACTCATTTTACTAGCTGCTATAGATGTACTGAACTTTATGATTGGTAAGTCTGTTAGGAAACTACTTTTAAGCTGACAATGTTACTTTTGTCCAGTAATACTATCAGCTGCAGAATGTAGCATATAGTGGAACACCTAAACCATCTGAAAAATTTTTGCAGTTTAAGTCTGTTTAATTTTTGCAGTTAAGTCTGTCAAATTAAGCAGTTTGCCTAGCAGGTGGATGAAACCAGAGACAAAAATGTAGATGGAGATGTAATAAAGATAATCAGTTTCTTTTTAAGGAGGGGTCATCATTTAAATTTTACATGTTTTTGTGAGATATATATTTTTGTCTTATAGGATAGGATATGGTGAACTAAACTTCTGGTTCCTAGGAACTTATGATAGTAAGATTCCACTGTACATGCAATATACAATGTGGAGTTATTATATAGGAACACGGTGAATTTGAAAATGTGTGATTTATTTCCATTTCTATAATTTATTATTTGTTTGTAGTGTTCTGCTATATTTTATTTATTTATAAGTAAAATAATAATTATTGAAATGCTTCAAAAATACTTACCTACGTTCAATTACTCTCCAGAGTTGCCTCCAAATTTCAAGGTTCTTTTCGTATGGTGTGAGGTTAATATGTTCTTTTTCCTGTAAACTATCAAATTTAATAAAATTTAAAACTCAGTTTTTATTTCCTTTAATAAATGCTTGATAATAATTTCTCCAGTTGAAAACATTCTCTGAAGAGCACAAGAAGTTAAAAATACTTAACTAAGAAAACAAAAATGACTGACTTATTATGAAATATCAATAAAATAAATTTAAAATTTCATTCAATAGTTACAACTATGTATCCATCATCCAAGGCAACTGAACCACAGCATATATGTACAATAAAAATTATTCCGATTAACACTAAATGCCTTTACTATTGTCCTTTGTCGTAAAGATTCTACATGTTTAAGCACCCACATAAAAACTTTCCTCTGATCTTGGGAAAAACTGGCCTAGCATCTTTAAGTAGGCTGGCCAGTTTTTAACATGGCAGAGATGACAATGCAACTATTTACCAACATCAGCATCTTCTAGATTACAGCAATGCAGCTTTCAAACTCAGGACAGCAATTTTTAACCCAAAATTAGCAGCTTTCATGAATGTGCTGACACCAACGTAGGGCAGTTAATTATGCAGCTTGAGTTTAATTTGTTACTCTGAATAACAAAGCACATTGGTACTTACAGTGGTGTGGGTATCTAGAAGAAGGTAGTTGCTTTCAAGGTAAACTAGTTTGCACACACACACACACAAAAAAAAAAAGTCGAGGCATTGCTACGAAGGTTTTGGCTCAAAGTTGATTGACCTGCATAAAGATGAAGGCATTTTTATGCAGCAGTTTCACAAATATCATACTCGTGTTGTAAATTCGTTAAATACAATGAAATTCACTTGTAAAATTTAAAACAGACATTCAACACCAATTTTTAAATATATATTGTACTTTTCAGGGCACAACTGTTTCATAAATCAAGTAATTTCATATTATATAACATACAAGGACCTCTAAAACAATTTTTACAACACTGATACTCCATAAAAACTAAATGAAATTGTCTATTAAACTTCTCATTTATATATATGATAGGATGATAAACTTATTTTATCAAAACAAACACTTCAGTGTACTGGAACACTCCCCAGAAACACTCATCTGGGTGTTTCTGGGGAGTGTTCCAGTACACTGAAGTACAATCAGTAGTTACACTTCAAACTACTAAGAATACTAAACGTAATGCAAGAAAAGTACATACAAAAGGTGAAGCTAACTCAAAGATATCTCAATATTCCGACTCAGGCTGAACTAACAAACCACAACAACTATCCAGAGCAGATGAGCTCTCTGGCCTTACACAGTTTTCACCCGGCTGCCAAAATACAAGGTGTGTTCAAAAAGTTCGATGATTGGTCTCATAATTAAAAAACAGCGCCAGTTAGAATCTTGCACTCACGCAGATGCAGTGAGAGAAATGTCATCTAGAGCCATCTAATGGACATTTTATGACAGATAAGAGGAAGTGCACGCTATGAGCAGTTTAATACAGTCAGTGTGAGAAAGATTGTCAGTGTGACATGGAGCAATGCATAAACATAAAGTTTTGCTTCAAGTTAGGCAAAATGGCGACGGAGACACATGACATGTTAGTGAAAGTTTACGGTCAGGAAGCAGTGAGTAAAGAGTGTGTTTATAGTGGTTTAAACACTTTACAAACGGAAAGGAGGATGTCAAAGATGAGCCGCGGTCGGGGCGCCTTACAACAAGCACAACTCCAGACAATGTGGAACGAATTCGACGGATGCTTGCGGCAGATCGACGACATTCTTTAAGAATGACAGCTGGTGAATTGCAGATAAGCCTAGACATTGTGAGCACCATTGTGCACAAACATTTGCATAAACGTAAGATATGCGCCCAGTTTGTACCGCACTCGCTGTCAGACGAGCAAAAGCAAGACTGGATGGAAACCTCTGGAGATTTTATCGACATGTGTGACCGGAATCTGCAATTCTTGGAAACAATAATTACAGGGGATGAGTCGTGGTGCTATCAGTACGATCCGGAGACCAAGCAGCAATCCATGGCATGGTGTTCAACGTCGTCACCCCCTCCCAAAAAAAGTTGTTTGACACAATCCAGGATCAAGATGTTGTTGATCGTCTTTTTTGACAGTAAGGGTTTGATCCATAGTGAATTTGTACTCGCAGCTACAAACGTCAATGCAGAATACTACAAGGGGGTTTTTAAATGGCTGCTACTATGCATACGCCGGATTCGGCCACAGTACCGGAAGCGTAATGGCAAACCGCACATTGAGTTGATCAACGTTAACGAATTTCGCTTACTGCGCATGCTCAGTAGTGTACCGTTGGCATGGGAGAAAATACTGGCGAATAAAAATAAACAAGCCTGTTCGTCATGTAGGGCTTAGCGACTCTTTACGATTGCAATACTATGAACACATTTTTTTGCACTTATTGCACTTGCTTCTGTTTCATTTCATTTTCGTTTATTTTGTTCATAAACATTACATTTAATATCAGTTATTTGTAATAATTTCTTTGGCTTTAATTCAGTAATTCAAACTATATATGTTCCTTAAATTGTTAAAGTATTTATGAATGGAACGCATGGTAAATAATCGATTGCGTTTATTCCTCAGAAGTACAATCAATAAACAACATCAATGTAATGTTTCCTGTTTTGTAATCCTTCTCAAACGAAAATATGGGGAGTTTACAATTGATATTTACACCTAAGTAATGAAGCAACGTACAACCTAACAAGTTTTAAAACCTTGAACTGTTTACATCCAGATAACAGAACATCAACCATATACCATATTTATCTTCTTTTAAAATTACGCCAAAGTCGTAATTGCGCCAAATTCTCTTCTGAGCATGCGCAGTGTGCATAATTCGTTTAGCATTGTTCAACTGAATGTGTGGTCTGCCATTACGCGTACCGGAATGGACAGTGGAATCTGCTCCATGACAACGCCCGGCCACACACTGCGATCCGTGTAACTCAATTCCTCGACAGGCACCAGGTTCCAGTTTTGGATCACTCTCCATATTCTCCAGATCTGGCTCCCATGGACTTCTTCTTGTTTCACCGCCTCAAAGGAGTTTTGAAAGGCCAACACTTTTCCGACATTACTGAGATCCAACAACGTGTGACAACGGTGCTTCGAGCCATACCGAAAGAAGCGTTTGCAGACAGTTTTCAACAATTGTACACCCGATGTCAAAAGTGTATTGTTGCTAATGGCGAATGCTTTGAAGGCCAGTAAAGCTATTTTGCTTGTTTCTCTTGTTTCCTTTTTTTTTATGGTAAAATTCACCGAACTTTTCGAACACACCTTGCACTTCTAATGCTGTTTCTTAAAATTACTGGAAGGCATATGAGAGCCGAATTACGGTTACAGCTACACATAACATCAATTACCTTTATTCAATTACAGTACCTATTATGGTGCTGCAGGAACTGGACAAAAATGTCACAAATTTGGCGAAAAAAATTAGTCACCAAAACCATTGCCACCTTGGCGATATTTCGCCAAATTACCGATATATCTATTTAATGAATGTTAAACTGACTTGCCTCTGTATTTGCTCCTTTAGATTTTCATGTTATATTATAGAAAAGAAAAAAAATAACAACTTTACATATAATTTCACTAAAATTACCTATCTCTGTACAAAATTTGTAACACAGCCCCCTTCTGTACACTTCAGTACTTACAAGTACAGGCACCACATACCTACGAAGCAGCCATTACGAGTTAAGAATTATAAGTAAGTTATATTATAGTCGAAAGCAGAAAAAAAAACCTGTTTAGCGCAAGCAAAGTTAGTTAAGTTTCTGAGTACTCTTCTGTTATTGAGACTGAATTCAGAAATATATGTATGTACGCATATATGGATGGATGAATCTGTGTATATATTCGTATGTATACAAACGCATACACACGTACATACATATATATACACTCACTTCCAAAAGTTAAGCTCGAAGATGTAAAATGAAAAAAAAAAAAAAATCAACAAATACTGCTTTGATTGACACAAAATTTGGCAGGAAAGTAGCGTATATATTTATGCATAAAACAAAATCAATAATTATATACAGAAATGAAAACAATATTAAATTTTTTTAAGTTATCAGATAATGACATACTGGAGACAAACAGAATTATGTATAAAGTGAAAATAAACAGCATAAAATGAAAAAAAAAGCACATTAATAGGATACGTGATCCCCCCCTCGTCTGTATACAAAGTTGACACCTTGTGACCATGCTTTCAATTAGGTGGTCAAGCAACGCAGAATTAAACAATTCCCATTCTTCTTGTAAAGCAGTTTCCAGCTCAATAAGAGTCGCTGGAGGTGGGAAACGTGAAGATACAGTATGGCCGAGAGCATCCCAAAGATTTTCAATGGGATTAAAGTCGGGCCAATATGCTGGCACAATAACTTCGCTCTCCAGCTAGTCATCGACGATGTCAGCTCTATGGGGACGTGCATTATTGTCCATTAAAAAAGTAGGGCCAACTGCTGCAGCGTACAATCTCACAATGGCTTCTAGGACTTCATCTCGATACCGGACAGCCATCAAAGAACCCCGTTTAAAGATCTGCAGGTTGGTGCAGTATCCTAATGAAATCCCTGACCACACCATAATGCTTCCGCCTCTGAATGCATGATGTTCGGTGATGTTTTGGTGTTCACGCCATATCCTTATACGCTTGTCATCTGGCTTCAGAGCAAAAATCTTGACTCATTAGTAAACATGACATTGCCCCAGTCAGACACATTCCAATTGAAATTTTCCTGGCACCACTGCAATCGTGCCCCCTCTTGATTGGACCGATAGAGGAACACAAACTCGAGGTACCCAGGCGTACAGTCCACTCATATGTAATCTTTGGCGTACAGTAGCTGCAGATATCGCCTTACCAATGGACGCTGTTACCATAGATGTCACACGTGTGGAGATCGCTCTGTGAATCCGTTTGGCTACAATAGCAATATATCAATCTTCCGCTGGGGTTGTAACCCTTGGGCGACCGACTACAAGCCTTCGGACAACTGTCTGTGTGGTTCGAAATTGTTTCCATAAACGTGAAATTACAGAATGATGAACGCCGAAGAAAAGAGCAAAATCTGTGATCGACTGCCCTGCTTCAATGCGCCCCACAGCATGCCAGCACTCAGAATCTTCCATTCGTCTTCTGGAAGTCATAGAAACATGTATGTCTTGAAAAGAAATTGTACGAAAGTTTTAAACACCTTCTATCAGCACTTACAATCAACTTCTGTAACCGTTTATAAAGCTGGCTTCTTATAAGACTGCCTTTTTTGCATATTTCTTGACATGAAAGCGCAGTTGGCTGTTACCTAACATATTTGCATACTTCCATCTACCTCTGCAGTGAACTGCAGCCTCTTCAATTCTGATTGGCTTCTAGAAATTAGAATTTTCCTGTGCTTAACTTTTGGAAGTGAGTGTATATGCATACATGAGCACAAATAGTCATACATACCAAAGTATATACACAGATTTTTTAATCTGTCCTGATAAGAGAACAGTGCCAGTTTCTGTTCCACATATCCCTCCCCCTCTCAAAAAAGGAGAGAGAGAATTTTGTTATTATTTAGGTTTTATGGAGTATCAAAATTAAAAATAACCTTGGAATGCACTATACACTGACAATGGCTATATCACAGGATATAGATACTATGCATAATTACAATTATTCAAAGGCAAAATTTTACACATACATTTTTAATTATACAGAAAAATTATTTTAAATTAGCTTTAAATAAATTTTAAAAGCAGGACCAGTCTGAATCTCTTTAACTTCAGATTAACGTTGATGAATAAAAAATTAGAAATAATTAACATTTAGAACTGCCAAAATAATAAACATATTATTTTGTAATAATTACAAATATTAATATATTATATATATTTTATAGTTTGGTAATTTAATTTCTTACAATGATAATTTGCGTCGCCATAGAAGAAATGCACCTCTTTCTTTTTTATCCAGTTCTTCCTTTGAAGTATTTGAATCCCAGGAAGGTCTAAGAAATTTAAAAAGTATTTTAACATCTGGTTAAATCAGGAACTATTAAAGAGCAAAATAAATAAATAAAGGCATTCTAGATGGCATTTTGTTCTACAAAAGACATTTCAATAATTTTTATAAATATGTAAAAAAGACTAATAGTTAAAATTTTGTATGACTAATAATTAAGCTATTATATAAGCTTTCAAACAATAATTAATAACTACCTCATAAATTTTTGTTTCCTCAGAATATTATAGTAGATCTGTAAACATTACATAGTTAACATGAGCTATTAATTGTATAAACAATTACACAATTATTTCAAGTAAAATGAAGAACTGCACACTTCTCATTATTAAAAAAAAGGGGGGGTCTAAAAATGGCCAATATTAAGAGAGACATGTTAAATGCTGAGACAGGCCAAAAACTAAGCAAGATACAAAATATTCTTGTGTTGTAAAGAAAAATTTCTTGAAAAAATTTAAGGTTAAAATGCGCTTTAGCCCACTGCTTGGCGATGTTTTGAAAAATCGCGAATTCGGCGCGTTTCTGCGAAACGTCTTTGCAATTGCAACCTTCCCGACACGCTCCACGAAAACCTATTGTAAACAAAACATAGAATTCTAAAGCATAAATTAATATGGAAACTGTTGCCACAAAAAGATAATAAAATAATATGCAAAACGAACATTATGATCATTAAAATATTTGTCATTTAGGTTTAAATTAATTATTTACATTTTATGTTGTAATACTTACACATTTTATGCCGTTACATAACCTTCCCGACACGCTCCGCGAAAACGTAATCAAAATGGCATCGAAGAAAGAAGGAATTTTTTTTAAAAGGGCATTAAAATTACAAACGATATCATGTACACACCGTTCCGTTTTAACTTAAAAAAAACTTCAGCGAATTGCACAATGTAGGCAATGTTTCCGTAGCTTCAAAATACCCAGCCAGCCATGTTGGCGGATATACGGAGTTACCCATGTTGGCCCGTTTATTGCTCATTCAAAAACAATCGCCGCCAAGCAGTGGGCTAAAGCGCATTCCAACCAAATTTAAGAAACATATAAATGATAAAAATGCGAAAAGCGACAATTTTATTATTATAACACATATACTGTAAACATAACTTCTAAAAGTTCTAGGAAACCAAAAACTCGAATTAAATAATTTTATTCTGATATTCACTTAGTTGCAATAAATTGGAACGAAACCTGCATTACTTAAGGAATGCTTGAATATTTTTAATACTTCAACCATTAATCCTTTTAGAATCAAATTATGTATAAAAGTTAAAGTACCTGCGAGGGATGCATAATATTTCTCTGTTTTCTTCTTGTGCAGAAGCAATCAAGGCTTTTTCTTCTTCAGAGAATATTCGATTGGTTACATCTGGTTCTACAATTTTAACATCTCCTAATTCTGAAAAATGAAATATATAATTTACAGAATCTCAGCATCATACAAAAGGATCAAAATCATGAGCTAAATGTATATATACATTATCACTAATATTCATACTTTATTCAAATAATATTTATTAACAAATTTAGCTTAATACATTTTCTGCATCTGAACTTTCTGTACTTACAGCAATTTAAATTCTGGTATAGAATTTTAAAATTATACATGAAGTTTAAAATAAAAAAAAAATTTGAAAAATATCCAATTTCATAAATTAATTTAGTTGTTTTTAAATTACGAAAATTTAAAATTAATTTAGTCATTTTTAAATTGCAAAAACTTAAATTAAAATATCAGGTGCACAGACCTTTGATTAAAATACACAAGAAATGTAAACATAATCATACATTACCACACTTTGGACACTGCTGATCATTTAACAACTGTTTTAGTGTACTAATGAGTACTTAAAAGTAATTAAGACAATGATGTTTCTGTGTTTTTTATATTGGGTGTTAACGTATTTTTTCATACATAGTAGAGAATTTCTTATGTAGATGGTGCTATGGGCAGAGAATGTTTACTTATGTTTGATTAGTGGGAAGAAAGTTACCAGCGTGTAATGGCAGGAATAATAATTGTTCATCTCAAATAAATGTTTTATTGTGTGTGTGAATCAAGCTTCATACATGGCTCACTTATTCCCAATATTGCAGATTACTACTATCAACATACAGCTTATTTCAAGAAAATCTGAAAAGAATCCAACAAACGTATGCATCCTGCTTGTTGAAAAACAGACATTTTAATAATCAGGGATCCAATGATTAGTGACTACTCAACTAATTGACAGCTGAATGCAACAGTTACTATAATGAAATTCAATTTAATAATATTGAAATTAATGATCAAATTTTACAGCAAACTGAAGATGTTGGGAATCACCGAATGCTTATAAACAGTAATGGAAAAAAATATTATAGTGTGGCATGTTTTGAAAAAGTTCAGATGAGAGTATTTAAATTTTAATTGCACAAAAATAATAATTATATGTCAGTTTCTAAAGAAAAACCATATTAATTTTAATACAGTACCAAGAGCATCATCAGGGCTTTAGAGTTTCTGGATTTGAGATTTTTCCAGATATTAGATCATAAGTTTAACTCTAGTAAGATAACATGCGCAAATTACAAAATTTTAAATGTGAAATGGTGGTTGATGAAGCATTTATGACCTTAAAGTAATCAAACTATTTAAAAAATCAATATTTATACACTTGCTTTATTAAACATTTCTTTCAATGTAAGTTGCTCCATTTTTTTGTGATAATGCTTTCTCTTTAATTCTGTAGACAGACATTATTTCTTCTTCAGTTACAAAGTCCCACTGTTCAAGTCCTGGAATTGACATGTCGGAGATTCCCACAAAATTTTCATCAAATTTGTTTTTGTCTCTTCACTTCTTTCATTCAGCACTGGTAGTGATAGTTTCTGGATTTAGAACAATAGTACAGATTTCGCCATCCTTTAGTTGACTGATGATTAGGGCATTTTCATCAGAATGAAAAACTTGTTATATCATCTTCATTTATTAATACTGCCACAGTTCCATTAATTGGAAAATTTTTGTTTTGTTTGCGATATCTGAAAACCTTTAAATTCTCAGCTATCATCATAAGGCTTTAGCTAAGCCCTTATGATGAGTCCACTATACACTACAGACAATGTATCATAAGAATTGTGACTAAAGATATGTTGTTCCCCTGAATTTTGCCTTCCTTCTATAGCATGCTGACATAGTACAGCCTGGATTATACTAGTTTAGTTATTTACTATACTTAAGCACACACATGCTTAAGTATAGTAAAGTACGTATGCTTAAGTATATTCTATAGCATACGAGTCCTGAATAAATAAAGGCACTAGACATATATTTGAGGCTTATCCAGCACTCGGTGCAGTCTCCACAAGTCCACAATTGTGCTGCCAAGTGCATATCTAAATTCTATAGATTTTGCCATTCCTTAATTTCCTTACTTGGTGTTTCTCTAAATTCTAAAAGTTTTGCATTCCTTAAATGCTGCCACCCAGTAAGGCTGCATCAGCTCCGACATTAGTCTTGGGTATCTGAATAACAGATCAGTTACTGTCAATTCAAACAGAACTAATAGTATCATTTACAAAATTACATTAGTAGCATTTACAAAATCACATTCAAATTGTACTTCTAGCCTATGAGTATCATTTACAAAATCGATTTTTTTTGCACATGGAAAGAAATTCCTGTTAAAATTTCTTCTCCTCAACACTTTGCTGAAGTCTGTAATCATTGGCAAGTGTAATGTCGACATAAAAGGATGTTAAAATCTTTAATTTCTATTACTAATATTAAAAAAAAAAAAAAAATTGTTTAGACATCACTGCATGAGTCATTTCTCAAGCTGTCATGTGTTGATAATCATGAGGTGACGAAAATAAAATATAATAAATAATGATTTGCCAGATTGGCATCAGGGTTATAAATTATTAATAAGGTCTAAAACTAACAATAATATTTCAGTTTGAGATGCATGCCAACCAAAATGGTGGTTATGTAGGCAAATCATTCATCATACAGATTTATGCTAATAAATGTTTGTTTTTTCAATATGGAGGTATTTTATTTAGTGCAGAATTGAAACTGAGAATCGAGACTTATCACATATTTTATTATGAAAACATATCAAATGTGCATACATAAAGCATAAAAACAATTGCTGGTGGTATGGATTTTAGACATCTGGACTTCAAACTTCATACTATATGAATAATTCATTAAAATGGGAAAGTAAATCAATAAATTATGCAAAACTTTCATGGCTTCTTACAAACTCTTTGCAAAAAAAAAACTTCATGGTAATGTAGCATATACATTGTGGTATGCCCGCTTGTTATACAGTTGCTTGCCTCACGTTGCAATCTATTAGCACCAACGAGAAGTGCAGCAGTGTACGAGTTTTGCATGCCCTTGAAGATCATAATGACTTTGGGATTTGATCCTGGAACTAATATATGGCCAGTCGAGTATTATACCGCTGCTGCAAAAGAGCTCCAATGCAAGAGATTCCAATATTCGAACTGCTTTGTAATGCAAGCATTTGATTAACTCTTGACATCCCTACACACTCCTCCCCAGCATTTCTGATGTGATATTAGGAGATATGATTGGTCTTGAGAATTAAGCGTGCTTTGTAAGCATGGTTGTGAGCCCAGTGTGTTGATGGGATTGATTGCTGTGTTGATGGGCTGTGGCTGCGGTGTGTGTATGTGCTTAGTTGGACCCGCTGTTGCACGATGCAGTGGTTCAGAAGACTTGGTTTGTTGGCATGTGCATCACCACTAAGTTTGAGGTGAAGCACGTCTGAAGGAGTGCCTTTTGATTGAGATTTTGGAAGTGTATTACTTGGCAGCGCTTTTTATGCATAAATTCTGAGGAAAAGTAGTATTGAAGTTACTTAAAGATGAGAGATAATACAGAAAAAAGGGAAAAAAGAAAGAAAGAAAAAGTTAGGAAAAATCTAAATCATGGACTGATTAAACATTTGTGGGAACTTCTGATATTCAGTGAAATGTCAGAAGTTCCAATAAAAGTTAAAATCCATGGAAAATGACTGCAAAAAATTATTTCCCTAATTGTAAGTGATAATCTAAGTTACCTAGATATTTTTTATTTTACGTACTTTAATTTTAATAGCATATAAATTGCTTAAAATGATGCTGAAATTTAAAAGCAACAGATTTATAGCTTAATGCACACATCTCAAGTGGGAAATGACTAGGCGCGAAAGACGACTAAACTCATTTTGTGCAGATTCTTAATAAAGAATGTGAGATGACAGAAGTTTTCAATGAATTATAGGGGCTTTTTTGATGACAAAGTGATTTTTTGCAATAACTTTTTTGGGAGTAAATTTCTAAAAACGGACCATGATAGAATAGAATATGATAATGAAGATAGCACACAGATAGTTTGTCAAATTATTCCGACAAGAATAAGCTTACTGATGATGATTCTAGTAAAGATGAAATTATATGTTCTACGACTTTTTTCAGACCAAGAGTTTCAAGCAGTTCTTGTTCAAGCCTGAATTTGGAAGATTCAAATTCTGAAGAAGAATGGTCATCAGTAGATAATCCACCAGTCTTGGAAGAGCTTTTAAGCTGCTCAAGAATAAATACAGAAAACGTTCTCAATAGTGTAGTGTATATAGTACACACAGTACACTAAGATATCAAATTTAACATCAAAAGCCTCACAAAAAAGGCGAACATAAGGCAGCAAAAATGAATTAATATATTATTGGCCAGTCATAGTCGCAGGTGCAAGTACATATAGGAGCACGTGATCATTGATCATTATGCTGTCTCATACCATGATACTACAACACAAGATACCATGACACTACAACTCAGATATAAAATTTTATAAAAAATACAAAACATGATATATAACAAAACACAAACCAAAATAATTTCTTATTAATCTCCTCTGTTTAATCTTTCAATCAGAACTTGTTGAGGGAAAAGTATTTTGAAGCCTTAAACCAAGTTGATTAATGAGTTCCGAATATCCTCTGAACCAACAGACACTCAAAACCACTTTTTGATACCAAACCTTCAATTTAAAACAAATTTCTGATGGGTTTCAAGCATTCAGATCTTTTTCCTACATACATTCATACTCAAATTAAACTAAAAATTATATACAAATTAATATAAGCACCTAAAAAAAGACCAAAACAAACTAATTACAGAAACTAAATTAAATCAAAAAGGAATATTCTAAAACAAGAATTAATGAATCAATTTTCTATTCAAGATCGAAGAACAAACTGGTCAGTCGAATTACATAAAGCATAATGCAAGGGTTGGCTTAATTACCCGAAAATTTTATCTTTTTGTGAATTTTAATTTATGCCTAAAGTAAATCAATAAAATATACTGTTGGAGTGATCAAAGTTAATTACAAAAATTAAAAAGAAAAACAAACCTTTTCTTAAACCTCCATTCAGGGGCTTACCAAAAAGGGAAAAAGTAGAACCAAACTGTTAAAGCCAATGGAGGTTGAATAGAAAAAACTGAAAACAATTAAAAAGTTTGCACTTTCTAGGTGCGATTGATTCAATTGGCGGCTAAACTGGTATGGGGTTGTTAACGAGGAGGAAGGCAACTGGGATGAACACTGCCATTTATTCTGCTATACATTTTGTAAGAGAACCATCTAAGATGGGGATGTATTTCTACAATCTTAGTTTTAAAACTGGGCAAAAGTTCAGGAAAACAAAATAAGGTATTAAAAAAGTCACAAATTTTTACAGAATCGAGGTATAGAGCTAAAAAAGACCTTTTGTTTAATAAGATAGGCCAGAATGCCAGTCATTCTATGAAGTACACAATGAATAGTACATTCACTAAATCCTAGCTGAATTCAAAGATAAAATAGATTTTTATTACATATTTACATTAAATTACTCATTATAAGTCATCCATAGTCTACCTTCTCTTCAGGTTGGGTAAAAAATATCATTTCACTGTAAACAAGTAATCTAAAAAACAAAGTTAATGACAGCTTTTTTTTTAAAGTGTGAGAAATTGTGACTTTTGGAATTTGATTTTCGATGAGGAGATTTAAAAGTTTTTGTATTTCTTCTTGAAGATAATCTGTTTCGTTGCAAACTTTTTTTTATTCTACGAATTTGGGTATTAATAGTATTAATTATAACTTTCTTGGGGAAGTTGGAATTCCAGTTGATGAGTTTAATGGTGTGAAAACTGAAATCGCTTCTTTTATCATAGATTCTGATACCTTTATAGTTCAAAATTTGTAAACCAAGGTAAACAATTTATTGTTGCTATGGGCTAATTTTGTTAAACCACACAGGATATATATTTGCTTCTATTTAATCAAAGTCATTGATAGCAATAATGTCATCCACATATCTGTAAACGTTGAAAAAATAATTATGTTGATCAGTAGTAAGTGAAATTTAAAACCGATGTTCTTGTGAGAAGAGTTGTCGATGAGGTGCTCGATGCCACTGGTATTCCTCGCACTTGCTTGAAAAATTTATTTTTAAATTTGATGTAATTGTTAAACAATAAATTTTTTATGCAGATTTTCCATTTTTCTTTGGAGACTATTGCAAGAATTTGCATAAACAAATCAGGCAGTGTGAGAACATTATCATATATATCTTCTAACAATAAAGCAGTGTAAAGATTTTTGAAACCACAGCAATTAATATTCTTAATATCTAAAGACGGGAGTACTTCTATGATCAGTTTGTTTTTAATAATCCATATGAAATTATGGTCTTGAAAATTAATATTACTGATAATGTAAACAACTTTTTTCAGCTTTTTAGCATAAAGAAGGTAAATTTCTTTCAAAAAATTTTGTGTACCATTGGCTATGATTCTGAACTTGACCAGCTTTTGTGAAATTTAGGAAATGCATAAAGATTTACGATACTATTGTAGTAGCTGTTGGTCGTAATTTTAAGTCCTCAATTTAAAGCTTTGAACCTCTTCTGGAGAATTTGAGCATTAGTATTGATTTGTTGATAGGCAGTAATACTAAGGAGTTCTTGCTTTATTAAATTAAGATATGTCTTTCATAAAATACTGAAGTTGTTGCTGACTTTGTCTATTTTTGTAATAATGAATTTGTCTCATAACTGTTTAGTTCTAAAACTTTCTTATTGTTAGTGGAAGACGGAAATTCTCCAGAGTCTTTAAGTAACGCATCTTTCCATTCAAAAGTAGCAGCGGACAAATTTGTTTGGTAACTTGCATTGACAAAATATTTCAATCATTATTGAATGCAAAATGTTTTGCTGACATGGATGGTGGAACGAAACTTGGTACCCAGCTGCATTAACTGTCATAAATTACTGTCTTTAACAATCATCAAATTTCCTGTTACAATGTGCTGGTGATAAGGATCCACAAAGTTACTGTATTCGGTAGTTTGCATTCTCAGTTACCTGAAGTGTCGTTTTCGCAGTAGTCGGTAATCATATTTCCAAACCTTTTATTAAATTTAAAGCTAGGTATTGCTTTCATGTGGCTAATAGACAGCAGATTTCGATGCTTGTTAAAAATTTGATTAACTCTGAGGTTATCATAGAAAGGGTGTTTGAAATGAATTGCGCAAAAAATCTTTTTGTGAAGAAATTTGTTAGAGTGCAATTTATAATTGCAAGTCATTAATAAATCTTTAATAATTTGGTGGCCAGTGTATTTGTCCTTAAAAAAGTTGAGTATTTGCCAAAGTTTTATTTTTGAAAGTGTGGGGTATTTTAATACGATTTTTGATGAAAAACTTTTCATTAATGAATTTGTTAAAATTTTTGGCAATATGATCGACTTCTACAATGGAAAAATAGTGTCTTCTATTTCTCTCTATATATATATGTGTGTATGCATGTACACACATATATACGTACTTACATATATACATATATATGTTTCTGAATTCTGCCTCCCACTGAACTTAATATAATCTAAAAGTTTTACACTTATGCAATCTCTGAATAATGTATTTGTTCTAAAACTAAATTTGAAAGATTTTGATGCTACAGATTTTTGATTACACCATCTACATTTCACAAATACAGAAATTCTGGATTTGAGAAAGTAAAAAATCTGTAATTCTCATTATATCTGCACCACAATCAGCCCAGTGGATTCTAGACAATAATGTCACAAAAAAAGGCTGGGGATGACATGCAAATATTATGCAATAACGTTACAAGAAAAAGTCAAACATATTTGCTACAGGTATTTTTAGTTGAGATCCTTAGATGACAAAGATTTTTTAAAACTTAATTTTACACAAGTGAATCAGAATGGCTAATTCAGGGACTTCACGTCTTTTAAATATACATATCTTATAAAAAATGATTTAACAAACGAAAAGAACTTAATGCATACATAAGTAGAAGACACACCTGAAGTGTACTCATCCGTTGCCAGAGCAACAGTATCAAGGAAATCGTTCACAGATGTTTGCTCAGTTACACTTCGTAAATTTAAACGTGCAAAATCCCGTCCATCTGGGAGGTCACTTGTATGTCTCTATAAAAATTTATTAAAATATAATTTATCATCATGTACGAGCACATTCTGAAAAAGTTTACTTTAAAAAGAAAAAAAGAAGTACATTTGTGCTTACATATCCATCTTTATTTACAATATTTCTTCTCCTCTTGTGCGCTTTTATTAAAGCGCGACCAAGAGATAAGTCCTTTTTTGGCATTTCAACTAAAAATAATTCCTTATTTTCTTTTTTTTTATCTATGAAGGTCTAGTTTCCACGTGGTTTCTTTGATTCTACTCACTAACGTAGGAAAAGTTTCTGCTTTTGCACGAAACTAGACGAAAACAATATATTAAACATTAAAGTTAAGCTTTGCTGTACTCATGCTGCTTCTAATACCCAATCTCAGAACTGTGCAAAATTAAGATCTATGATTATTGAAAAATCTATTAAGTATATAGTTTTAATTTTTTCACAAAGATTAATTTAAATATTTGATATTCATTAATGCGAAATATTAGTGTTTCTGATAACTAAATGAAAAAAAAAAAGAGGTAGACATGCGAAGTGAAATGAAATCAATTTCGTAAATTGTGGCAAAATTTTAAAATTGTGTTTGTAGTTAATTTTTTTGAATCGTGATTTTTTAAATTTTTAACTAAAGAATTTTGTGTATAAATTATCAATTTTCATAATATATTATAAAAAATACTGTTTTAACTATGCCCAAAATTTTGTTTCCTGAGCAATACTTGTAAAGATCTTCAATGTGATAACTCATTTAATGCCTTTGCCACAACTAAATATTAATGGAAAGGGTCGTGTTTACCAATGTAGAATTACGCCCAAAAATTGGAGAAGCCTGTAAAGTAAAGCATTTTCCATGGGATGATTAAAGCTGCAAATTTTCCAGTTGTGAAATTTCTTCTTGCTTTTATGGATATCCTGTAAGCTGATTAGTCAAATTTATATTTAGTACAACTCATTAATTTTTAGTTTATTATATAACATCTTTTAACACACAGATTCCCAACCCTTTCTTTGCAGCTACACCTGTTAAAAGAATGGTTTTCTTCATCCACCTCCTTACATTTTTCTCTATAATATATAGCACAACATAATCACAATACAAATAATTGGGCACATAACTTAAATATAACAATTAGACTAAGAATGTGAATAAAAGTTTTAAAAAATGGTTTATTAAACTAATGTTTTATTTATTTTAAATTTTACAAATATAAACAAGTTTTCAGACACAAATTCTAATTCTGAAAAAGTTGGATTTTAATTAGTGTGATGACTGTGCTTGATGTAGTGATGTAATTTTTTTATTAACTAACATAAAATTGTGTCACTTAATTTTTAAATCACCTCATTCAGAAGTATTCAACCTATTCATTATTTTCAGTCCTAAGTTATTGACTAAAGTCTGCTTCTACTAGGTAAGAAGGAAGTCAACACTACAAGTCAATAATGTTGGTTTGGTTGCAACTTTTATTTTAGGATGTTTCTGCCGGAAAGGGCCAGATTAAAACTTTTAGAGGTCCGAAGCATCTAAAATTTTGGTGTGTTCGTATACTTTTTCTTCTCTCTCAGGCTTGGTTTAGCTGCATTATACATTCCATGATAAAACTGGCAATGGGAAATTTTTGTGACATCCCCTTTCCTTGATGACCTAAGCATGTATTTGTTTTACTTAATGCTTAATCCAGCTGTGCACTTGGATGACTTAAACAATTCATTAACAGTTTTATTAACATTTTTATTCTAATCAATGAGATCTTGATTATGCTGATCAATTGCCAATGCTTGTTCAGTTATTGGTCCCTTAATCACCATAGATTCCTTTTAAAAATTTCCTGAGATCTTGATTATGGTGATTAATTGTCATTGATTGTTCAGCTATCGATCCCTTGATCACCATAGATTTCCTTTAAAATTTTCTTGACCCCCCACTAAGAAACCTTATCTGTTCTGTATCTGACTTTTAAATCTTGCTTCATTAATGATGTGTATGCTTTATACAAGAAGAAACTTCTGCAGTGAAATTTGCAGACATAGTTTATAAAATGAATTATTTTAAATTTTACTTGGTTTCAAGATTTAAATTATCTTGCCCCTTTTCTTTTCAGCTTGTTACCTTGAAAGCTTTTATTTAAATTTAACCTAGTAAAATTACAAGGAAGCTTTATTGTAATCAATTTTTAGTATCCAGTCGTGTGCAATAATTTAAGGAACTTGCGTCTTAAAAAAAGTCAGTTGCCAATCGTCATGATATTCCAGTGCAAGACTATAGCATATTTATTTAGAAAAACATCAGTAATTGTTAATTGGGAAATAGAACAGGTATATATATTTTCATTCTGTAAGCAACATATTTTTGGATATATAGATTACTTCATTATTAACAAAATTTATGTAGCTTAATGCTATAATGACGTTAAAACCACTGAACACTGATAATTGTCTGATCCAGGTTCAAATCCTGGCAAATGAGTTCAATGCATGGATATTTTTTTTGTTTTTCCCATGTGTAATACAAGCTAAAAAATAAAGGGAGAGTGTAGCTAAAATCAGATTAGAACTTTTATCACATCATGTAATAGAAGAAAATTGTTAAATAAAACGGTAAGGGCTAATGATGTAGTAACTTATTTTTTAGATGGTGCCATTAAAATACTATACTTAAATCTGAAAATATGCTGGTAGACATTTTCTCGTATTCTTCCTAAAATACCAGACAAAACCTAAACAACTAGTTGCCATATAATAGCACGCTAGTACTGGTGTTGCTCAGATGAGTTTGTATGTTCCTGTGGGTGGCACTAGGCCAGTAGGAGGTACAAAAGTCCATGTCCAGCTGCTCACCTCATTCTGCTCTGCAACACAGTATTGATTTTTGTTATCTTTCTTGAATAATCTTGCTATTTTTTAGGTGAAATGAGTATACATCATCGCATAGACAAAGGTACGAGGTAGAGAATCATTGGTAGGCTTGAGGCAAGGTAATCCCAAATCCATGTGACAAGAGAATTGGATGTAATACCAGGTGTCATTTCTAATTTATGGAATCAATTTAAAATTGCAGGACAGTGTCCAGAAGACCAGGAAAGGTCACCCAAGAGTCCCAACGACTAATGACGACTGGTATTTGGTATTTTGAGCCAAGTGCCAGAGGATGTCTACAGCCACATAACTGGCTTGTGACTTAACTACTGTCGCAGGAACATCACTTTCAAGGAAGATACTTGTCAGAAGGCTGACAGTACTGTATGCCAGAAAGCCTGCTATTTGCATCCTAGTCACTCCCTTCCACAAAAGAGAGGGTTTACAATGGTGCATAGAACACCAACACTGAACACAGCTTTAATGGGCTAATGCTGTCTTCATGGATGAGTCCATATTCAGTCTACAACGTGATTCTTAGTGACTATTGATATGGAGGGAATTTGAGACCCGATACCATCCAAGCAACATCATGGAAACGGACCATTATGGTAGTGGAGGTGTGATGGTCTGAGTAGGGATCATGCAAGATACCCGCAAACCGTCCCATGTGTTTGATACTGGTTTTGTGAATGCCCAGGCAGGAGATCCTAGAGCCCTATGTGCAACTTTTCACAGGAGATGTTGGCCTTGAGTTCATTTTTATGGACAACAATGCTCGACCACGTAGGGCCCACCTGGTTGATGACTATCTGGAAAGTGAAGATATTCATTGAATGGATTGGCCAGTCAAATAACCTTAATCCTATCGAATCTGCTTGGGATGCTCCTGGGAGGTCTACTGTAGTATGCCAACCCCCACCCAAAACCATTCAGGAGTTAAAAATTGCTCTGGTGGAGGAGTGGGTATGACTTCTACAGGCACTCCTGAACTTTCTTGTTAACAGCATGGCTACTCATTGTGCATTCTGTCTGTATAGAATTGACCATACACCATACTATCCACGTTTTAACTGTCATCTTTCAACTTCAGTTTTGGACAACATTGAAGTCTTAACCATAACACATAATGGTATTTTCATTTTGTTTTGTACACATTTTTCTCATACAATAACCTACATCCATACCAAATTTCATTTATTTCTATCCAGTGTTTCTCAAGATATTTGGGGAAAAAATATTCCATCTCTTAATTTTGTGCACAAGTGTAAATACAAATAATTAAAATATACAGAAAAAAAAATCTGAATTGTTTCGGATTTTTTAAATTATGTCCAAAGGGGTGTTTTTTTAACATTTTGTGTGTTACCTTTATTTATTAAATACAGTATAAAGTCCGAGATCAGGAATGATCTAAAATCCGAATCTCAAAGCCACAAACTTTTTTCCCTCCTTTTTGTATCGGTACGCATGCACATTTGATTTTTCCTTCCATAATAAAACACGTGGAGAGCCCCATTCTTAATTTCACTTAGGCACTAAATAAAATACCTTGTTATTGAAGAAAGAAATCATATAAGCATAAATTTGTGAGATTAATAATTTGGCTCCATAGCTGCTATTTGCTTGGCATACATCTCAAACCCAAACATTCTACATAAGGACATCGATACACATACTAGTATTTTATATCCCTGACGCCGATCTGGCAAATTATTATTTATTATATTTTGCTTTCATCACCGCATATTTATCAATGCATGACAACTTGAGTAATGACTCATGCAACAATGTCTAAACATTTTTTATATATATTAGTTATTGAATAACAAGAGTATGGCAACCTTTTATGCTGACATTACACTTGGCGATGATTACAGATTTAAGTTAAATGCACTAAGAAATGTTGACGAGGAAAAATTTAGCAAAAATTTCTTTTCATATGCTAAAAATAGATTTTGTTAATGAAACTCGTAGGCCAAATGATTGTTATTCACATAAACCCAGAACCGGCATCAGGGCTCTTATGGTCGAACCAAGTGGCAGAATTTAGGGAAAACAAAATTTTTGGAATTTGGAGAAGCACTGAGCATCAAAATTAAGGGATGACAGAATTTTTATAATTTATAGAAAGCACTGGGACCCAAAGTTTAGGGGCAGTAAAAATTTAGAACTTCGAGCCGCTTTGTAACAGAATTTAGGGCCCGCAGAGGCGGTATCTAGCGCCGGCTGTAGATCAGCCTTCAGCATGTGAAAGAAATAGACGTAGGTATAATAAGTAACTAAACTAATACAATTCAGGCTTAATTCAGTATGCAATAGAAGCAAGACAAAATTTAGCGGAACAACTTGTCTTTCGTCGCCAATGCTATGATACATAGCCAGTAATGTACAGTGGATGCTATTAGGCTTGGCTAAAATTATCTTCATCGATAATGAGGAATTTCAGTTAATGTAGCAGACTGTAAACCAAAGCTGAATGAATTTTGTAAAGAAATGTGGAGAAGTGCTAATAAATGAAGATGCTATAACAGAACTTTTTGTGATAATACCCCAATCATCAATCAATTAACAGACGACAAAATCCATAGTATGGTTCTAGAGCCAGAAAATGCCGCTACCGGTACTGAAGAAAGTGACAGAGAGGTTATTGAAAGTGAAGAAATTTCAATTGACAAGTTAGTCGGAATTCTCGACGCAGCAATTACAGAACTCGATCAGTGGAACTTTGTAACTGAACAAGAAATTATGTCTGTTTTTAGAATTAAAGAGAAAGTATTAGCACAGAAAACTAAGCAACTTGCATTGAAAGAAATGTTTAGTAAAGTGAACAACAAGTAAATATGAAGCTTTTTCTTTGTAAATTTTGATACTATTTAGATCATAAATGCTCTTTATTTCATATATCGTGAGTTTATATTTTTAAATGTAAAATTTCCGCACGCTGTCTTATTAGATTTAAATTTATGATCTAATATCCAGAAAAATCCCAAATCCGGAATTGCTGAAATCCTGATGAGTCCAGATCTCGGACTTTGTACTGTATCATATTCTTCGCACTTAAACCATAAAATTCAGTTCAACAGCAATATTGCAAAATAATTTTTAAATGAGCAAATCTTTAGAATTTCCGATGCAAAGTTCCGCGCGCTGAAGGTAAAAAGGTCCCCCCCCAATAGAGTGTTGCCATTGCTCGCTTTTAAATCATTGAGTTTGTTAATCAAAAACTCGTTAAAGTTTTACAAAATATGAAATAGATAATAAAAAAAATTCCAGATGCCCATATTCAGGTGGATATGTACGTTATTCAAAATTGGATGGCTCAAGTACCGTTGTTTTATTACAGTGTGAGAAACATACATACATTTATGCAGATTCTTCATTATTTAATTTCTTTAAATATAATACAGGGCGATAATGTTT
Organism: Stegodyphus mimosarum; assembly: GCA_000611955.2. Lineage (NCBI taxonomy): Eukaryota > Metazoa > Arthropoda > Arachnida > Araneae > Eresidae > Stegodyphus > Stegodyphus mimosarum. Next base: position 141,934 of record KK120441.1, read on the forward strand.
GATGGGAACAATTTGAAAAGTGAATCGGGCATTTATAGTGAATCATCACAAAATGCTGAAATGAAAACAGTAGTCCTTCAGGGACAAAGCCCCTTTGGATTCATGAAAATAGTTTCATTAATTAATTTAATAATTAAATTTTAATTCCTTCAAATTTTATGAAACAAAAACAGAAAGGGCTCTTATAATGCCATATGCACAAGTGTCATACAGCATGGCCAGAAAATAATCATTTTTTTATTAGCAGATCATCACCATGCTTCAAATTGTGAAGCACCAATGGAAGCATTTGTGATGGGATTTTCCAAATTTCAGTAGCTTTATAAAATAAAATGTTTAATAGCTTTTATATTTGAAAGTGCTATAAGGTGGTAAAAAGAAATGATTGAAAGCAACCAATTTTAGTGGACTCCAAAACATAAATAACTAATTAAAAGTGGTAGATCACATATTATCAGGGTTCGTACGTTCCTTAAGAGTCCTTAAAAGTCCTTAGGTTTTTTGGAATCGATTTTTGGTCCTTAATTTCGGCCAAAATCGGCAAAAGGTCCTAAATTTTAATCATCTGAAATTTCTGTCTGTTTTTACGACTGCCATTTTGAGTGTGAATTAGCATTTTGGAGGAATATTTTTGGCGATTCATTGACATATATATGGTTATCTTTTGAATGGGTTCATGTGTTATAATTTGTTCCTATTTCTAATATAAATAGTGGGCTATTCGAGTTTCTAAGCAAGAAGTAAAACATAAGCATTTCGATATTCATTTTTTCTAATTAAGAGCTCTTAAACAACTTTTCGCTCTTGGCGATTTGAACTTTTTTATTTAACGGTTCTAAATTTGGTGACTTATCAACATTTTGGCGATTTTAAGATCAGTTTTTATAGAAAATTTTTAATTCCTAGATCTGGGAATTTTTCGACGATTTTTTTAATACATTGTAACATTGATAAATTTCATTAAATAATGCTAATCTATTGAAATTATATTTAAAAAATAACATTAAAATAAAATATTTTTATTTTTCGCTGTCGTATTATAAAGTTCCATTTTAACAACTTATTATACAATATTTCGAATCTAAAAAATAAACAAGATATAATGCTATAAAACATAATTTACGAAACAGTTCTTACTAAAAGCAAAATTAGCTATGTAATTAACAAAAAATATCTCCTTTTTTAATTTTTTCATAGTTTTTCCCATGTAATTGTCTCAGGATACTCAGATTTCTCAGAATGGGCATCAGTTTCCTCTATAAAATTAATTTTACACTTTTTTTTTTCAAAATATTTCTGGCTTTTGGCTATTACAGAATTGGTAGGGATCATTTTTAGGATTTTAGACACTGCAGCTTGGAAAGTTTAGAAGAATTTGAAGGCAAGATTTATAGACCCACAATTCTAGAAGATTCCAGTAATATGTGACTAAATGAAAAATGTCTCCATGGTATTAACACATAGTGGATGTATTTTACAGAAAGTTTGTGATTAATTTCTTACTTTTTGGAGAACATCTGGAAGAACAATGAAAACATAATATTTGAATGTTTTTAACTTCTGATACTAGAATCTTTTACTTAGCATGTTTATCTTCCCTTTATTTTTTCTCTACTTTTCACTGGACATAAGCATGGGAAATATCAAAAATGCTTCTAATCTTATCACACGGACAGGCATTATAGAAATGCATTTTTTTATTAATAAGAAAATTAAAAACTGACAATTTAAAAGATTCATATAATATGCCTTAATGCATCATACAGAATTGGTACTAGGCATTTTCCCAGCTGATGCTATCTCTGTGAAACCTAAATTCTGCTTCCAGTGCCTACTCTAAATTCTAAAAGTTATATTTCTAGATTTTGTTGCTTATTGTCACTAAATTCTAAAAATTCTGCCACATTAGCTCTATAACCAGCCCTTACCATATATATTTCATATTTCTTCTGAATTTTGATATTGCTAAAGAAATAAAATTAGCAGCTTTTTCTATACATTCTAAATGCATTTAGTTTTTTTAGAATAACAGAAATCCGTAATTAAATCCAAAAATTCTAAAAGGAAACGAAAATGTGTTGAAGAAAGAAACTGAATACATAAAGAAAATTATTCTTCAAAGATATGTACAGTATTTAAATTACCCAGTTTATGATTTCAGCCTTTACTATAGTTCCCATTTCTATTTCCTCATATGATAGAGTTACTGAGTGAGCTTAAATTAAATTGTATAGTCATTGACCACCAGTCCGCATTTTTAGTTTGAATTTGACTGTTCTTGTTTAATTACATCACCACGAGCTGTAATTGATTTTGTTAGCATGAGAACATGCTTTTATGTTCTAAGTTCTTTTTAAGTGAGGAGGCTTATTTAAACCTTTGTCTGACATTGTAGTTACTTTCAGACATAGCGATAATTTGCTTCATCTCTGTTGGGAGGTTCTGGACTATTTAACTTTCACCAGATCTATAAACCCTTATAGGTATATTGTAGAGAGATTGACAAGCTAGGAGATATAGCACGCAGAAACTAGTGAGGACACTGGTTTGAGTATTGAGACAATTTTCTGATTGTTAAAAAAGATGCTTAAAGAGAAGAAAATCGATTTAAATCAGCCAAAATGTCTCGGAAGGCTTCAAATTAAAAAGACGCATAAATATTTTGTTGAGTTTTGTTGTTACAAAACATAAATGTTTTGTAGCTTTTAATGTGTAATTATCCTAATACCGATTAAGAATCAATGTCATAAATTGCATCCATTTTAAACTGTGAAATTTTATTAGATTGTGATTTTAATAGGACTTTTTTAACAAACATTGTAAAAAATAAATAAAATTTCCTATTGGCCACGTAAATCCATAATGACTAAGGTTATCTAACTACCTAATTTAATTATTTATAACCAACTGCTTACCCTTAAAAATTATCTCTGCATATTAAAGCGAGTTATTGCCTTTTATTAATCCTTACCGTGGTCACAAGATAAAACACTTAAAATGTAGAAATTCATGTAAAACATATTCTTTGCATCTAGTGAGACCTAAAACAGTACAAAACAACTTATCACCTGTGGTGCTTTAGTGGCTTATTGGACCTACACGAAGCTAAGACACTAACTGAGACAGACAGAGCCCGACTAACTTTTAAATCTTGCCAACCATGCCTGCATCAGGCCTTTTAGGTTTGTTCTAATCAGCAGGTTTCTCTCTAGGCAAGCAGCAGTGGTGACAGGGCGATCTTTTGTTATGAATCATGCTGATTATGATCTTACTTCTCATTTTAATCTATGCCACTTGACATAAAATCTACTTGCTATTTACTAAACCTCTAGACTGAGCAAATGAAACATTAAAAAAAATGAAATGAAACATTAAAAAAAAAAAAAAAAAAAATTCAACATAAAGCTTACTGTTAGCAAAACAAATAAAATGTCACTTATCTTCTTTCAAATATGTCCAACTATTATAAATGTAAAATATTTAATGCTACTTGATACATTTTATAGACCTGATTTTATTCTCAAACTTATTAATAATTTGTTAATTAATTCATGTTTAATAATAATTCATCCTACTTACAGATCTATTTCCTTTTTAGGATGGTATTACAAATGTGAAGTTCAGGCATAGATAATATTTTTAATTGAATTTATTCAGTTCCCGTTTGCTCATAGGTCCTTAATTTTTTTCATCAATGGTCCTTAAAAGTCCTTAAGAGTACTTAATTTCCGTGTGTAGAAATGTGTATGAACCCTGATTATATCATTGCCAGCAAGACTAATTTTTATTTCAAGGCATGGCAAATTTATAGTAAAGTTAGAAATGAAAATTCTTAATAAAATGACAATGGGCTAAAATTACAAAATTGCTAATTTTGCATTTTATTTTGCTTTTGGTAAAACAAAGATACAAAGATATTTTATGTCATGGTCTGTGTATAATCATTCCTTCTCTTCATTACATATCTGTACATGTAAAGCCCATTATTTCTTGAATGTAATGATAACCAAAATATTTTCATTCTAAAATCAGTATTTATGTAATAGAAATCTGTCAAAGTTCTGCAAATGTATGAAACAAAGTTTTTATAGTTTTTTTAATACTGTGTTATAAAATTTTATTCTCTAATTTTAGTTGAAAATAATTTTTCCATCATCTGTGACTGATGGTTGTTGTCAGTGGTTATATCCAATTATATATGGTGGTGGTTTAGTTGAAGGCGATAACATTAATTTGTCTGTGGACATTGGGAAAAACTGCTGTATTTTATTTGCAACACTGTCATATCCAAAGGTACTATGATTTATTTAGAAAATGTTCTTTATTTTAACACTGAATATTTTTAATGAAGTTTTTTCTTTGCAGATTAGAACAATATAAAACGGCATTTCCTAACTTTTTTTGCTTCTATAAATTAAAATATTCTGCAGACCACCTTATTCTTGTCTCCTTCAAAAGCAATTTTTTTAGCATACGTTACAAGTATGCTTATATTCTTAAAATGCAACTAAAATTAATTTAATTTCATACTGGTAAGTAATTAAATTTTAAAAATAAAATTTATACTTATTTTGGCGTTCTTCTGTTAGCGGGACCGGATTCAGAAATGTATGCATGTATATGTTTATATACACACACATGTATACATACGTACATTTCTGAATTGTATTGAATTTTTTGATGTACATACATTTCATATATACATGCATACATGAACACATACATACATTTCTGAATCCGGTCCCGATAACAGATGAGTACTTTTATTTTTAATAATCCATAGCTATTAGAGTTAGAATAATTTTAATCTTATGAACAAAAATTTAAATGTTATATTAGTGAGGTGGCCAATTCTTGCACAGCTGTTTTACGTTTAGATATATGCTGGTAAACTTAAATTTGAGATTAGAACATACATGATGTTGATTTGGGCATTAATTTACTTTGCAGCAACTCATGATCAATTTGTAGTTTATCTATGTTGTTTTGGCCTTGTGGAGAAATAAGCACTATAGATCATTATATGTTTGACTGCAAAATTATACTGGATCTCTGTTGTGGAATTATACTGGATTCCATGTATTCCTCCCTCTCCCACACCGATGAAAACACCTATGAATGGTTCAAGTAACTGTTGCATTATCTTTGGGAAAATTGTAACAATCTTAAATCAGCTTGACACAATTAGTACTGTAAAAGAACTATTTGTTTTCCTAATATTTAGCAGTTATTGTATAAGGCTTTAATACTCCCTTTTTTTCTCCTGTTCTTGTATTGTCAATACAGAATCGGGGAAATCTCTTGCAGCAGTTAGTATTTATTTTTCTTGTTATATCTTTTAAATATTCCAGTAATGATATTCATAAATTCTGTTTACTATAAATTCCATATGTAATTATGTAAATTCTGATTTTAAATAAATGTCCATAGTTTCCTCTCACCTAGTGAGCAATAATAGCTGAAAGCTTTCCAGCAGTGCAGAAAATCACTTGGTGGTAACTAATTACCGAACTGACTGTATTTGAGTTAGTGATGAAAACCTTTTCTCACTCTTATGTAAAAACAAATTAAATTATAATTTTTAAAGCACTATTGTACAAGTCGTTCTGTTTTGATTGGTAATGAAGTCCAGAAATTAATCATATCTTCTGCTTTGAATTTTATTTCAAATCTGGTGTCATTCGAGAGTTCAGTTATCTGTTCTCTTTCATTCATTAGCAGTTTATTATTTTCAATATTGCAATGGAAGGGATCATGGACCTATAAAAACTAATTATACTTCAAATTGTGACTTGAGAATTTCGAGATGCAAATACAGTAGAAGTCCAGAAATCCGCAATGCTTGGGACCAGAGGTTGTGTAGATTTTAGAATTTTGTAGGTTTCAGGACAGAAACGCAAAATCATAATATTCAGACTAAAAGTGCAAAATAAATAAGGTATATTAGATACATTTACTTAAATTATTATGTACAATAATATACGTTATTACATTACTTTATTATATGCATTAATTTATTATATATATATATATATATATTTATTATATTATTCATTTATCTTAGTGATTAGAGGAATATTTTAAAGCATTAAGGACATAAACAATAGAAACAATAAGGGAAACTAATAAAGCATAAAATATTTCTTTTTTTTTACCTGTTTCAAACATTTTTCTGATAGAGGTTTGTTTTAAAACTTTAGAGTGCTCTAGCGTAAGGTTTTTTTTTTTTTTTTTTTTTTTTTTTTTAATATAGGGTCATAATCTCTAGCTCTGTGACACAGCTCTGTAGTTCTAAATATGTTATGTATTTTTCCTCATGTTCCAGATGCTCATCAAAAGATATTTTCTTACTTCTATCAAATTCATTATCTGTGTCGGTGTCAGAATCGTTTTCTTGCTGTGGCGAGTTGAAAACAGAGCCAATGATTTCATCATCAGTTATCTGATATGCCAGTGTTGGCTCATCTGAACACATCATCCATATTAAAAACCTCTTCTGGGCTAAGAATTTTTTTCTGCTACTAACACAGAATCATTATTATTCGGTAATTCTGACATAATTATTGGATAAATATTTTTTCTTCGGTATTTCATTCTCCGTTCTGCGGTTTCTGGAACCTATAAATTCAATGTTTATATTTTGAGAGGCAGTGCGGATTTCAGGTCGGCGGATTTTCGGTACTTGACTGTATATGCTATTGCAAAGATTCTTTTCCAATAACAATATCATTTTCTAATAGAAAACTATTCGAAGCTAAAAAATGGTGACAGTTTTCTGTTTTACACAACTAATTTGCAAACCTAATTTCCTCTCAAATCAATTTTCTCATGGCCATTGAGAACAGTAAAACAGTTATCTTATCAATAGATATCTAGTTATTTAGTTTTGAGAATACAACTTCAGATATACTTACCTACATTTCATAAGTACAAAAATAATGTGAAATCTTCATTAATTTTGTTTACAAATAGTCCTGTATTAATTCAAAGAGACTGTGAAGGAAGCCTTAATTCAAAGAATTTGTGAAATCCACTGGCTCTGTTAAAGTTGGCTCTGGCAAGTTCAGGACTCTCTATCCAAACAAAGAGCTTCATGTGTTTGCAGAGTCTTAAAAAATAACATATCTTCATGAATGTAATTGTTAAACTTATGCCTGATATAACAAATAAACTGTACAACATTTGAAACATCTATTGTCTCTTTTATCTGTGTGTCTAAAATGGATTTTCTTTTATTCTACTGATAAATCCATATTTTAGCCTTGTCACTGATTTGGCATTTAACTATGTTGTCTGAGAGTTGTATTAAATTAATATCCTTAGGTAATTTTTCACTGGAAGTTGTTTTAACTACTCTCAGCAGTGCTATTCCGTTAGGGCGGTGTCAGTTAAAAATGAGAAGAAAACAATGCTACAACAACACGCCAAATATCGTGGCTCAAGAATTTAAAGTTTGAAATATCATAACTCGTTATTTTTTTGTCATATTTCACCATTTTTTTTAGTATGATGGGTTACACAATTTGGCAGTTACTTAATGACAAAGAGCTGTTTGAAGATTCTTTCAGGACAAAAGAATAATTCATAGAGTAGACTTTTTTCTCAAAATCATCTGATGAAGTTAACTTTTAACTCAAAAAAAGCTCCTATATGGCATTGTTACATATGTTCTTGCTGTGAAAAAAAAAGGATTGAATTGACGTTGAGTGTCTTTTCCTAACTTCAGTCAAAAATCAGTCATAATACAACAATAGATTAGAGTAGCTACATTAAAGTCCCTTTTCACAAAAGGGAAAAAACAGCATTTGATGTGTTCCTTAAGGGACAATGGGCATTCTTGGGTTTATGCCGGGAAAGCAAAGAATGTTTTCTGGTTGCTGTTCCCGATATTTTGCTACAACATTGATGACTGCTATTCAGGGAAACATCACGGATGGCAGCATTATATTTTCAGACTGCTGGAAAGGGCATAAGAGAGAGGAATTAAGAAATGCTGGGTATGAACATTTTACTGTGAATCACAGTTATAATTTTGTAGACCTCGAAACTGGATGCCATAGCCAGACTATGATTGTAGAGCAATGCTAAATGGAGAAATAAACGTTAGCTGGGCACTGCTCGCAACCATTTAGAGCCATATTTGATAGAATTTATGTGGTGTCGGTTATATTCAAAAACTGAAATTTTTTCTGCAATATAGAAGGATATTTGTAACTTTATGTTACCTGTTTAGATTGAATTTTGTTTTGTTTTGCTATTTTTTATTTATGTGTAGAATATTGTAGATTAAAAGATTTAAACAAAAATTAACTTTTTTTAGGAATAAAAGAAATTTAGAAAAGTTTACTTTTTACCGAACTAATTTTTACAATTGGTGGCAGAAAAAAGTGCTGCATTTTTAACTGATGCCCCTCTAAGGGAATAGTACCCTCTCAGCTATAGAATTTGGATGTCCTGCTCTTCGTGATAGGAAGACTTGCAATATGGGAAGCTTCAAGGCCTTTTTCATTGCAGAACCTTTATTTCGAACAGCTTTGATTTCTTTATTTAGTTCTTCAACACATTATAAGAAAAAAATGACAGGTTTGCTTTTTCACTTGCAAATTTTATCTTTGAGTGCAGTTTTAATTTTTGTGGGTTATATGTATCCATTTGCAAGCACTTTGTAACATATGGTGCACAGAGTTTTTGGTTCACTGTCATTACCCAAAGAAGTAAATCCAAATTCTAAATAACTCTTGTCATACACCTACAAAAGTATTTTTTCTTTGAACAGATACTGGTAATGCTAGTTGTTTCTTTAATGGTACTAGCATCACTGATATTAATATCATGTATATAAAATGTTGGAAGCTGTAATCAAATTTCTATAAAAATTTCCTAATATTGTATGTAGGGTTCCAACCTTTTATCTACAGCTAAATATGAGGAACCTTGTACACAGATAAGCAAATAATCGCTTGAGTGCGTGAACAGAGACATAAGACTCAAGAAGGGTTAATTACTCTTTATTTCTTAAAATAAGAATTAACACAGTGGACTCCTATCTCAGAGCGTACAGCAAGGCCTTCACTTGGGCTTGAATTCAAAATAATAAGAACTAAACTAATGCTTAACTAAGAAGCTATAGCCGAAGCTATTAAGATTCTGAGTAGTTGGCCCCTAAATCTCAATTAAGTTGGCAAAGCTATCAAAGGCCTGAAGTACAGCCGAGTGTAGTAATAGCTTAGAGAGAGATGCAGCCAAAAGGCGAACGCATGCTAGTCAGAACCTCTGGCTCTCTAACGAAGTCAATGAAACTTCTACTTAAGTACTACTCTTAATCATTTGCATTAAACACGATTCTGAAAACACACTCTGGTAGGAAATTGTAATCTGAAAGGAAAGTAGCTTTAACTAAAGATAACTGTTAAAACTTAAGGTAAACCTTACATGTAAACTGACATTGCATAGGTCATTGTTCAGAGTCAGCATAAGAAGATATGATAAAAAGCATTTCTGAAATTAATCATTTTGAAATATTTCTTAATCATATATTCTTTTTTATCACTAGTCACCTGCTAAAAAATATCAGTGAAAATTAAATGAGATTGTTAAAGGTCTAGGTGTCAAATATTAAAAATCAGCCGTTCATTTAGATAATACTGGCCAGTGTGAAGTTTAAGAATGTCTCTTGCTATCTAGCTTTATGCAAACATTTTACATGAAGTGGTAAATATGAGATTTTTAATCTGATTCCTAAATTTTGAAACCTTAAAAGAATAGGCTTTGGTGGTTGATATCCTGCTACAATTATCACACCTAATATTTTATAATTTTTAATATTCTTTTTTAATTAAAAAATATTTTCTTGCTTAAAATGTGCAATTATTTGTACTTTCTGTTCATGTGAAAAACAAAGCGCTTCATAATTGATATTTTGTTTTTAAAATCTGTGTTCCTGGTAAAAAATTCTTATAGCTCATCGCTGGTTACATAACTCTGTGAAAGATGTTTTTCATTTATTTAATTAGCTTTTTTCATCCCTCGTTTGTTAATTTTTGTAGTAACCCTAAGTAATTTAATTTTTAGGAACTGATATTGAGATTTTATTAAATTTATATTTATTATGTATATTTTAGTAAGTAAAGCCTTTTACTTTGAAAAAGATGTCTTCATTGCATTAAAGACTTTAACTGTGTTTGTAGAAAAATTAATGCGTCTATTAAAATTTTACTAATAGCCAAAACTTTTGTCAAACTAGTGCATAAAATTATAATGCATTAAATCTGTCTGTCATAGTTTATAGGAATTTGTTCAACTTTAGCACAGCATAGCTCTAAATATATCGTGTAGCAAAGGGGAATATCTGTGCATGGGTGCAGCATCCAGAGGGTGCAAAACTGATGTTATGAAATTTTAAAGTGAAATGGTTTCCATTCTTGGCAAGCAGGAGGAGGTTTGAATTCAGTTATCCTCAGGCGCTGAAAATCCCAGCTATGTCTCTGCTCCAAATATCAGGACTAACTGGTCTATAACATATTTGAATATTCAGCCCTTAAATAACTGTAGTTGAAGGCTGATACTATCAGGCATATACATCTCTAAGACACTAAGATAATATATTTTTAATAATATAATTTATTAAAATATAAATAGATAATACTGGCAAAACTGTTTTCTTTTATTATATATGTTTCATATGTTTACAAGTTTAAAGGTTTTATCTTTGTATAAATACAGAATAAAAATGTGAAATCAAGGCTATAATATAAATTTCTGTATTTAAAATCAAAGTAAATAAACTTCATATTTAAAATAGCAAAATTTGTCCTTAAACTAAGAAATACAATATGCTACCTGAAATATACTAATGCAAAATGTACAATCGAGCAAAAAAGCAACTTTAGTTTCTAGATTTTGGATAAAAGTCTGTTGATATCAAAGGCCATCACATACAGGTCCCTTTTCAACAGAACCGAAAACTTTTTGCATATATTTAAGGTGCAGCAACCATTTTATATTGAAAACAGCAAAGCAAAAATAAAAATGTGTTCGCATGATGTCAGCAAGGTCAAGAAAAATAATTATGGAACATGAAAAACTAAGACATTAGAATTCTGAAACCATTAAGAAAAACTGAATAAGAAATTATGGCATTAACTAAAAAAGATAACTTTTTTAAGAATGAAAAAATCTTGGAGGAAATCCAATTTACTAACTGAAAAAGCTTGATGGATAATTTTTGCAGAACCAAAGTGAAAATTATGATTAAATGTCCAACTATGATTAGTTGTTAAAGATTTCTTTATTTTATAATCAAAGATTCTTTGGCACAAAATTTTAGTACTGTTTAATTTGGTTAATATATTGACCAACTAAAAAAGCAAAGAGGAAAAATAAATGTATATTATATAGGTAATCCCAGTTGGGCATTTAATCCACTTTGCATATTTTGTGCTCTAATGTATATGCAGAAGTGCAGTTTTGTGTTAAGTTACACATAATTAATACAAATAACTATTTCATTGGGCATTTGTTCAAAGTTTTAATGAGCAAGCATATTTTTTCAGATTATCTATTACTTATAATGAGTATTGTATTTGAAGCAGTCAGGTCACAGTAATAATTGACATGCAGTTTATTTACTGTTTGCACTTGTCTGTAGTTTTTATATGTGCCTGCAAAAGAAGACATATTTATTGGCAATGGTACCAATAAGTATGAAAATGACAGGTATCAAGTCCTATAAATATTCTTTGTGTATAGAAAGAAATGACATTATGTTACATAATTTGATTAGTTTTTTTTAGAAAAAGGGGCATTAATTATAACTTGCAGAAGAAGGATAGAATAGGTGTACATACAGTAATAGTTGTCTATAATAATTATAATAGGTGTTCTAGTTAAAGTAAAGTTAATTGACTGCTAGAACCTCATAGAACTATAAAGCGACTATTTGCTAATTTCTGTTATGTAAATAATAACTCAGAAGAAAGGTTCAAAATACCCTTTTATTTTAACTCAAATAGATTCACAGACAGCCCTTCTTGAGCGTACACTTACAGCTTGAACTTTAAATAGAAAACGTAAGACTTAAGCTTAGTAATCAGCCTAAGTTGCACATAGTTATTTACTGCATAGTTGGCCCTTGGCTAAAATCACTGGCATAGATAAGAAGCACTTAATAAGCCCAGCTGTAAAACAGCAAGCTTTAACTAGCAACTAACAGTGTGCCATAAGGCATAACACACTAACTGAAGTAACTCAGACCTCAATTTAAATTGTAGTTTCTACCCTAATTTTCATAAAGCATAAATCTGAAATATCATTCTGTCAGGAAAGCATATGTAGGAAAATGAGAGTAAGTAAAAGAAAGTTATTCCCAACTAAAAATTAACTGTGTAGAGACATTAGGTTATTTTAGTAGCAGGAGACATGAAAAATATGCAATTCCTTCACCGGGAATCGAACCACGGACCTCTGAATACCGGCTCTGTGTGCTGACCATAACACCACGAAGGCACGCTAAGAATGTGGGAGATATACCTTATATACTCCCCTTTTTAAAGGGCGACTAGGGGACCTAGTCGCCAAATCCTGGGTGTGGAGAGTCATCATCCACAACCCTTTTAGTTCGGGCACCAGTATAGAGACATTAGGTATTTTTTTGGAACAAGAGAGATGAAAAATGAGTCATTGCCTTCGCCGGGAATCGAACCACGGACCTCTGAATACCAGCTCAGTGTGCTGACCATTACACCACGAAGGCACGCTAAGAATGTGGGAGATATACCTTATAACTGTTAGGAAAATAACATAAGACCCTACAGTTTTTTGTAATTATCTATATTATATAAATTCATTGTAATTAATTCCTAGTAGTAATACACATTGTGTTACCTTTTTAAATGAAAAACAAAAAATTTATAAATAAGTCACGAGCAAATACAACTTGACCAGGATAGGAAAATATATTACCCAGGTAATTGGAATGTCGGACATGGGAGTCTGGGGAGTTAAATTTTTATTGCATTTATATTATGAAAATTGTAAATTATTTATTTATTTATAATTGTTAAGGTTCTTATTGCTTTTAGGTTTACTGTTGTGAAACAGGCTCTGTTAGTCAGCAACATGTGAAATACACTGTTGAACCTGGAGCTCTTTTATGTATACTTCCAGATCCTCTTGTATGTTATAAACAAGCATCCTATATTCAGACTCAAACATTTCATCTTGCGGGTGATTCAAATTTAGTTTTGCTTGATTGGTTCACTTCTGGAAGGTATTCCAGAGGAGAACAGTGGCTCTTTTCCAGGTAACAGTTTTGGATTTAGAAAGAATGGATTAAGAGTGCCCAACTGTTGTTTCAGCTTGAAAACAACAGTTGTAATCAATGAAAAATTATAATAAAAAAATTTTTTTATCTCCAAAATGATCATTTTAATTTTTTAATTTTAACTTAAAATTGATGAACTTAAAAATTATTTCTTTCTGATTTTTCATAGTGATATCATAATAAGTCCATTGACAGGCCAAAACATTATGACCATCACCACTTTTTTTCAATGAACTTTATCTGGATGATATCAAGGGCATGTGATTAAATGGGAATTGTATTTGACTGCTGCCTAAGTAGGTAAAGAATCATTCTTGCACTTACTTTTGCGAGTGATGAAAAAGGCTGTTGATCTAAGCGAATTTGATAAAGGACGGATTGTAATGGCCTAAAGACTCGGGATGAATATCTCTGAAACTGTGCTACTAATAGATTGTCCATTGTCTGTTGTTGTTAATATTCAAGCAAAGTGAATAAATGATGGTGAAACCAGCAGTGAATACCAAGGTTTTTGGATGTTCACACATCATCAAAGGAAAGAGACATCAAAGTCTGTCCTGCTTGTTACAGCAAAATCAGTGCCAGACAGTGGCTCAGCTGACAGTCCAATATAATGTAGGTTCAAGTGCAAGCGTTTCAGAACACACAGTTCAACGGACAGTATTGGATACGGGACTGCACAACAAATGTCCCATTTATGTGCCTCTGTTGACCAAGCATCACTGTTAACTACACCTGCAGCAGATCTGGGAACATTGAGACTGGACCACGGATAAGTGGAAGACATTTGCCTAGTCGGATGAATCATGATTTCTCATTCATCATTTCGTTGCTTGTGTCAGGGTAGGCTGTCTTCTAGGTAAACATTTGCTCATCCCCTATATAGCTGGTCATGCACAGGCTGGCAGTGGCAGTATTATGCTTTAGGGAACATTCTCATGGGCGACTCTGGGACCCTTAGTTGTGGAGAACAGATCATGAGAGCTGTGGGCTTTCTTCTGATCATAACTGGGATCAATTGCACCCTTACATGGCATCTGTCTTCCCATTTGGAAATGGAATCTTCCAGCAGGATAACGCCCCATGTCACAAGGCTTGAATTGTGTTGCAGTGGTTTGAGGAGCGTAAAGATGAATTCCAGTTAATGTCCTGGCCAAAATTGCCGGATCCTCACCCGATAGAGCACATTTAGGATGTCATGGAGTGACAGCTCAGAGCTCAAACACCACCATGCTGTAATATCTCTACTTTGTGTGACTGCTGCTTAACATGTGGTACAACCTGTCTCCAGTCGTCTACCAAGACTTGTGACATCCATGCCTAGGTGAGTTGCAGCTGTTTTGCAAGCCGGAGATGGTGCAACGCATTATTGAACAGATGGTCTTAATGTTTTGACTCTCTAATGTATATTAGTACAGTATTTCTCGTTTAAAAATTAAGTGATAACTTAAAAAATTAATTTTAATTCTCACTCAAAAAAATTTTTTAATTAATTCCTGGTTTTTTTTTCCTATATTTTGCAATTTTATTTTTTTTAAATAACAATAATTTAATAAATAAAAGTCAGAAAAGCTCTTAATGTGTTAATAACAAATTCAAAGCATTTCATCTATTATCATTTTAGCTATAAGATTTAACGAATTTAAAATAATAAAAAGCACAGAACTAGGAAAAATGCATTTATAATTTTGTATTAAACATTGTTTTAGATGAAGATGACACTAAAAATAATTCTGACATGTATTCTTATTATGATGTAAGTATGAATTTAAACAATAGATTATTTAATCTATGCTAAGCAACATTTTGAAAAACTGGTATTTTTAAAAATTTTATGAGAAACTTAGTAGTGTGGGCATATAAATGAAATAATATGTATTTCATGATGTTTTTAGTATAGTCTTATGAAAAAAATTATATTTTTATAAAACTATAATATTTATCTAAAAGCAAATGATACTAGAGCTGTTTTGTCATAGTAGAACAGTTTGGATAACTTAACTATCTTTGATTCTGTTGGTGATCATCTTTCATTAATGAAGAGAATAATATAAAATATAATAATTACTGTAAAAGAATAAGATTTTGTAAACTGAGGTTTATTTTTTATTTTCACATATTTTGCCTGCCTAACATAAGAGTTTTCTTTGTAGAATCATTAGTTTATTGATGCAGGATTGAAAAATATGCAGTGCCCTCCCCAGAATTCAACTCCAGATCTCCTGAATATACATCAAGTGTGCTTACAGTTACGCCACAAAGGTTTGTGGAAAGCAGGGAGAAACTATACTAAATCTCCCCCTTTAAAGGGCAACTGGGGATTAGATGACCCACTCGCCAAATCCTAGCAGTGACAAATTATCACCCACTTCCAAATTATCATTTGTAGACTCATTAGATTTATCAATGCGGGAACATGGGAAAATGTGCAAAGCCCTTGTCGGGATTTGAACTCCAGATCTTCCAAATATGTGTCGCATGTACTTCCAGTTAAACCTCGAAATCATGTGAAAAGGAGGGAGAAAAATACATTATAACTTAACAGATTATAACAAAGTACATAAGGGCTACCTACTGCCTTTAGGAGGGATGCCTTTGTGGGAAAATTTCTAAGGAAAAGTGAGTTGTATTAATATAACATGGGGTATAAACTGTTTAATACACAATCTTATTGACTCAGCCTTTTGTAGGCTATGCATTGCATAGCTTTGTTCTCTCTGTTATTTTTTATTATAGCTTTATTTTGAAAAAAGCTAGAAATATATTAGGTATCCCCTATTATATATAGGTATTAGGTATATAATATATTAGGTAGAAATATATTACCCGTCCTCTCGGGGTGCTGTCCATCAAAATTGGGCCCGGAACTGAGCCAAATCACACTGTTACCTGTTAGGAGATCAAGGCTCTTGCCATTGAGAGGCATAATCTAGCACTCCTTACCACGAGGAATTCCGTGGGCTTGGGCTGACTATACGACAAACAAGCGAGCATAAGCAACAACAACAACAGATATAAGTTTTAGAAAAAGTGAAACATATAACTGTAAATGTGTTTGCCTTCACATTACGAAAGTTATACAGAAGCTAGCAATTGTGAATTTGTCAAGTTTAAACTTAAATACTCACTCAGAATTAAACATTACTAATTCAACAAATATTTATATTTTTTAAATCTAACATAATTTCTATAATAATTTGTGTTCTTGCAAATATTTTTAGTTTCTTTTCATTAAAAATTTATTTTATTAGGTGAGCACTGAATGATTAGTGCAAATATTTAAGTAGTTGAATATGTAAATAATCTACAGACTAGCTGTTTGAATACTTAGGTGCTGAAGAAAGGAAGCACAAATTAAGTCTTTTGGCAGGTATTGAACAACCATTGTTGAGGAAGAAGGGCTAATTTATATTTTGTCTAATTAATAAGGTATTTAATTAAATAAGGTATTTTTTCCTTTTAAAGATCAAATCTTGATTTTTATTGTGAGTTGTTTTCATAACATAGCTCTAAAAATAATCTGTTGTAAATGTTCATAACATTGCATAATTACTGTAAAAGAATAAGATCAAAGGATAAGGATATCATGCCAATGCAAGATCATTGGCATGATATCCTATCTTTTGGGATCGCATTAACCCTGTCATTTCTTAAGAGCTTAAGCTGGCTTGTCATATAAACAACCAAGAAATGACCAGCCATCCAGGATTATCCTGGATGCCTGTTTTCTACCTTTCCAATAGAGAATGCAAGCCTACAAGGGATATCTTCTCACAATTTCCCAAGATTTGGGCTTCCATTTCCCTATCCTATAGATGAGAAAGCTTATTTGTGAGAAATTAGTGATGATGCCATTTGAAATCTTCAGACTTCTCTATTGAATTAATGGAAAGAGAAAAGGATATCATTGCAATCTCACTAGAAATTCCAGTTCTTAGAATTAAGCAGCATTTGATTATGGATTTTCTTAGTGAAGTGCTAAACCAAATCTGTCTGCATAGACAGATCAGACTTTTATGCACATACAAGTAAATTTAAGGTGTGTGTTAATGTTATGAGTTTCATGAAGATATTAAATTATTCTTATGATTATGTGTTTAAAAATATTGAAAAAGTTCTCAATAAATACTTTTAACTAGTACCTAAGAATACTTTATAGAATAATAATTTTGGGTTATTTCATGGTAATAGGTTTGTTTCAAGTAATGTTCATAAATAATTTTCAAGAAAGAAAAACACTGATACCAAATTTTGGATTGCATGCATAAGGAAGTCACAATAAAGTATTTATATCCTTATATTTTATTCTTAAAATTTTAAATTATTTAATACAAAGACTGTGCTTATTAATGCTATTTTTCAGTGGTAATCTTGATATTTTGCACTAAATGTTAAAGATGGTCAGAAGTATGAGAGGAGACTTACATTAGGAATTTGCTGTCAATAATAATAATGAGAAACTTTGTTAACCTTGTTGCAAAAAAATTAATAAATAAGTACATAAATCTCATGAATTGTACAGCCCATGGACTTTCAATTCTGTATCTCTGCAGGTTGATAAGCATACATTGCTTGCGATAGTTATAAGTTGATGTACACTGTGCAAAAAAAAAGGGGGGACAGTTCTCTATCTCCTGTTCTACTGGACAGATTGACGAAATTAAACTTGCGTTTTTCATGTCTTGAAAATGCAACTTAGATATGATAGTTAGATGTATATTAGATTTATATATAGCATTGTTCTAACATAACATATTTTGACACAAAACTGGACTTTTTCAGAAATAACATGCTGTTTCTTTTCCATATTTCGTTTCTACGACTCAAATTGTGCCAAAGAGCCAAGTCATTTAAAAATTGCACAAGTAGTTTTTAAAGAATTAGCTCTCAAAATTTTAGCTCCATGTTAATTGAATTTGGTATATATTTATTAATATCTCTTTTTTTTAATTAAACTTATATGATTCTTCCTTTTACATTTCAAAATTTAAGTCCATTCCAAATAAAATTCGCACATTTTTTATGATTTATTTTTAAAATATTTTTTAAAAATTTTTGAATTATAACATACACATTTTTAACATCATCTTAAAGTAGATGTATTTCTAAGCATACCTGAAAAATTTAGAGTTTTTTGGTTCAAAATTTTCTGAGCTATACATGAATTTACATATTGGTGCATTTTGCAATTTGGCATATTTGTTATAAGCGATAATAACGCCCAAAGTGGTTTTATGCACTTTGTTAAAATTATTTGAAAGTATGAAGGATGGCTTTTTTTTCTGCTTGTGTACAATGGAAAAAAGGAAAGGAAAACTGGTTGCTATAAATTAAGAAGTTTACCAAGTAAATTATTCTTGGCACAAACTGAAAAAATGCACCAAGATAAATTATTGAATTTCTTCATAAATTTCACACCAAATTTTACAAAATTTAATGGATAGGTATAATTTGGGTCGTAGAATCGAAATATGGAAAAAAATGTGTATGTCATTTCAGAAAAAGCCCAATTTTGTGTCAAAATACCTATATTAGAACAGTGCTATATATAAATCTAATATATATCCTAAGTCATGCGTTCGAGACATGGAAAATGCAATTTGAATTTTGTTAATTGGCCCGATAGAACAGGAGATATAGAACTTTTTTTTTTGTATGCGTGTGTGTGTGCAGTGTACCTTATTAGTGATAACCATATCAGAAACTCATTTGTACAGAAAGAGAGAATCATCAACATTTGCATTTTCTGGTTGTGCATTGTAAGAAGCAGTGTATATTTGGTTGTGTAATTGCTTCTAAGTATTGATTCAGACATTTTTGTATGTATTAGTTACGCATATATATAATTAAGAGAACAGCTTTTAAATTATACCCTAAGTAAATTAAAATAGTTGTTTTTTAGCAAAACTGCATGACACACTCAAATCTAGATATTATATCAATGCTTACTATTTGTAAGACATTGAAAGTTAATATGAAATATATTAATCAATTCTTATTTCAACAGGCTAAAAAGTATTTCTTCTAACATATTAATCAATTCTTATTTCAACAGGTTAAAGAGCATATCTTCAGTTTACATAAATGAAGGACTTGCCTTTAAAGAAGCACAGAATCTTCAGAATACACCATTTCTTACTATTAGCAGAGCTATGAAGTCATACAATATTTTTGGAATATGTATGATTATAGGCTACCTTATGGAACCACTTTGGAGCACTATATTATCTAATTTAAGCAGTTGTAAGAGCTATGGTAATTGTTTTCCTGAATATTTATTTAAAATCCAAATTAATGACAAAAGGATTTTATACCAGTGCTGTCTCTATATATTAAAATATAGATTTCGAGTTATTCAGAATTCTAGTTATTTGAATCTCTTGTTCTCCTTTCTAAAAGGGGATTTAGGTATGAATTGTAGTGTTGAATTTTTTACGTGATGATTTCTGCATGCAATAAATAATATTGGGTATTTTTAATGCCTTATGTTACTTAAAATGTAATGGAAACTTGATTTTTCCATCTGTGAGAGTAACAAATAAACAGACCTCAGTTTGTCGAACAAAAGGTTATGAAGTTGTTAGTCACATTCCTTATTTTCCATTATGTTTCCCAAAAAATGTGAAGAACAATAGTATGTATAAGTGAATAGGATGTGCTACCAAAGTCCCATTATAACACAGTCACTTCAGTGAAATAAAGCATGTCAATACTGCAACTCAAGATTGGACACACATTCAACCAAATACCTTCTTTGAAGAGGGAATAAAACAGCTTTCAGGAGAAAGATACATTGTAGAAGGGGATTACTTCAAATAACAACACATTTTCAAGCGCATAACCATTCCACATTTTCAGTTATTCCACAAATCCAGCATATATTGGAATACTGTAGTAAGTCAAATTAAAATTAAATTTCTTAGTTTATTAGTACTTAAAATTTTTTTTGCTGATTTTAATATTATGAAAAAATAGTATAGAACATACAGTTTCAAAAAACTGTTATGTTAATTTGCACGAATGTTACGTTAAACTTGAAATAATTTAGATAAACGTATTCAGAATGTAGTTCGACCAATCACAGTAAATGCATATAACCACTGAGATTATGAGATAACCACTGAGATGCATATAATGCACTGAGATTAATTTTCTTTGTTACCATCTCACTAACAGAAAAATGATTGGCCACGGAGGGAGTATGTAATATCTGATACAAATGTTTTCCAAAAATTGTTGAATGAGGATGATAACTCATGGTAAAAGGGTTATTAAATTGGTTAGTAAATTTGAGATGTTTTTTACATTAAAATAAATCAGAAAAAAATGCTGTTTGTTAATTGAATATGTTTGTTTTGATATACCTGATAAGAGTAATTATTGAGATTTTTTTTATTTTGAATAATTTTTTTTATCATTTATAAACTGTGTGATTATAGTATAAATATTATTTATTTCAGACCTGCAGCTGTATAATGCAAATACAAAATGATTAAGTTAAAACTATTTCTGAAACTTGAATTCTTCACAAAAATTAACAGAAATGAAATATAATAAATGTTATTCTATTCTATATTTGAATTGTATATATACTTCTCATTAAAGTATTTTTAATTGAAAGAAATGATACTGCCATTGTTAAAACTGATATCCATAATTAATCAGATACTACAAAAAATTAGTAATTTAGTGAAAGGTTAACCATTTACTTGCCATTGTTTCTAGTTGTAAGCATGTAATTATTAGAAAAAGAATATGTATGAACCTGATGAGAAAGGCATTTGCAAACAGCAACTTATCAAAACAAGACATAGACTTTTTTCATAAATTGTATAGCATGTAAAATTGAAAATAAATTGATTTCCCCCTCTCCCAGTTTTAAATTTGACATTGATGTTGTTTCTCTTCTATTTTAAAAATAAGAACTACATTAAAAAATGTAAAATTCTATTTATAGTTTTATTTGATGTGCATGCATTAAAAAATAAAGCATTATTCTGTTAGTTTGTAAACAAATTAATGTACATATATATCGAAATCGCTGAAATAACCTTGTATTTGGCGTACATTTATTAAAACACTCAATCGATTTCGAGGGCAGCTACAGGTCCCTCCTCATCAGGAGAACGAAATTTCTAGAAAGGGAAAGCAACCTCAGTAACTGCTTTTTATACCCTCGGGTAGTACCATGTGTGAGAAGGCAATGCCATCTATCGGCAAAAATAATAACCAAGAATATGTTAATTGAACTTTAAAAGCATTAGAAAGGACTGGATTGGACTTAAAATCATTCACTAAACATGTTAAATCTTTGTGAATATGAAAAGCCTCAAGAAATCCAATTCACCAATGAAAGAAGCGTTTTGGATAATTTTTGCAGATCCAAAGTCAAAATTATGATTAAATTTCCAACTATGATGCTCTATTGAAGACTTGTTGATTTTTCAAGCGTGTAACCAAATTACGTACATATATATACGTATATATATATTCTTCTATAGAATTATTCCATGAAGCGAAATTAAATTTATATTTTTAATGCAGTTTTTTTTCATAGTCATATTTTTATTTCATGTATAGAAATATGCCAAATTTTTATCCACATTGCTCAATTTGGTTAATGTTTTCTGTTGCAGGAGAAAAACCAAAAGTTCATTCATTGTTTGCTGTTAGTCCTCTGTACTTGGAAGGAGCATCTAAACCATGTGGTTGCATCATCCGATTTTCATCTGAAACAGTTTCAGAAGTATGTTTTAAACTAATTTGAATATGTCATTATGTGTTATAATCATAATTTATTCTTTAAATTTGTATTTAGTTTTTTTATTAATTACGTATTTCTTAATTTTTGCAGGCTGTTAAGAGAATTGAGGAGTTTCTGGGGCCACTTTTTGTCATTATTGGTGGAAATCCATTTAAAAATAAATAAATTCTTTAAATTTTATAAATAACTAATTTATAATAAAATCTCTAAAGTTTATTTATAAAACCATTTTCATTTGTTAAAATCAGGTATTTTGAATCTCATCTTATTTTGCTAGTTTTTGTTAAAAGTTTTTAAAAAGAGAGTTTTTATAAAAAGTTTTTCATTAAATAGGACTGAATGAAAATGGCAAAGTGACCTCTGTAATTTGCTGCAAGTGAAAAAAAGTAGAGATAGTACAAAATTATGAGACCTTGTAGTAGGAAATGGCAGTAGAATCTTTTTCAATGTGCAAATCAAGCTTTCTCATTCTTCTGCAATACACAGAAAAACTGTACTTTTTAATAGCTCTTTTTAATATAATAGATGGAAAATAATATAAGTCTTGAAATGAACCAAGATATGTAGTTCTTAGATTTTCTTTTTGACTGTTTTATAATTTGGTAGAAATTACTTAAAAAGCTTAAATAAAATTCATTATTATTCATTATTTTACATCATACTTTTAGCCATTAGTTTAAAATAGTTAAAGCTCAGACATTTCTGTGCAGTCATTGCTACAAGTTAGAATGAAAAAGACATTAACTTATATTAAAGATATACAGAAATGTTTACATATAAGTATTTTGCATTATACGTTAAACAGGATATGTTGATTGTTTTTAATATCATCTGTAACAATGTTGCATGTATGAAATAAATTTTCTAATTTTGTTTTTAATATTGTGCATGGTTGTGTTTTAATATTAAATACATGCATATATATAATTTTATTTTTTAATATTATCTTCAACTATGCTATTTACATGAAATATGTGTATTTATACAGCTTACAAATGCATCTTTGCAAGCATGATTTCTACTGTTCCTTTCATACCTTATGTATGTTTTGATATTTATATCATACCTTAAATCAATCAGTGCTTCTCAAACTTTCAATATTTGCAACAGAATTTTCATCATGCCCCCACCTTACAATAACAATGTATTGAATGCAATAATAATGTACTTTGACGCTAAAGCTACAGCACAACCTTAATTATAAACCATGCAAATTATCAAGATAAGTATAAAATTTTGTATATGTTACTTTTAAGTAAGTTACTTTTAAGTAATAGGCTAAGTATGATATTACTTTTCCTTTCTAATTTTTAAATTGGAACAGATTTCAAAATAAATTTTAATTAAATTAAATATTTATTTCCTCAATCATCCGTTTCTGAAAGTACAAATGTCATTAGAAAAATAGTCTAGTGTTGGTTGCTCTCTATCCATCCTATTCTGCTATTCATCACATTCGGCATTCTTGCAGACATCTGCATAACCTATCGAGCGTCTCCACAAAACATGTATTAATGCTGGCACCTCATGCAATTCCAGTCAGTTGCAGTCGAGTTGATACTTCTAATTCTACCGAATCTACCTTGAATCTACATGTTGTAATTTGGACGTTAATTGCAATTCACAGTATTAAATAATGACAGTATATTTAAATAGAGTCATGGATAAATCTTTAAGTCGTAAGTGAACATTAGATGATAATAAAGCATCAACAAGTGCACAAACAAGCATGGATCTGAAAATTAAATCAAAGAGATATTCTCAAGAAAACTTAAATTTTGGGTTTACCACTACCAAAGTAAATGAAGGAGAAAACCCCTGTCTGTTATTTGCTCAAAAATAGTGGCAGCAGACAGTATGAAACCTAATAAACTTAAACGACATTTGGAAGTGCTTCATCGTGAGTATGTTAACTAACCCTGAGAATTTATTTATTTATTTAATTGTTTAATTCTTAAATTAAAATTAAAATGATATGAAAAGCAAAAAACATAAAAGCTTTACTTGCTTCTTATAAAGTCTCATGTAAAATAGCCAGATGTAAAATCCCTCACACCATTGGTGAAGAGCTTATTCTGCGAGCTGCAATTGAGACTGTAGAAACTATGTTTGGAGATAATTTTCCTGAAGGCATGCTGTCCATATCTCTATCAAATGATACTGTTGCTTGTCGAATTAATGATATAGGTTAAGATGTACAGCAGCAGCTTTTCGGGAAGTTGCATGACAAATTGTTTTCAATTCAGTTTGATGAGACAACGGTTAGCAATAAAACTGCTCATTTCATTGCGTATGTTCGATTTTGTGGTGGTATGTCAGCAGTAGAAGAACTACTTTTTTGTAAACCAATAAAATTCAAAGCAGCATCACTAGCATTATTTGATATTTTAAATCATTTTATAAATAAGACAAACAAAGAGTGGAAGAATTGTGTCGGAATATGCACCGTTGGTGCTCGTACAATGTCTGTAATATTCCAAAGTATACAAGCACTTGTGAAACAAAATTCTCTACTGTACATCTGTACACATTGCATGATCCACAGTGAAGCTCTGGCTTCCAAAGAAATGAATGACCAAAAAATGGTCTGAATTTTATGCCAACGACAGTTGCGACTGTTTTTCTAGAAGAGGAAAACCGATTTAAAGCTGAGAAGTTTTGAGATAATTTATTTGTGATGAAATTGAGCTTTGGTTGATATATTCAAGAAACTAAATACCATGAATCTTCAACTCCAAGCAGCAAATATACATATGTTGGAGACAAGTGATAAAATTAATGTTTTTTTGCAGAAAATTGGAATTATGGAGCAGAAATAAAATAAAATAATAATATAAAAAAAAACTAGAAATGTTTGAAAATGTGCATAATTTACAAGGCTGAAGAACAACATGTGAAAGTTGTTTTTGAAACCATTGAAAATCATTTAGCCATGCTGGCAAAGAATTTAAAAAAATATTTTTTTGCTGAAGACAACTTGATAGCAAGTTACGAGTGGGTTAGGGATTCATTTCAAAATACTCCAGAAGGGCTGTCAACTGCCGAAGAATCTTTGAATCTTGGGCAGGGGTGGATGATGAAATTTTTGCACTGAAAATGAAAGCATTTCATGTACTATTACCATTTACAACATCCTACCTTTGTGAAACCTGATTTTCTGCAGTGACTGCTCTGAAGACAAAATGTAGATCTCACTTAGACATAGAAAAAGAACTTAGAGTGTCAATTTCTAATATTGAACCTTCTTTTAAATAACTTTGCTCTGCAAGACAAGCTCAGGGGAGTAACTAGTAATTATTAAACTTGTTCTTAATTTAGTATTGATAAATTAATTATCAAATACATTGCACAGTACTGATACATTTATAAGTATATTGTATCAGTGTAAATGTATTTTATTTTTTTATTAGGCAGAATGTATTTTGTTTTGCTTTCTTTCAGTAAATTAATAATTTTTTACATAATCTTTTATTTTCTACTTTTCGATATGCTCTCGTCTCCCATGTAGGGTTATCACGCCCCCCAGTTTGAGAATCGCTGCCTTATATATATTTTGATATTTATATCATACCTTATATATATTTTTTGAGACTATAGTATAAAATCTCGTACTCTGGACTTTAAATGTTTATGTTATGTCAAGTATAGAAAGAATGTTTATTGTTATATGTCTGTTGATATATTGTTTTATCAAAAATTAATTTAACATGTTTGCAAATGCCTAGTCATTATTTTTTCATAGCTTAAGTTTTAGTTTTTTTTATTACTGTTTTATGTTTTTAATGCTGATCAATCTGTTTTTTTTGTTTTTGAGTATTTTATTGTCATTTCAGTTATCGATTGTTAAGTGTGATTTGTAATATCATTTTATCATGTAATTGATATTTTTAAAGGGATTTATTTTTAGCGTGAAATATATCTATTTTGTTATGTGTTACTAGTTTTGCATTTGATTTCTTTAATAAATTATTCAGTGATAAAGAAAACTTTACTGAAATTTTAAGAAATGCATTTGGCAGAATGAATTAATGAATCAAGACAACAGATTTACTACTCAGTACAGTCAATAAAGATGGTAAAATTCATTCCAGTGTCACTAAAAACACTACCAGATAGTTCTCCATCAAACTACTACAAATCCGTTAATTTCAGTTAAATGTTAAAAAATCCTGATGGAAAAAATACTTGAACATACAAGATTCTGAATACCTGGAACTGTATTTATCCAAACTGCTTATTTTCTTTCTAGCTCAAGCAAAATTAAGTTTCATATAATGCAAATATCAGTGTCAAAACAGTACAGAATATGCTCTATGCTGTGTAGTACATAAAGTTTAAAGGCATTTCCTTAGCAAAACTGTTTTTTTTTTTTTTTTTTACAATTAAAGCTATATCTTTATTATAAGCTTAGCAATATAAAAGGGGAGACATACAATTAAAGCTATATCTTTATTATAAGCTTAGCAATATAAAAGGTGAGACTGAAAAATAAGGTGACTCACTCCTCCTTTCAAAAATGAGAACAGCCTGACACATGCGCATTACAATCTGCGGTATACAACGTTAAAGTTCAGTATCATTTGCAAAGTTTCTTATTTCATGTTTGTTCGTGCAGTCGCTTAAACATGAAAGGTGTTAGTGCATTGTGTAATGGAGCAGAAAACGAATCTGAAATTCTGTTTTAAAATGGGTAAAACTGCTACGAAAACCTTGGAAATGCTTCGAAATATGTATGGCGAAGAAACACTATCACACAAGACAATATTTCAGTGGTTCAAACTTTTCCATGAAAGTCGTGAAAGCGTGGAGGATGAGCATCGTAATGGAAGACTGTTGACGAGCAGAACGACGACAAATGTTGAAAGAGTTAGGAAGTTATTGTTGCAAGATCGCCGTGTGTCCATCCAAATAATGGCAAATAAATTGAATCTTCCTCGTGAAATCGTCCGAACAATATTGACGTAGGATTTGGATAAACGAACTTTGTGCAATGTTTGCCCCTCGTTACTTAAGCGATGTACAAAAACAGAAGAAATTAGAGTTATGTGGCAATTTCATCAGTGCAGCAGATAAAGATGACACATTTTTTTATAGTCAATCATCACAGGAGATGAAATGTGGTGTTTCGCATATGATCCACAAACGAAATGCGAAAGCATGGAATAGTGCGGTCCCTCATCACCGAAATCGAAAAAGTTTTGTTTTGAAAAATCAAAGGTTAAGACAATGTTCATTACCTTTTTCGATGCTCAGGGAATTATCCATAAAGAATACATCAGTAAGGTCAGTTAATGGTGAATTTTATTGGCATGGTATGAAGCGCCTCCTGGCTCGCATTCGTCGTGTTCAGCCCGATCTCGCTGCATCAGGCAAGTGGTTTCTGTTGCATGATAATGCATGCCCTCATATGGCAATGTGTGTTAGATGGTTCCTCCTGCAGCAAAAGGTTTTGAAGTTAGTTCACCCTCCTTATTCCCCTGATCTTGCACCAGCAGACTTTCTCCTCTTTCCACGACTGAAATTGGCACTAAAGGGACACTGATTTTCAAGCATTTCATACATTCAAATTGCTGTTACAAAGGAGCTTAACACAGTCTCAAAGGAGAACTTTTTCAAAAGTTTCCAGAATTTGTATGAACGTTGTCAGAAGTGTATTATAGACAGTGGGAAACTACTTTGAAGGATACTGATGTATTTGTATGTAAATATATAATACAGTTACTATTATGACATCATTCGCTTTACTTTTGGGTCTCACCTTGTATGCTACATTGTTAATTTTTAATATTTTGCTTAAATAAAAAAAATAATATCTTAAATTTTTTTGTTAAATTTTAGTATCATAAAAACCAGGCATATATGTTGTACCAAGATTCATAATATAAGGTACTAGAAATATCATTAAAAAAACTTACACTAGTGGTGAAAATGTTCACACAAATATATTACAGATTACATCATCTTAATGCATTATCAAAAAATAAAGATGTAAATTATTAAAAGGTATTTTTATTGCTTTTAAATCAGACAATTTTTAAGCGCCTATTATTCTAATTTGAAAGATAAGTTACACATGTGGAAATCTACTATTCAGACTAATTTCATGACAATAGGTTTTCAAGAAATTATATGTTTGCCTTTGGTGTCCAGGTCTCTCTCT